>VXAC01004644.1:368166-523591 GCA_013399225.1 Rhipidura dahli | reverse complement strand
GGAGAGAGGGAGGGAGGGAGAGAGGGGGAGAGGGGGTACGGAGAGAGCAACAAAACCGCTGGAAGGGCAGCGAGAAAAGCGAAAAGAGAGAGAGAAAGATAAAAAACTTCAGGAGGCGTCAGTCGCAGGCTAAACCGGGTCAATGTGTGGAATATTGCTGGTCCCGGCTGGAAGTTATTCNCGTGGCTCGGAGCTGCCCCAGATGTGCGTGTGCCCCTGGCCCCGCTCCCTCGCCCGGCCCTGGCTCTGGTGGTCGCCTGTGCGTTTTCTCCAGCAGCTTTTTTGGGTTTTTTGGCCGGGAAAAAGCCCCGGGTTGGAGGAGAAACATCGCCCTGGCTTGGGGGAAAGGGAAGCAGAGTGTGGCAAATAAACCACCAACATAACCAACCTCTGGTGGCCTTGAGCAACCAAGGGACGCTGCTGGGGCTGGGAGGGCAGTTCCCCCTCCTGTCCCCCGGCCAGCTGGGGGCTCCTCCCGTCCCTGGAAAGATAAACCAAGCCTTTCCAAGCTCCCTGAGGTGCTTCTCCAAGCACAGGCAGCACAGGGCTGCCTTTGGGGGACCCTCGTGTGATTCTGACGGGCTCTTCTGGAGGGAGCGCTGCGGAACAGAAGCCGCTCGAACAGAGGAGCCTTGAAGCGAGAGACGATGTGGGTGTGTTTGGGTTGGAGGATTTCGAAAGATGCCTATCGCCTTGGCTGGGTGGGGTGTCCAGATCGTCTTAAAAGTGCTTTTTTTCTTCTTCTTTTTTTTTTTTTTCTTTTTTTTTTCTTTTGCTGACCTGGGTAGAATGGAGCTGCAAATGGGCAGGAACTGAAACTCTCTCCCTTAGATTGCAGCTTGTGACAAGTGCACGGTTTGGAAGGGTCTCAAGAGAAGGGGGAGGGAAGGAGGAGATGGGCAGGAAGAGAAAATGGAAAGAGGGAACGAAAGGGTGAATGTCAGAAAGGAAGGGAGAAAGCAGGAGAGCTGGAAGCACAATATTTGGGAGGTATGGCTGGAATAAGACAGGTTTTCCCCTCTACCTCCTCAGATCTGTAGCAAAAAGTAACCTGGGCCTCATTCAGGATACATTTAATGCACCACAACCTTCTTTGATTTGTGGAGCCCTAAATATTGTGCAGTGAAAGTGCAGAAATCCCCCATCTGTGCCTTTGCTGCGGCGCACACATGGAGCTGCTTTTCTGCACAGGCCAGGAGCCCCCTGCACCATCCCCTGAGCAGAGCTGGGCCGTTCCCATCTCCCCCCAAACTCCTGGAGCCCCTGGGGCTGCTCCTCTGCCCCGCTGCACTGAGCTGCTCCCCCCAGGCTGTGGTTTGGGGATGAGGAACTGCGACACTGCGAGCTCGGCTCAGTCACGTTGGAGGCTGTGGCCAAAGGAGGAACTCGGCCACATCCCAGGTCACTGCCCTGGGCCTGGGCCTGCCCTCGGACTGCTCTGCAGCAGCTCTGCTCCAGTCCTGCTGCCCTGCTGCTGCGGGAATCGTGAGGCTGCTGGGGCTGGGACAAACAGGATCCAGGGGCAGAATCTGCTCCTGGGCTCCTGCGCCATCCCGGGATCAGCAGCACCCTGCAGATCCCCATGTCCCATTTGTCCCCCCTGACAACATCATGCACTGAGATGCCTCTTCCTGTGCCATGCACTGAGATCAGTGCTCCTATCCTGCCCGAAGGATTGGCTGAGATTTCTTTCAAATTTTCCTGCAAAACTCTGGGTCCCAAGGAGTGCCAGCCCCCCACGCTGAGGGATTTGCTGCAGGAAGGGTGAGACCCCCTTGCCTGGCTTCTCACAGGTGAAGGGCAGCACGAGAGGATGTGGCTTGAGGTGCTGCAGTGTTTCTGGTGTGCTGAGCTCTATATTTAACCTGTGCTGCAGGGTGGGTCTGGCTCCAAGGGCACAGCAAAGCAAACCCGGGCACATCCCAAGCAAAGCAATTTAACAGCAATCATGGCCTCAGCTCTGCTCTCCCATGGAGGCATTGATTTATCTCAGAGCTCTGCGTTTGTGTTGGGAAAAATATGGCAGAAAGATGCTCATCAGTGACTGGAGAGCAAGAAAAACACAGGGAAAGGTTCTTTCATCATCTGCAGCAAGAACATGGGGTGGGCCCAGATGAGATCTGAGTTCCGGCACGGGGAAAGGCACTTCCCACCCCAAACTCAGAAATATTCCTGTCCTGGGAGAGGACAAGTGCTAGATTTGGGACAGGGCTGTGCACTCCAGATGATTTTCTTCTTTAGCAATTTAAATTTGACAAGTGACTGGGTTTTTAAGCCTATGCAAAACTATTTCACAGACTAATTGTTTTAATTGAGCTGGAGCCTTTAACTGCAGAGCGGCAGATGCAGGGCTTGGGTCCAGCCTGCTTTGCAAACCTCTCCCTTTCCCTGCAATCTTCAATACTTGGCTTGTATTTTGCTCTTCATCTTTTTACCAGAAAGGGTTTTGATGACTCTCTGGCTGTTGGTTTTACCTCCCTGGAGTAATTTAAATGCACACCTGCCCCACTGCAGGGGAAGGGATAAATCCTCTGGAGCCTTGAGCTGTCCCAAGGGCTCAGAGCCACGCTGAGGAAACAGGGCATGGCCAGGGAATAAATGTGGTTGGGATGGTTCTTGTGGGCATGGATCCCTTGTGGGCGCTGTGCGCAAGTGTGAGTTGTCCTCAGGCTTTCAGCTCAAGCAGGGAATTCCACGGATATAAACACAGAACACAGGATCAGCTCAGGGCCCAAAGCCACCATTCCCCACCAGGCACTGACTGACAGCAATGCAACAGTGCTGAGCCACTGCACCAGGCCTAGAACACATTTTTATTTATTCACACCGGAATATTTATCTCACAGAGAATCAGATCACCTGCTGAGGAGGTTGGTGGTGATTTTTGCTGCATTCTCTGAATAACCTGTTTAATACCTGGCAGGAGTGGAACTGGCTGGCTGGGAAAGTGCCCCCTGCAGTAATGCTCAAAGAGCTTTGTGGAGGAAGAAGTGCAGGAAATCTGAGTTATTTCCACATTCTGCTCGTATTCTGTGAATAGCTCTGGCAGATGGTGATGGGAGCCAGTGAAATTCCTGACTCTTGTGTTTGCACTAATTTTAAATAGTCACCAACATTTTTATTGTGTCTCTAGACATTCACATCCCATCTTCTTTGGGTTAGCACCCCAGTTTGGTTGACTTACATTGTGTTTGGGGGACTTGGCTTTTATTGTCTCCCAATAAATCAGAAAAGGGCACATCTCATCATCAGCAAGATGCTCGTGCACGGCCCTCCTCACAATAACAAATGGTGTGGTTTCCAACTGCTTTAATTGTTTCAGTTCCACTTTATGTGTGGAGAATAATTCAAGTAAATACACTTGCCAGAGCCTGCCTGTTCATGAGAAAGCACATTTTGTTGTCGCTGTTGCCTTCATTCTATGAAAACAGATTCTCCCCGATGCTGTGGCCATCAAAGAGCCCCTCAGTGAGGATTTTGCATTTCTCGAGTGGAGGGAGGACAGCCGTGTCCCTGAATGGAGGGAGAACTCGTGCGCCAGCGTTGCTATAGCGAAGGGTGGGGCCGGGTTTTGGAGCAATCGCTGTCGCTTGGGAGCTGGAGGCGTTTGGTCTCACTCTCGCTCTCAAACTTGGCCGTCGGGATCTCACACTAAGAAAACGTTTCCTTTTTGAGCAATTTTAGTGTCTGTTTGGCTCTTTTTAATCGTCCCGGCTTTGGCCCCTGAGGGTTGGCCTTTCCTAATAAAGGGCATTGACTCCTGGGGCAAGACTCCTCATCTCCACATTGGAAAAATATTAAATAAATCACAAAGACTTGAGGGACAACAACTCTCCATGTTGCTGTCCCTCAAAAGCAATTTGGAACAAACCCATCTGGAATTTCCAGGGCATGAGCAGCGATACTCCTCCTAGCCCGTTCCCTGTTCAAAGGTATTTATATTGCATAAGAACTTTCTAACATGGAACAGCAAAAACCATTTAGGAAGGTACTCTGATGGGGATGTTTTGATGCTGTTGCTTCATTTTCCCTTCGAGATCCACGTGTAAAGGGACATCTCCTGCCTTAGCATGAACTTCCAGCCTTGGTGTCCTGCAGGGTGCTGCCAGCTCAGAGTGCTCAGTGCTGACTCCCACATGCCAGCAAAGCCTTTTCTGAGCCTGCAGTGTATTTTTTCCTGCTCAGAACAGGATGACTGCTCTGAAGGAAACCTCTACCTGACAAAACAACACAACTGCTTGGATTTGAAGCCCTTGGGACTTCACTCCGAGGCTTTAAGGAGGTGCTGAGAGCCTGGTGCAGTTGCTTTACCTTCACAGGATGTGGTCACTTGAAGGAGTAGCAATGCGTGTCCCGGGGATTTAATGCTTTTATTTTAGTTATTGATTTCAGTTCTGGGCTATTCCTTCCGTAGGATGGGGGCAGGAGCAGCTGCCATCCCTGCTGGCAGCATTCCTTCCCTGGGGAGGTCTGTGGGGTGCAGGATGCTGTTCCTTGCAGTGTCACCGTCACGAGCAGCACAGGGGAGGCTGAACCTCGGGCTGAGCTCTTAGATGACACTGAGGGGTGAGATGTGCTGGGGGAAGGGCACTTTGAGCAAGGTCCGCAGGAAGCAGAGTTGGTTCCCTTCAGGTCTCTCCTTCCTGGACTCACAGGAGGATTTTCCTCTCAAGTTCAGCTCCCATCTGCTCCGAGGAGTCAGGTCTAGAATACATCAATGTACAGCCTCAGCACAGAGCATCTCCCAGTCTTTTGCTGCCCACAACCCATCAGTGTTCGAGGTTCCTTTACAGCCCCTCATCAGCTGCCCTTGAAACACAAAATCCTCTCCTTGTGCCTGAGTTCCCTGAGCCCTCACAGAGAGACCCCGCGTCCCACCTCAGCACAAACACGCACCAGCAGGAGAGGTAAAGGAGCCAAGGGAGCCTGAACTTCAGGGCTTCAGATGTTCGTGGGTTTGCTGAACACCTGAAGCTGCAGAAGCCTGGTGTGCATGGATGTGCACCCAGCAAAAGCAGCTCTAACACATCAAGTTTAGTTCTACAGCTTGGTTTGAAGCAAATTTCCACCAGAAATGGGAAATTCTCTTTACATCCCTCACCTGGCTTGGACAGCAGGTCTGTTTCCCTGCCTGTGCCTCTCCTGTGCTCTGGTGCACACCTGAACACATGAGCCCCACGCACACAAAGCTCTGGAACCTAAAAAGAGCTGCCTGGGGGCACCTCGGTGACACAGGGCCTGTCACACAGCCTTGGCGAGGCCCAAGGACACCCCCTGAGCCAACAAACACTTTCAGACACGGCTGTGGCTGCACATTTATAGCTGGGCTTGAAATACAGACTAAAACATCAGCCCCAAGTGTGGGTTTCTGCCTCTGATGGGAATCATTTGTCTGAGGTGGACCCAAGTCTCGGGTGCCCTTATCACCCTAAAAATTGTATGAACAGCAACGTGTGTGACAGGACAGTGCCTGATCTGCTCTGTTGAGCCCCAGGTATCAAAGCCTTCAAGATGTTGATGCATTTTCTACTTGTTTTCCTCCTTCCTCTCATTACCAGGCCACATAATTACTGATGTGTATCTCCCCACCAGTAACACCCACCTGGAAACCTCACTCTGGTGCTGAGCTCACCACAAACGGTGCCTCCCTCCTGCCCCTCCTCCCCACCAGCAGCTTTTCCTTCAGAGCCCCAAACCAAAGGGATGTGCAGCACTGGGTGCTGGAGGTTCAGGCTCTCCTGACAAACCTCTTGCTTCTCCAAAGGCAAAATCTGGGAATAACACCCTGACCAGGAGCAGGAGAAATAGAGGAGGAAGGTTCAGTCACAAAGGGTTTGTGCAAAATCCCAGCCACTGCTTCTCTTCAGGATGCTGTACAGAAAGTACCCTTCCTGTGTATTCAGCGTTCTTTCTTTTCCTGATTTTTCACCAACACCCAGTAAGAAACACAGCTCAGGAGACAAAGTGTCATGGAGAAGCTTGTTCCTTTATTGGCATTTATCTTGTCCTTGTTCTTCCACCATTGACCGATCCAGGACTCCACCAGGGCTGTGAAGGAGTCAGAAACAATTAAAATAAATTAGAAAGCCTTAAGCCCAGGCTGCCAAAGCTGCACACCCAGGAACTGAACGTTACCATCCTTGTCAATCATCCAGAGGCAGTGAAAAATAACCCAGCGGGCAGCAGAGCCTCTCATTACTCATCTGCTGATTCCTCATTCAGCAAAAAAACTGCCCTTCTTAATGCTGCTGGTTTTGATCTGAGGGGAAGAGATAAATCAGCAAGAATACAGTTTTTTAAGTTGGTTGATGAGTGAAAGAAAGAAACTGGAGTAAGGTATGTTGGGGTCAGGGGAAGGTGTGGTGCATTCAGGAAACCGACTTCTGTATGATGAAAAAAATGCTTATTTGAATGGCTTTTTATAGCAGCTTCTCTTAAAAAAAAAAAAAAAAAAAAGAAGAAGAAGATAAGGAAAAGATTAGGATAAAATACTCTTTTTACAGCTAAGTGCAGAATTTGCCTCTCTGGTTTCTTCTGAATATCTCCTCTTGTTGTTCCAAGCTTGATTGACTTATAACTGCATCTGAACCAACCTCACATCAGTTCCTTTTTATCAGCCAGAGTGAGACTTCCTGTGCTCCACAGTCTGGTTTCCTGATGTGTTTCCTTTTTCCTTTCAACAGAACAAAGGAAACTGTAACTCCTCTGCTGCTCCTATTCCCAATCTCCTCGGACTCCTCACACATTCTCCCCATCCAACCTTTGCCTCGTGTTTCCTCTGCCCACAGTTCCAGTGCCATCTTCATCTCTGCCAGCTGCAGAGGGGCAAGACCTTGGTGCTGTGGAAAGGAATCCACTGCCAGAGCTGCCACCACTGGCAGCTTTTAGTGGCTAAAATGTAGTGAAGCAGAAAGGGAAACTCTTCACCCAAAGGCTCAGTGTGGCACTGGAGATATGGAATTTTTAATGTCCTGCCCAAGCAAAGATCAGAAGTTGAGGTCTCAGTGATTGGTCAAGCTGGTGTTGTGAACTTTGATACCTGAGCCTGGGAATTTGTGTCCCAAAATGTGTGGGCCACTGGTGAAAATGCTCCCCAAAAAGGTCACACAGGCACAGTCACTGCCCTGGCACACACTGAAACTGGCAGCCCTGTGTGTTATATTATATTTTAATTTGGATTATTTGCAAGCCACCACACTGAAGGGCAATTACCCTCTTCTTGTACTGGTTTCCCCTCAGCTGTGGGGGACTGTAGTTCTCCCTCAGTCTTGCCATCCACACAAGAAACAACCTGTGGATGCAAAATCCAAATTCTGCCCCGCAGGGAGGATCCTTTTCCTTGGGAAATCCTTTTTTCCCGGCTGTTCTGCTGAGATGCTCCATCCCCACAGCTCAGAGCTGAGGCCTTTTCTTCAGAAAAATCCCAAGTTCTTGTTCACTTGACTGACAAGAATCCCTTGTTTTCCTGTTCGGACAGAGGAACACGAGCTCAGAGCAGGACTCAGTAGGTGCCTATAAAAATCCTTTAAACACAACTCAAATCCACTGGAGAAGTGTGGAGTTGGTGTTGGTGCAGAGCTCAGAGCAAAGCTGGCCCTGATTCTGAAGAACAGAATCAAATTCTGAGCAGATTCTGAGGAACATATCTGCAAATTCCCGCTGAAATCAGTGTGAAGAGCTCCTGCTTCGATTTCATCTGTTCATCCAAAGCCCAGAGATCAGCAGGGTTGGGAAGGAGAAGGGAAATTGGGCTGTGCAGCCCCCTGGCCACATGAGTATGGGGGCAAAGGGAATTTGCCAGCTCAGCCTGCCCAGAGCTTTATTCAAACCATCAGGAATGGCAGAACATGGAATAGGATGGGAGACTCTGGACTTGGCTGTTTCCTGAACATGAGTCTGTGGTGTGGGAGGGTGACCAGAGCAAGGCACTGGTTACACCAGGCTGAGGCAGCAGAGGATTCCTGCACCACATCCAGGGACAGGCAGGCAGAGTTTCCAGGGAATCCTGCTCACCCTAAACTAAGGAAGCAGCAGGATCTGCATTGCTGTAATCCAGGAAAAGAATTAACACCATTGACCCCCTACAGAACTGCCTTTCTGCAGGTTTCTGTGCACTGCTTTGAGGTGTTCTCATGCACCGTTACAGTCAAAAATGTAATTTTTAATCAAATCACTTTGGATTGCCCAGCAAAAGGCATCAGAAAATTATATCCCTGCTGTAAAATCCCAGGGAAAATCAAGGAAGTTTCACCTTTTCTGCTGTGTTCTGTTTATGGAACAATTTATATACAGTATAACTCAATTTCCATAAAAGCTCCATTGATTTAGTCCCTATTAAACTCGGAGGATTTGTCTGTGAGGGTTGTGTTGCAGCTCTGACTCCTGATTAGAACCAGAAGCCGTGGCTCTATGATTAATTCCCTGTATTTTGGGAGCTGTCCTCAGAGGCTGCCATCAAGGAGAACCCTGGCACGTAGATGGAACAAGAGCCCCAAATCTAAGCAGGCAAAGGGAAAAACGAAAAACAGCCAGGAGGTGAAATGCAGGAAGCATCTGCTCACTCAGCAAGGCTCCAACAGAGAGGCAAAGGTTCTGTTCACAAGTTCCTGATGTCAGAATTGCCCTGGGACCGGTGGGTTTTAAACCATTTTAATTCATGGTTTTACCACTGAAAAATCACCAGAGGCAGAAAGGATTGATACAGCATGAGCTGACAGGGGACAGATCCCTTCAGCACTGATCCCAAAAGCCTGAGAGCTGTTTTGAGCAGCTGCCCTGGGTGTCTCTGAGGCCACTGAGGATCCAGACCAGTCTGGGCAGCCAGAGATCCCTCAGGGCCACTTTGCTGCAGCAGGGACAAGTTTTATGCTGGTGACACTCCCAACCCAAAGCAGAATTCACATGACATGAGCTGTAACAGCCTTCCTTAATTAGATCTAATATGCTCATGTATATCTTTCCACCGCACAAATATTTATATTTTGCTGATATTTCTAAACTCATCCATCTGACTTTGTTAGAACCAACCAGGCTTTAAAACAAGCACTCGCTGCAGTGATTTGTTAGGCCAGGATCTCAGTATCATCCTGCAAATATTACCAAAATTGTCCTCAACAGCTCCAGTGCCAGGGGAAGGAACGAGCGCAGGCGAGGGACAAAGAGCACTGAGTGTCTGATCAGGGTCTGCGCTGCTTTGAATTGCACACATTTCTCCTGAGCCCATTTTCCAGCCAGACGAGCGTGTGTGTAAGTTTTACATGTGCCACATTGCACCCCAGCGATGGTGAATTCCCCCGGGACACTCGGATTGTGCTGGAAATCAGGACATCTCCAGGGGCCGAAGGGAGAAATGTGATGGCTTGGGCCCAGCCCCTGCCTTGCCTCTGTGCACAACCTCCCAGGACGTGCTTTTGTCCTGCAGTCTGGGCTGCAGGAAGGGCAGCAGGAGCATGGGCAGGCCCAGAAGGAAAAGTGTCCTTACCCACACAGGAATTGGATCCAGAAGATGCAGGGCAGGACTTTGCTGTGGCCTTTCCTCTGTGCTGCCCTTGGCAATGAGATCCTCTGGAGTGGGGCAGAGTGTGGGAGGCTGTGTAAAACCCTTACTCAATACCATTCTTTTTGTGGCAGGAAAAGTGTGAATCCACTTTAAACTCCAAAGCCAAACTCGTTCCTGCCAGGGACAACATTTTCTGTCTGTCAGTGTCAAAGTTGCCTCTCTCCCCTTTGCTGGTTTCCACAGGGCATCCCAAACCCAACTTCACAAAGGAATCCTTTCCCTCCACAGCAGCCCCAGAGCAGCAGGCAAAGGTTTCAACAAAGGGACAGAGTTCATCTCCTTCAGAAAGGGAAAGCAATGCCCTGGAGTTCAGGCTCGCTGGCGATAAATCCTCAGGATTTGCACCACGGCATCCAAGAGCAGACGCGTTCTCATCCTCACAGGACACAGGCTGGTCAGGAACAGCTGGAATGAACTTGCAGTTTGCTCCCCACTCCTCAGTTTTGGTGTTCTCCTATGTCATCTGTGCTGCAGGAAGGATGTTATTATGGTTGGTCGTTAGTGTGAGGAATTATTTGTGCTGCAGCAGTGTCTGGAGACCAGCGTGGTCTCTGCTGTAACAGGAGCGTCTTCCTTGAAATTCCTGAGCAGTGAACAAAAGTTAAGGCACTTAATTTGAACTCCAGAGTGGGAGCAGATCTTGGGCTCCACTGTGCTGTCAGACAGGACCACGTGCTGTCATTCCTTTCCCAAAATCTCCAAGGTTTCCATAAAGGATGGATCTTCTTTCCACCCCCACTGCTCCCCATTGAACAGGAGTTCTGTAACTTCTTCCTTCTGAGGTTTGAACGCTTTCTTCTGACTGGGGGCTGGCATTTGCTCATGACTGATTCATGCCTTTCTCATGCAGCACTTTCCCTTCCCTGGACTTCTGTACCCAGTGCATTTCCAGACCACTGCTGTACCTCCCTCTTGGTTTTGCTGGGATAAACAAAACCCTTATGATCCCTCCTTTCCCCTGGTTGATCCCTAGTCCTCAGCTGCACCTGATCCCATTTGAATTTGCCTTTTCTCAGCTTCCCTGGAGTGGCCCACGCTGTTCCCAGGGCTTGGCTGGAAGGACCCTCCTGATGCAATCCTGGGATTGGGATGCTTTTGTTTTTTTAAATTCTGGTGAATCAGAAAAGTCTGTGCTGTTAATTGACTCCAGTCTTCCTGTCAGCAGTGCCCAGCCTGGCTCAGTCACTGTTGTGCCACTGTAGGACCTCAGGCACTTCACCTCTCAGTACCTCAGCTGCTCCTCTGTGGCACTCAGCAAATCCTCTGTTCCCTCCCTGCCTGCCTTGGTGCGGTGGCAGCGATGCTCTCCCAGGCTGGGAATGACTTTGGCTCTGTTCAGGAGCAGCAGAGATCTCAGTGCAGGCCTATCCTGCAGTGCTGTGACAAAGACAGAGATGGATCAGTGGTGTTCCCATCACCATCCTTCATTAATGTCCCACAGCCTTCTGCCTGTCCTGAGAAATGGGCGCAGTTCCCAACCTTTGGGGTCCTGCCCATATTTGTAACATGGCTCTGGAGAACCCAGGAATGTTTTCCCACACACCAAAGGCCATTCCAGAGGAGGAGGCAGGGTGTGAAGCCCCACAGGTTTTCCAGGGGTTTGCAGCGAGGTCCCTGGAGGAGGAGGAGGCAGCAGAGTCAGTGTGTGCCTGTGGAGCTGCTCCATGGATCCATAACCAGAGCACAGCCAGGGTTCCAGCAGGGCCTAAATAACAGATGGCTTCTTGCATAAGCCAGACTTGATGTGTTTAAAACCCAGCAGCCAGCACAGGCTCAGGACCCTGCTCTGATTCTCTCTTTCTTCATCCATTTCTTACCCTTTTGCAGTGCAAGGTTCTGTCGTTTCAAAACTAACAGCTGCAGGCTTCCAAAAATAAACAAGAATTCATTAATTAACATAACCCTAAGCCACAGAAACCCCACCTTGTGAGCAGCCCTTTGCTCACCACGTGCAGCTCTGTGCCAGGCTGGGGGAGCTCAGGTGGCCGGGCAAACCTGAGGGAAATGTGGGATGTGGAAGGTGTGTGCACTCCAGCAGGGAGGGGAAACCTGAATGGAACAGGTCAGGGTGGCAGAGTAGCAGAGAGGGGCTGGCTGTGGGGAGAAATCCCTCCAAGTCCTACACACCATTCTCCCAAGTGCCACCAAGGCCTCTCGTCACCCAGGCCATGACCTCAGCTGTTTTCAGGTCCCGAGGGCTCCGTTCTGGTTCAGCAGAGCTGTGTGCTGCTTTCACAGCCTCTCCTACCACACAAGAACCACTCTGTGCTCCCCTCCCATTTCCCTCAGTGCCTTGTGTCCTCCCCAGGCTCCGCTCACCCTGCCTGGGTGTTTGGGGTACCTGCAAGTGCAGCAGGGTCTGATCCAGGTGCAGAGTTTGTGCACACAGGGATGGGCAATTCCCTGAGTAAACAAAGGGCTCTGGAGTGTCATAGGCTGCAGGGGATTGAAGGAAGGTGGTTGTGCTCTCCCCCTGTACAAACAGCCGGGAAAAGTGGTGGAGTTGGGCAAACAGCTGAAAAATGGCTCAGTCTCAGGCAATGGTAATATTGTGTATCACAGAAGCACTGCAGGGGGTGGCGGGGGGAGGGACCTTCAAAATCAGCTTGTTCCACCTCCTGCCGTGGGCAGGAGCACCTCCCACGAGACCAGGCTGCTCCAAGCCTGGCCTTGGGCACTTCCAGGGATCCACGAGCAGCCACAGCTTCTTTGGGCACCCCGTGCCAAGGTCTCAAAACACAAATCCAGGACACTTCATTCCTGGTGCTGCCAGTGACTTTTTGTGCAGCCTCAAGAAGCCAATGAGCTCTCAGGCCTGGTCATTCCTTTTCATCTCCTGCCTGCCCATTCCTTGGGTTGTTTGGAACAGAAGCCATCCCCCGAGGTGTATTTCCACAGGGGCAACTTGAGGGTTTCTCATCCTGAGTTGGGGGGTGGGAATGTCCCCAGGAGTCATGTCCAGGAGCTGCCCTTGGGTATTCACCCTCTGCTATGACTTAGTTAAAGGGTTATGGAGATGAAGATACTTCTAAAAGAGAACATGTTCAGAAACCTGACATTATCTGTGACGGTTTTCTTAGCATCCTAATCAGACATCTATTATTTAGTGAGAAGATAACGAGGAGAGATCTCTCAGCTGGTATCTGCTCTGCTCAGCAGATAACACTCAGTTCACATGGCCCTCTTTAAAAACTCTCAACTTTGTGTAGAATCAAACCCTGCAAGTGGAGTGTTCTTGGCTTTATTCCTCCTCCTCACCCAGAAACCCAGAGCAAATCATTAGAGGTTTCTGTGCCTTGGTTTTCCTAATTGTAAAATAGTAACAGCAAATGCTCTTCTGAGGTAAAGCTGAGAAGTGACAAATCTCCACAAAGAGTTTTGTAAGCCCTGGATAAAGAACGTGCAGGTGCCTGAAATGTCAGCAGAAAATCTCTCTGAAATCCAGTTCAAAGCAGCTGGATGCAAGAACTGCGGCTTTTGAAACAAGGAAAGGAAAGAACTATTTATAGGGCATGAAGTGCTCTGGTACTTGTGAAACACAGAGAGAGCAGCAGCCTGGGCTCTGCAGCCCTACAACCCAAACCCACGCATCAACGGGAACCTCGTGGGACACCTTGTGCAGTCCCAGCCCTACAGCCCGAGCAGGGAGGGTGGGAGCACATCCCACAGCGCCTCCAGAATCCCGCGGGATGGAGGCGGCGCTGCCTGCTCAGCCCTGCCCCTCCCGGGACACTTCTCTTTCCAGTCCTGACAATCAGAGATGCCAAAGCAGCGTCAGCTGCTTTTCCTGGGCATAGAGGTGTGTGGGGAGCACAGAAACCCCGCACTCTGATGATGTGCTGAGCAGAAGCCGAGAGCAGCAGAGCAGCACCACTCCCTGTGCTGTGCCCTTGGCTCTCTCAGCGCTGTTATTGTTTGATTTTGGGCTGCTGGGACAGGTGCAGATCTGCTTCCAGATCACACTCGGCTACATGGCAGGCAAATTTTCCCAAGAGGCTGCAATGACAAGAAACAGCTCTTGTGTCTCAATGCTCCATAGAACCGGGGGCTCTTCTGCAGCACCTGATGGGGCCTTTCCCCCTCTGCTGCACCTTTGTGTCTGCCGGGACAGTCATTTAGCGAGTGCCATTTGTGACGAGCTGTTTCTTAAAAGACAAAGGGGTGAAAAAAACGCAGCTGAAATGAGTTTTGCTTTCTGAGCCAGCTCAGAGCCTTGGTTGGCTGAGGGGGTGGTGCAGGAGTGGAAACCCTGAGTGCAGGGGTGGGAAGCTGGTGCTTCATCGCCCGGAGAGAAAGGATGCACAGGCTACACAAAAAGATGCAGAAGGCAAATGAAAAGGTGCTGAAGTTATATAAAAAGATGCAAAAGCTAAACAGAAAGATGCAGATCCTAAATAAAAAGATGCACATCTAAATAAAAAGATGCACAAGGTAAATGAGAAGATGCTCAAGTTTTATAAAAAGATGCCCAGGGTAAATAAAAAGGTAAGCCAGGCAGGCAACCTGAAGCATAGAGGACCTGGTCCCCTGATGAGGTCATTCACCTGCTGTTTTAGAAAAGTGCTCATTATCTCATGAGGTTGAGGACATTTCTTAGTGCAGGGGCTGAGAAAGGTGCCACGAAGCCCAGCTTTCCTCCCTCTGGTTAATGCAGGGCAAGATGAATTTCTGGAATATTAGGAAATTCAGGAGTATCCTTCGCACATAAACAGCAGGAACTTCAACTGTTACCTCAGTGAAGGAAATGAGGGCAGCCTGGAGTTTGTATTTTTATATGGACAAAAATATTGCTGATTCAGTGATGCCTCTGCACCCCCCAAAGGCACGGAGGGCAGCCCTGGCATGAGGCTGGAGTGCATTCCCTGCTTGCCAGGAGAGCCCTGAGGAGTGTGAGGAGCTGGTGGGAGCCACGGGCAGGTGACAGCAGCCACCAAGGCCAGCACAGTCAGAGTCCCCCGTCACCGAGCTGGGCCCACCATAAGCACCCAGAGTGATGGGAGTGCACGAGCCAGAGGCGATGGGGTCTGGACACCACATGGCCAGGGGGGCTCTGGGAAATCAGGGAGTACGGAAGGAAAGCAAGAAAAGGGACAGTGTGGGGCCAATCGACTGCAGAAGGATGGAGAGAGGGATGCTGGGTGACACAGCAGTGCTGCTGCCAGCTCCGGTGGTATTTGGTTTTCATCTGGAAAGCCTGAATTACACTCTAATTGCATAAGAATAACAACTTTTATTTAATAGAATTGAGTTTCTTAAGATTGCAGGGAAGAGCTCGAAATGATATCCCAAGAAGTTGGAAAAACCAGTTATAAATTCAATGCCATGTTCGATTATGTTCAATGAAAGCATGGGACTGGAAAGCAAAGCTCTTCATGGCTTGCTGTGTGCACCCTGCTAGGGCTCATCAGCATCTGTCATGAACAAAAGTGTGAAAAGCAGCAGCAGGATGGCTTTGGGGGTCTAATTTTAGTCCATGAGTGATGAACTGGCAAGGGAGGCTTGGGTACAACCTGTGGAATCAGGGGTGGACGAGGATAACTTTAGACAGGAGATCTGAGCAGGGATCCAAAGCAGACACACCTGGGGGTGAATCAGCCCCACCGATCTGTGGGATGGGGAAGGATCCCTGGGGCAGACCGGGTCCAGCGTTAGCGCTGCCGCAGCCGCCCACTCCGGGGGTGCCGGGAGCTCTCTGCCAAGCACGAGCTCATCGTTTCAGAACCAAGCCTGGCACGGCCCCAGCAGGAGCCTTTCGGGGAGATCAGGGCAGCGCATCTGGCGCTGTTCTGCCCCCCCGCAGCCCGTTCCGTCTCTATTCTCCCCTATCACGCCGCCCATAAAGGAGCAGGGCTTGCACCGCGTTTATGAATTCGGGGTGACAATGGGACACCTGGAGCAGCACCTGGCAGAACGGGATGCAAATGAGCCCGGGGAGCTGCTCGTGCTCGCTGCCGCCCTAATGAAGCTCTAATAGCGCCGATAAAGCCTCCGCGGCATTCACGGGGCATCGGCTCAATTGCAGTAATTAATGCGCCCGTCCCGAGCTGGAGCTCCCATTCACGGGCACTTCCTGATGCTTTGCTCTCGCTGTTTGTTTTTTAAACACACAATCCCGGGACTTATTATATTTGCAAACAATGGCCTTGTGGAGATGCTCTGATTTACTGCGGAGATAGAGGGGGATGATATTTGAAAGCCTAAATTAAAGCAGGATTTCCTTCTGTTTTCTCAAATGAAAGGTTAACATTTGCTAATAACTGTCATAGGCTGCAAACCGTCTTGGTGTCATATGATGGATTTTTCTGATTGCTTTTAATCAAGGTTTTCAGATATCATGGGGTGTAAACAGAGAAATGAGCTGAGCGCTCATGAGTTGAACAAACCTCAGGAGATGTGACTCAGATAAGGAAAAACTGCCCTGACAATGAAGTAATAGCAGGTTCTTTGCTGCTCGAGTTCCACTTTTTTATCATTATTGTTTTAGTGTTCCCCATTCCGCATCTGTGCTGAGATAAACTGCTCTGCAGGGATGGATGTGTGCCTGCAAAGGTTGTGTGGGAGGGTGGAGGGCTCCTTATCCCACAGAGATATGGAGTAGCTGCACAATCTACTTCATCTCCCATATTCAGGGGTTTTTTGCCTCTTCAGGGAAATTTACGTGATGGGAATGAAACAGAAAAAGTCTCTTTGCATGTTCAAATCAGAGAGAGATGGCAAAGGTGAGGCTGGGGACGTGGAGATGATCTGTCCAGGAAAATTACTACTTTTTGCTGGATGCCTCCCCTCAAGAAAGGGATAAATGAGGAGATGCTTCAATGCCCCATTTGAAAATAAAAGAGAAAGGATTCCCCAAAGAGAATTGCAGGAGAGGAGGAGTCTGTGATGGAGAGCTGGGCTCAGGTAAAAGGCATTTTGTGCCATCAGTTTCTTTGTTAACAGGACCCAGAAGGAGAGCAGCACTTCTCTGTGTTGCAGCAGGGCCTGCATTTCTCAGCAATGCAGGATACTGCTGGGTGACAGCTCCTTTGTCTCTTGTGCCATCTCAGGGGTGATTTGCAAACCTGCAGAAACCAAGTTTTGGGCCAACCCCAGTGGTTCCCGGTGTTTGCACTGGGAGAGGGGGTGGTGGGGACTCCTGATGCTCAGCAAAGCTGGAAAAGGCCGAGGGGGATGAGGGAGTCTGGCAGGAGCACCCGGGGTGAAGTGCCTGCAAACCTCCAGCTGACACAAGCTGTGTCCTCTACCACGAAAAGCTTCATCATAATCTGTGCAGAACATCACTTCAGGATAAACACAATCCTGCTATAAATACCCCTGGCCATTTCCTGTTGTTCTTTCTGCAGCTTGCACAGGGTTTGTGTCTGGCTGAGGGTGTGACTGAATCCACACAGTCACACACATGTCTCCTGCTCGGTGCTCCAGTGGAAATGGCTTTTTTTGTCTAAAATCAGGCACTCTGGGGTTTGTGCCACTGAGCTGAATGTTCATCCTGAATGAACCAGGAATATTCTATATGGAAAGAATTCAGGGCAGCAAAATGGTAAATTCTTGTGCTGTTGAGATAAGTTGACCTGAATGTCTGTATACACTTATATTAATTTCACTTCATTACTTAGTTACACTTTAATAGTCACTTCCCATCCCTGGCAGTGTCCCAGGCCAGGCTGGATGGGGCTTGGAGCAGCCTGGGAAAGTGGAAGGTGTCCCTGCCCATGGACATAGAGGACCTGGTCCCCTGATGAGGCCATGGCAGGGTAGCACCGGATGATTTTTAAGATCTCCCAACTCAAACCATTCAGGGTTTCTATGCCACAGTTTGTCACAATCATGCACATTCCCATCCCAGGTTATTTCAATTCATACCCATTCTTCATTTCCACTACCAAAGGAAATCAAGCACAATAGCATCTGAATGGAGAGAAGCAGAAATGCAAACTCCTTCATGTCTGATATTTACTGAATTTTGTGTTTTAAGTGGATTTGTAATTTTAGTGAAAACGGAAGCAAAAGTCACACTTCCATCTGCTTGTTAATCACAGAAATACCTCAAGGAGACAGGAAACAAACTGAGGGGAGGGCCCTGGATCCTCATGTATGAATTAAGTCTTTAGAGAACTGGACTGAAAGTTCCTGCAACTGCAGAATTTTTAACTCAACAATTTCATTCAAACTACTATTTTTTTTTTTTAATAGTGTTGGCAATGTCCTTTTTGCTAAACAGAATGAACTGAAAGCCTAGGTCATAAATACCTGGCTTGGGCTTTCTACCCAAGTTGAGTTACAAACTTAGGGTCATACGTTAAAGATAACTTGGGCACATCCAAAGAAGATTTGGTGTTGTTTGAGTCTTTGCAGCTCCCTCCCAAAGTGAAAAGCAAATCCAGATTTGCATTGCCCAGACTTACTGAGTTTGGATCTTTGTGGTTGGTTCTAATCAGAGAGTCAATCCCATCTTTATGGAACTACAGAAATTATAAATTGTTCCTTTCTATGAGAAAATGGGAAGGGAATTTTTCAGGAGGTCATGGACAGACTGAAACTGCCCCACTGGGGAAGGAACCAGGGCCCAGCTGATCCCTTTGCTGCTGTCCTCAGGAACAGAGAGAAATGCTCAGAAGGAGAACATTCTTTAGAAAGATCATTTTAAACCAATTTCCCTGTGACTGCAAAGCAGTGAGGCAGAGTGGGTGTGTGCAGTGGAGCTTTTGGTGCGAGGGGCAAGGAAGGAAATGGAAATTGCAGACAAGGCTGGGGAGAAAAAGGCCTGATGAATGAAACAGAGACAGAATGTTCTGGCCCTGTTTGGCTGACTGAGACTTCACCCTCATGCTATTTTATATGAACCCAGTGAAGGCAGAGAGCAGGATTTGAAAAGCTTTAAATGAAGGATAAAATGGATTTGCTTGCCTGATTCAGACTCTCCCCTCCGAAGATGCCCCAGGAGAAAACCCCTTGTTTACACATCTCACTGTGGCTCAGCACCAGAGGCAGTGCCCTGAGAACCCAAATTCTTGTGGTCTCAGCCCAACTTTGCTGCAGTTGTGCCATGTGACCCCCCAGAGAGTGATGTCTCTGGGCCTCCAGTGACTGTGTGTCACAGAAAAGAGATGAGAAAAGCAGTGTGAAATCTGCCCCTAAAGGTGACCTTTAGTGTGTGAGAGAGGCAGGCAATATTTTGACACGTCTAACAACACCCACTGACATTTTTCCTTGATGACACTGAAAAAATTGTTTCCCTGGTTAACCCTGAGGCCCCCAGGCCTTCCCAAACGTCTGGGGTGGCATGGACAAGGAGGAGGGGACAGTACAAGATCTGTAATGACATCAGTGAAGGATATGTAAATAACCTGGCTGTGATCTCCACAGCTTCTGCTCCCCCAAGCCTGCATTTATCTGTATAATTACAATGTGAAAAATAGAGGCTTTTGCCCCAAAAGCTGCCTCTATTCCAGCCTATTCCTCCCCACATCCCTGGCAGTGTCCAAGGCCAGGCTGGATGAGGTGTGGAGCAACCTGGGACAGTGGGAGGTGTCCCTGCCTATGGCAGGGGTGGGACTGGATGAGCTTTAAGGATCTCCCAACCCAAACCATTCTGTGACTCTGGGATTCTAATTTTGAAATGTTTTACCCATTTTCCCTCTTCCCCCCATTTTGCAGTAGCTCCATCAGGTGTTTTGCCAGCAAGTCCCTAGACAGGCCCCAGGTCCTTTCAAAGCTTTGTTCTGCATGAGGGACTGATTTTCTTACTGCCCACCCTATAAACATCACCTGAAGTGATGTTTGGGATCTCTTTGTTGTCCCCTGGGAAGGGCAATTCCTTCACCACCATCACCTCAGAGCCCCAGGAGCAGGCAGGGCAGCTCCCAGGGAGGCATGGCTGTATTGCTGAGGTCCCACTCTCAGAGGATGCTGATGAGGAGGGTGATGGTCAGACCTGCCATGAGGCACTCCTGCTCCTTCCCCTGGATGCTCCTGTGGGACCTTCCCAAGCCAGGGAGAACCGGTGCCTTCACAGGAGCCCCACTGAGCTCCCTGAGTGCTGAGAGGAAAATCAGACCCCCTGAAAACACAACTCAGGCTTGCAAGAGCTGCTCAGGCCAGTCTGTGTCAGGCATCCCAGGAGGATCCACTTTCCCTTTGATCTCCCTGAGACCTCCATTGCCCTTCCAGGACAAGAATCTGGTGCAGTTTTAGTCACCATGATATCAAAATGCCAAATGTTACTGATTTTGAGGTACCTGTGCAGTCAAATGGCATCAGCCAGAGCCAAAACTGAAAACAATTTACTTAAATTATTTCTAAGCATCCAAAGGAAGGAGGGCCCAGCTGATCCCTTTGCTGCTGTCCACAAGAACAGACAGAAATGCTCAAAGCAGAATATTCTTTAAAAAGATCATTGTAAAACAATTTCCCCATGACTGCAAAGCAGCGAGGCAGAGTGGGTGTGTGTTCTTTAGGTGTTTGTATAAAGTATTTTAAATATAATTAAGAGTCCACAGGCAACAACTGCTTGGATATTGAAAGTTTTCCAGGACAGATCCTGTGTGAGCTGGAATCATTCCTGCATTCACACAAAGCACACAAACACACTCAGAGTTGCCGGAAAGTTTGGGTCACACATCACCCCGAAGGCACAAGCAAAGCTCCCACTGGCTGTGCTGGCCTGGGGAGCCTTGGTTGGCCCTGTCCCCATGGGCTGTGACAGAATTCACTGTGTTTGTGCACAGGAGATTCCTGTGAGGTACAGCCTGACCTTTTGCTACGTGGTGTCTTTTCCTCAGAAAGATGCAAACTGATCCAAGCCCTCCTGCTCCCTGGGAAGGCTGAGTTCTGACAGGCTGCTGGATGCCCTGCTTGGTGCCTTCTCAAGTTTTTCAAGTTTTGCTTTGAAACTCCACTGTAGCTGGAAACCAATTGCAATATTTTAAGAAAACTGAAAAGGTTAAAACTGCAAAGAAACACTCGGAATATCCAAAGCAAACTCTGGTTAATGTAAGGTGGAATTCTCTGGATAATTGTTTTGACCTGTCCAACACCAGGACTGAAAATTTTCCCCAGCCTCCAGAATTTTCTCAGGATACAACAAGGATCTCCCACCACATTCTGGGCTTGCCCATCTCTAACCCCATGGCCTTGGCACCCTTTTTACCCCTCATTTCACACAGAGAACTTTGTCTAGAGCTGAGCAAACAGCTCTGCTGCCGAGATGGTAAATGAGCGCCCATTTCCCAAATGTCACTGCAGCACTGAAACCACAGGACCATCTTGTGGGCGAGTCCTGGCCATTTTCTGCTTGCTTGAAAGCTGAGGAAGTGAGCTATGCTGAGGTGTGAACTTTATTTGTTTGTATGGGGACAGCACTAAGAAACAGAGACACAGCCCATGACCAAGGTGCCAGGCTCAGAAAAGAGAAATAAACCCCTAAGAGCCCATTCCCAAGGCATTTCCAAATGAATGTTAAACCCTGCGTCTGGATAAACCTGCAAGGCCTGCCCAAAACTCTTACTCAGGGCAAAACATGGGCTTGGTTTGGGACTTTGCCAAGGTGTGCCTCAGTTGATTTTCTTTGGTTTTAAGCCCTCAGTTTCACTAAAATCAGAAATGGGTCTTTGAGGGGTGGTTGGTTGTTGGTTTGATTCAGTATGGTTTGGTTCAGTTTGGTTTGGTTTGGTTTGGTTGGGTTGGGTTGGGTTTGGTTGGGTTTGGTTTGGTTTGGTTTGGTTGGGTTGGGTTGGGTTTGGTTGGGTTTGGTTTGGTTTGGTTTGGTTGGGTTGGGTTCAGTTTGGTTTGGTTTGCTCTGGTTTGGTCTGGTTTGGTTTGGTTTGGTTCAGTTTGGTTCAGTTTGGTTCAGTTTGGTTCAGTTTGGTTCAGTTTGGTTCAGTTTGGTTCAGTTTGGTTCAGTTTGGTTCAGTTTGGTTCAGTTTGGTTCAGTTTGGTTCAGTTTGGTTCAGTTTGGTTCAGTTTGGTTCAGTTTGGTTCAGTTTGGTTCAGTTTGGTTCAGTTTGGTTCAGTTTGGTTCAGTTTGGTTCAGTTTGGTTCAGTTTGGTTCAGTTTGGTTCAGTTTGGTTCAGTTTGGTTCAGTTTGGTTCAGTTTGGTTCAGTTTGGTTCAGTTTGGTTCAGTTTGGTTCAGTTTGGTTCAGTTTGGTTCAGTTTGGTTCAGTTTGGTTCAGTTTGGTTCAGTTTGGTTCAGTTTGGTTCAGTTTGGTTCAGTTTGGTTCAGTTTGGTTCAGTTTGGTTCAGTTTGGTTCAGTTTGGTTCAGTTTGGTTCAGTTTGGTTCAGTTTGGTTCAGTTTGGTTCAGTTTGGTTTGGTCTGGTTCGGTTCGGTTTGGTTTGGTTTGTTGTGGTATGGTCTGGTTTAGTTTGGTTGGGTTTGGTCTGGTTTGGTTTGGTTTGGTTTGGTTCAGTTTGGTGTGGTTTGGTTTGGTTCAGTTTGGTTTGGTCTGGTTCGGTTTGGTGTGGTTTGGTTCAGTTTGGTCTGGTTCGGTTTAGTTTGGTCGGGTTTGGCTCGGTTTGGCTTGCTCTGCAGTGCTCCCATTCTCCTGCCAAGACAAGAGCAGGCCCGGCCCTGGCTGTGCCAATGTATGAAATGCCAGCCCAGCGAGGGACACAGCTCAGACCCCCGCACTCCTTGGGCTGGGATAGCCCCTTCCCCTCCGTGCCATGCAAACCCCAAATTTCACAGCCAGCAGGTTCTCCCTCGAGGCCTGCAGGCAGCGCTGGGTCTCTGCAGGGTGGCTGCTGCTCCTTGCAGGCAGGACTGGGGGCAGGCTGGGTTATTAGCAGGGAAAGCTGATTGATTTATGAGAGCAGAAGTCTCTTGCTCGCTCCAGCCCAGGTTATTCTCCGAATGCAAACTCTCTTTCACTTCACACACACAAAGTGGCCGAGTGCTGCGTTATGAATGGGCCCCTTTGTTACCCTGGCCCGACAGGACAGACTGTTTAGTTCATGTCTGTGCTTTAGCAAAGGAGGACGGGGTCTGCGAGACAGATGTGCCCTTTAATTGCAGGGAAATATTAGAAGATCGTTAAGCCATTTCTGACAGGGCTTTCCTCTGGCTCAGGGAGCAGGCAGTTGTTTCAGGAAGGCCAAGGAGCAGCCCTGTCTTGCCAGCCCCACAAACAGGACCTTGTCCTGCTCCCTCACCCCAGCACTAAACAGAAGCAGCGGAGGTTCAGTCAGAAGCCCCACTTTGCTGCCAGAGCTGCAGAGCTGCATCTCAGAGAGCACTCTCCTTGCATTGCATCTGATAAAAGGCTTTTCAACACTGCTCAGGGACCTGCCCTGCTGAAGATAAGAGCAGCCCTATCAGCTCTGCTGAGAACATGGAGATGTGCCGAGGGTTCTGCTTCTTATTTATGTTACTGAGCATGGCCTGAGAGTAAGAAACTCTCCAGCAAAAGGAAAATGCGCTGCAGTCAGCTCAGAAAATTTCCCAAAGTGCAGGAGGAAAGGCAGATCTGCCCTAAAGGAGAGAGAGCTTTTGCGGCGGGCTGGGGTTTAGTCTTGGTTTAGTTACCCTGACACAGTGACTTGGAGCAGTGTTTGGTGGCTCTGTGTTGGTTCCCATGCTGCAAAATTCCTGGAACAGCCTCAAGTGCATCTGCAGGGCACCCTGAGATGGTGGCTTTGTCTTTTGGGATCGTTGCTGTGACAGAACCTTGACAGCTCCCCACTTCAGTTATCATTCCAGAGCTAAGGGTTTTCATTTAAAATCCAGCAAAACAAACCAGAACAAACCCATCACACTGACTGTCCGGGTGGAGACCTGCTGAGGGATAACAGGAATCCCACAGAGGTCTGAGCAAAGGCCCTGGGGATGACAGAAACCTGCAGAATCAGCCCAAACTGGCCCTTGGGTACACATTTTTATCCTCACCTCCAGCCCAGGGGAAGGATGCAGAGCTGAGTGACCTGGCCAATGCCACAGCACTGAGTGGGCTCTGGGCTGGGATTTGGCTCCCAGCCCCTCCCAAACTCACGAGGAGCCTCTGCTGCAGCTCTTGCCTACCCTCCCTGCAGCACAACATCCAGAGTCCCTGCCAGGGGCTCCTCCACAGGCCCTGCTGTACCAGCCATTGCATCTCCCAGGGGTGGAAAACTATCCCTGGGCACAGCCTTGGACCATTCTGTGATTCTGGGATTACCAAGGTGGCAAGGGACCTCCTTTATCTGAGCCAGGCTCAAAGCCCTTCTCAGGACCATGCTGATAAAGGCAACAGACTTTCTGTTAATGATCGCTGATAAGGGATTTTGGTGAGGGTTTTGTGCTCAGTCTCAGAGGAAAGTCAGTTTTGCTTTGTCTATCAATCCTACACCTGGGAAAACACTTGTCAGTTCTGTGGCCTCTTCCTTCAAGGACAGAGGATGGCTTTACAAAATCTGAGCTCTTTGCGGGGCAGCATCACACAGGGAAACTGAGGCATGGGACATTAATACATCTGTGAAAGAACCCTTTCTTCATCTTTACTCTCACAGCTTCTGCTGGGTGAGCCAGGAGCCAGCACTCACTGCCTGGTTCTTGTAGATCCTTGCTGATTCAAGCCTGGTTCATGCAGATGTAACACCAGAGAAGGCCTTGTGTTTATTTAGTGGGAATGTTTGTCCTCAGCGAGAGCTTTACTCCATTTGTGCAGCAGAGGCTCGTTCCCTGCTGCAGCTCCCTGGAACTGCTGCTGGGGGGGTGTTTGCTCTGCCACGTTTCATACCAGGAGGAAGAACAGCACCTTGTCAACTCCTTTCTGTACTGCAATGTTCACTTTGGGCTCCAGCCCAGGTGCCAGGATGGGACTCGGCCTTTTTGTCCAGGAGGTAGGAGTGATGGCAACCCCTGAGTCCTTCCAGGACCTTCCTCTTGCACCAAAGTTAAAACCTCAGCATTCCTTTGTAAGGAAATCAAAAGCCCCTGGGAATTTCCACTGGTGTAAATTGGGTTTTCCTGTTCAAATATCTCGATCAAGATTGACAAAGAAAATATCTCAGTGTAATCCTGCTGGGCTGTTTTCCTTGGAATGCCACGGGCAGGCTCGTTCACAAAATCTCTGCTTGTGCTATAGGCGTGGGCAGAAACAACCCCGTCCCAGGAGCCACAGGGGCTGGGCTCGGTGCGCAAGGAAAACACGGATCTGTGCCATCCCAGCAGGGTGGCAGCCCTCAGCCCCACTGCCAGGCTCAGGAGAGCAGCTGGGATGTGGCTCAGGAGCCAGCAGAGTGCTGTACGAGGCCACCTGAGTGTGTCCTGGGGCAGGGAAATGCAAACCTGGCCCAGTTACGAGATTTAAACCTGGGATTTGAGAGGGATTCAAGACACTGTGGCTCCCCGCTCCTGTGAATGGGAGTGGGATTTGTGTGACTTCAGGCTCCTTGGAAATCTCACCCTTAGGACCCGTCCAGCCCAGTCAGAACCATTTGTTTGGCGCAGAGGCAGAGATCAGACTCCCAGTGCTGTATCAGGAGCTTGCGTGTGCTTCTTGGGGAACAAACAGGTTCCTGTGAGTCCTGGAGCACCTCCCTCCTCTCCTCTCATCCCTGGGCTCCCTGTGAGCCAGCCTTGACCCAGCCCAAGTAACCTGCTCTGGGCTCAAAACCTGAGTTTGTGTTCTGGATGCCGTGGACACCCAGACCCTGAGCTCAGATTTAACCCAAACCCAATTCTCGGCTCAAACCCTGAGCTCAGATTTAACCCAAACCCAACTCTGGCCTCAAGCCCTGAGTTTGTGCTCTGGATGCCCTGGATACCCAGGCCCTGAACTCAGATTTAACCCAAACCTGGCTCAAGGCACAAATAGACTTGAGCCCCTGGAAAACCCAAGCGACATGTGGTGTAGGACTCAGCTGCAGGACTGGGTTGGACTTGTGTTTGCCCTCCATGACAGGGTGCCCAGACCCTCACTGTGCACTGCAGACATCAGTGACGGATCATTCCTTTGGTTTCCTTTCAGCTGAGCCCTCCCATGGCTGAGCATTCCCGCAAGAGGTGCTGAGGTGCTCCAGGCTCCTGTCCCAGGGAGCAGTGCTCACTCCTGGAGATGCTGCCGGGATCCTTTCATGCTGTTGTTTTTCCTCAGTCTGGGATAAGTCATCTTGGGCTGGAGGAGCTTGTTTTGTTCTCTGCGGATGGAAACAAAACAGCACCCGATGGCTGCTTCCTGATGGGCTTCCTGCGATTGTGCAGGGAATGGTGGCAGGGAACAAAACAGGATATGGCGGTGGGGTTGTGAATGTAACGGGGACAATGGTATCAAAGTGGAATAAAAATAATGAATGGGCACTGCTGGAGCTGTGAGTCACAACCTGAAATATTTGTGTCTCCCCAAGCTGCCACCTCCCAGGTCTCGAATTCCTGGGAGAACGCTCTTTTTGCAGTTTCCAGTGCTCTGGCAGTAGGAACCCAAAGAGAAAATATAAGGTTTTGTGCTTTGCACCTATTCCCTCTCGCTGCCTTCTGTCCTTTTCCAAGGCAGCCTGGGAGCAGGCCCAGAGATGGGACAGACCTTCTCTTGTGACCACCCCCCAGTGTTTTTGGGTTTCTCTGTTGTTTTCCTTCTCAGGGCAAATCTTTTCTATTGAAAAGCTTCAATTCCTCTCTGCATGTTGGAAACAAAACCCAGCAGGGTTGTCACAGTCTCAGCTGGTGACACGAGTAAAAACACCCCCGAGAAGCTCTGCTTTGAGGGAAAAGGTGACACCACTGCAACAGCAGATACAGCTTGGAGTGAGCTCAGCCTTCCTGACACAGAGTGCTGGGTCAGTCTGCAGAGTCCTGATGGAATATTTGCCACTGGGAAGAGCCTCTGGCAGCACATCAAGGTGAGGGGCCGGGCACTGGGTGCTCCAGGACAGAGCTGAGTTCAGCACAGCATTTCTGCATTTGTGCTCCGGGATAGTTGGGGTTTGTCAGCAAGCCAGGCTCTGAAACCATCTTGCAGTTTCCCCCTCATTCCTTCAGCAGAGAAGACCATAAAAATGCTACAATAATATTTACTGAAGGGTGCATGTTCGCAGTCAGGCCCATGTGTCTCTGTTTACAAACACATCTGCTTGGAGCAAGGCAATTATTTTAAAAGCATGAGGGGAAAAGAAATGAAATAAAATGAAATGAAAAGGAAAAGCTGGGTGGATTTGAGAGCCCAGCCCTGGAAAGCAGTCACCCAACAGTGTCAGTCTTGGGGAGAAGGGGATGCAGTTTTGGAGGAGAAAAGCTGAGGGCAGAAAGGAGTGGAGATACAAACACAGGAAAGTGGCTGTGGGGAGTGTTAATACCTGGCAAAGGTTGACTGATTTTCTGGGAACATGACATGGCTTGGAAAAGATCTTGTGGGATCACACAGTCCTCAGCTGAGCAGGGTCAGGCTGGTTCATCCATGGAGGTGAATCCTTTCATGATCTGGGTGACTTCAGGCTTTTGGGAAAATCTTCACCTCAGGACTGGTGCATCCCAATCAGAGCCATTTCCTGGCTTTTATCAGACCCCAGATTCTCTATGATTCAGTGAAATTAACTGCCAAGATAAGAAACCTGGCCCAAGCCATGCCAAAGGCAAAGCTCCCAGCACCCAGGACAGGTTTCACATTCTACTCTCATCCTGAATCCTCTCACATGTCCTGGCTGGCAGAACTGGGCAGGGAACAGAAGCCAGGGAATTCTCTGGGAACGGCAGCCAGGAGCTGTGGTTTGCCCCAATGGACACACACCTCACTCCAGTGCCAGTCCCAGCATGGTGGGAAGCACTGGGGAAGGCAGGAGTGCTCAGGGAATTCCCTGTCCCCAGCTGGGGATGGGATGAGCCAGCTGGGGACGGACAGGGCTGTTCCCTGCTCCAGGCACAGCTGCTGCTGCTCATGCTCTGAAGGAAGAGCTGCAGCACGCTCCAGGATTTCGGGATGTGTGTGATAGGGATGGGATGGACACTTCAGCCTCAGCTTTCACCACATTTACCTTCCAGAGGTCAAGGGGCCACAGAGGTAATTTGGGCAGGGTCTTCTTTAATTCCACCTCCATTCCTGGGCCTGTGCTGAGAGCTCACAGAGGCTTCTCCTGGGGGTTTCCCACAGCTCCAGGCCTGGTTTAAGCCTCCTTATCATTATCTTTAATGCAGCAACTCACTGGGAAGGAGAAACTGTCACCTGGTTATTCCCAGATGTCTGGAAACAAACCCAAATAGGCTCTGAAACCGTTAATGTGAAGTCTAGACTGAGGAAGAAAAGTTATTGGTCCAGATCCTGTGGAAGTGTGCCTGAAGTAAAGTGCTTTCCTGAGAAGTGAAGTACAGAAGAATGATTTATATTTTTATCCTTTTCAAGGCTGCTTTTGGGGATCTTGGGATGAAAATAACAGAGCACTGATTTTAGCAGCCTTTTTTTACCCACTTGATACAAAATTTCATGGGAATAGTTGACATAAAAATAACCCCCAAAATATAATTTTTTTTTTCTTATGAGGAGTTTTGCCAAATAATTTTGCCCCAACTTTGAGCTGTCTAATTTCAGTGTGGTTTTGGTGTTTTTTAGTGTTTTTGCTGTTTCTGTTACTCTGACTCCTGCTTTGTTCCCCCCTAAGACAAGATACCACATTGTGGCTTCCCATTTATTTGAATTGTGAAGGAATTATGATGCATTCTGGGGCTGCCAGGCTACCCTTGGATGGAGTAGCCTGGGTGGAAAGGGGAGGAAAGGGAAGGCAAGGCAGCCTGGGCCGAGTGGGTGGCTCTTTGTCCAGGTCACTGTCCTGCTCTGTGGCTCTGAGCAAGTCTCCAGTGCAGACTGGGGCAAAAACCTGCAGTGTGGGATGCCCTTAAATAATGAAATGAAACCCGTCCTTTATGCTCACAGAAGTCCTCAGCTCTGCAGAGACTTGGCCACAATGTTAAAGGTTTGCTGCCTTCTTCACCCCAAGTGCTGCTGCAGCAGGAAAAGGGGCTTGGAGCACCCTGGGATAGGGAAGGTGTCCCTGCCCTTGGCAGGAAGAGGAATGGGATGAGCTTTAAGGTCCCTTCCAACCCAAACCATTCCAGGATTCCCTGACAGCATCTCCTGCCATCCCTCTTCCTGGAACAAGGATTCCAGCAGTTGGGGTGTCCCAGCCCCAGCACCACCAGCTCAGCTGGGAAATGCTGTGAACAGCACATTGTGACACACTGGGCAGTGCTGCAGGTGGGTAAAAGGGGGAAGAACAAAGCCCTTTGGAAGTGACGGCGCTCATCCTGCTGGATTCACCAGGGGAAATGAGGGATCTCCCGCTGCAGCCCGGAAAAGCTCCTAAGCAGGACTTAAATGGATTGTGAAAGGCACAAGATTGGATTGTGGTTGTTGGCAATCAAATGTTCATGATTGCAATTTCCCTGGGGGAGTTCTGGGAAGTCCCTGCCCCAATCACATCCTGTAAGGAAGGTGGAGCAGCAGGAGGAAACCTCAGGAAAAGTGGTCTGGAAAAGCTGCAGAGGGAATTCTTGGTTTGATTAGGTGCAAGGGAGAGTGGATATATGAGAGTGTATCCAAAGGATTCCTGTCCGTGTTCCAGTGGCAGCACCCTGGGGCTTGGTGCCCCACACTGTGCACAGGACAGGGAAGAGGAGGAGGAAAAAGGCAGCAAGAGGGGAATTCTCCGTAAAGGTTGTGCCAAAGATCGAGGGCAGGGATGAGAACAACACTCTGTCCTCCTGCCTCCAATCCAGTGCCTGGTCCATCCTAATATGCTGCCTCAAAACGAGCACAGCCCCTGCTCCTGTTTGAATTTCTTACTTGACTCATTCTCTTGTTAGCCTGATGTTATCTCTGTGCTTGAATGAGATGCTGGCAGCAGAAGTGCTGACTGGTAGCACTGCAGTGCCAAAGTCATCTCTACTCCAGGGTTGCTCCTCGGTGCAAACCCTGGGCCGTGTGTGAGGCTGCTGGACCTCAGATTTTGGTGCTTTGCACCGTTAGGTCTGGGATCTTCAGGGCTGTGTTGGCAACATTCTCTTTACAGAAGTATTTCAGGAGTGATTTTCTCACAGGACCCTGAGTGGTGAAATTTTGGAGAGGGGGGAAAAAGGAAAGAAAACAGCCACCCCTCTAGAGGTGGAGTCGTCTCTCCATGGTGCAATGGTTCAGGTACTCGGCGCTCACTTCTCTTCTAAGTCAGCCTTTGTGGAAGAGGATGAAGCTTTGATCTTTAGCAATGTCTTTTAAATGTGGTTAGGGCCAGAAAAGTGAATGTAGAGAGCTCAGAGTTGATGTTCAGTGAAATCTCATTGCACACACATGGAACAACCTCAGTTATTGGGGGCACCTGGGGTGGCAGCACTGCTCACCTCACCAGCCCTTGTTCCCCCGGCCTTTCTCCAATGCCCTGTTCCTTTCATTAACTGAGTGACACCTTTGCTGAAGTGTGTCTGTCATCTCCCTTTCACAGCAAGGGATCAGGAAAACTTGCTTGAAGCCCTGGTGGCTTCTCAGCCCTCCCAGAATCCCAGACTGGCTGCTCCTGCCCTCAGGGCCAAAGCCAAACTGTGTTTCCCGCCATGTCCCACTCCCACCTGAGACCTGGCTCGGAATGGCTCATCCAAGTACAGGCAGACCTGCAAATTCATCCTCTTACAGCTGGAAACTGCTGTATAAATAAGAACCACACCACAGACTCCTGCCTGAGGGATGCAGGAGTGGGTGCCAGCTCTGCGGGAGCCTCGCCTGTGGCAGTCACTGGTGGGCTGCCCTGGAGAGGCTGGGGCAGGGCTGCCTGGGGAGCTGGACGTGCTGCCAGCTGCCATGGACGGGACTGGCCACATTTATGCCAGGAATGTGATTAAAACCTGGAAAAACTGAGGCCAGCCTATTCCCAGAGGCACTATTAGGTAACATATATGCCAGAGTAGCACACACAGCCCCTGTCTCAGCCCCGGCCTGGCCGGCCCAAGGCCACAGGCTGAGGCAGCGGTGTGGGGGGACCCTGGCGGGCTGTGCCCTGTCTGGGCAGTCTGTGTTGGCACCTGGGACACCTCACAGTGTTTTCCCAGTCTCCCAACCCTGAGTAGCTCTCGACTCCAGGGGAGAGAAGCTCGGTGTTTCATGGAGCTGCTGCTCCCTGCCTCAGCCAAACCCCTCCTGAGCAGGCTGGGCCTCCAAAGCTGGGCCCGGCCAGCGCTGCCCTGGGGAGCCGAGCCCAGCAGTGAGCACAGGGAAGGTTGTACGCGTTCCCTGCAGCCCGAAGCCGAGCCGTGGCCCCTTCCAGGAGAGCTAGCCCGAGTCCCAGGCAGCCCTGACGTTCCTCGGGGGTCCCCAGCAGCAGGGGCCGCCTGCCCGCCGTGTTTGTTCTCTGAGCTGGATGTGGGCGCGGGGCTGAGGCGGCGGCAGCGGGGCTGGCTCGGTGCCAGCCGGCTCCCCTTGCATGTCAGCAGCGCTGCTCCGCTGCGCTCCTGGAGCTCAGCAGCTGCCACCAGCCCTATCTGTCCTCATCTGCTCGGGTGGCTCAGCTCCCCCGGGGCTGAGCCTTTGTGCTGCCACCAGCTCGGCTTTAGCTCAAACCACGCCTGGCCCGGGAGCTGCCTCGAGCAGACGGAGCATTTGGATTTCTTCTCCTGTTTTCAGGACTGAATCTGTTCAAGGAGCACAAGGCAGAGCTCGGTTCCAGGGCCCCAGTGAGGTCCTTGCTGTCCCAGTTAACACCAGTTGCACGCAGGCAGGTCTGAGCAGCCACTTTGTCTTTCAAGGAAGATCCTTATCTGAGGAAGCTTGTGTCACACTCCGTGTCACAGAGCAGGGTGTACTTGCTTGTGTGTGTAAAGAGCTGCACTTGCTGCAGCCCCAGCCATTGATCCTGCGGAGTGTTCTTGGGTTTGGGGTTTTTTGGGGCAGCCAGAGAGATCCCTGCTTTCCAATTTCTTTTACCACCAGAACCTTTCTTCAGAAGAAAAATGGCTTTAGGCAGAAAAAGCAGCCTGGAATTAAGAGTGCCTGACTAAGCTTGAATTCAGAAGGACCCTCCAACCCCTGCCCAAGTCCTGCTGAAGTTCCAGTAAAAATCTTGTGAGCAACCTCTCACACTGATTTTGTGGGATAACTGTCATTATAGTTATTTCCCCAGATATTGTTTCCATAAAAAAAAAAACCAATTTTTTTTGGAAATCTCCAAACCCAAACATTCAGCATCTTTATCTGACGACTCTGTAGTCACGTTTTCCTTGTCTTTGCCCAGCTGAGACTGGGTCTAGAGGGCCCTAAGCCAGTCCAGCAGCGCAGTGTGGGGTTCTCCCAGCACCTCAGGTAGGGAGCCTTGCACTTTTTGTATTGGGAGGAAGCAGAAGCCTGCAGAAAATGCATCATCTGGGAACCCCTGCCTGGCATCCCGACCTCAGTGAATCAGAGGAGCAGCAAATCCTGATCTCTGATGGGAAGACTGACCCATCTCTTGTTCTTGTACCTTCCTGGACAGGAAAAATTTGCAGCCCGGAGATAATCCCAGCCCTCTGAGGGGTTTCTGACACAATCCACTCCCTCCCTTACTCTAAAGCTGAAAAAGGGAGGGGTATTTTTGAAAGGTTCTGAATCCACCAAGGAAAAGCTGCTGGAAAGGTTGAACACAGGGTAAACCCCTCCTTTTTGCTGTTTAAGGGCTGTAAGCAGAGTGAGAGGTTGATCAGGAATTGCAGCAAATGCTGGAGCTTCAGCAGGACTGGTACAGATATTTGAGGGCTCCTCTGAGTTCAGCCTCAGCCAGGCCCAGTTCCAGGCCACTTCGGCTTCTTTGGGTTTGTGACGTGGGCTGAGATCAGAGATAGAAAAGTGCTGATTTGTGTAAGTGCACAGCACTGGCCTGACTGTCTCTAACTGGGTTAACTTCAGGCTCAGGGGGATTTTCGTGTTGACCCAGCAGACTCTGAGTTACTGACATTTTTTGTGACGGTATCAGGAGCCTGGTGGTGTCTGATTTGTGCTTAGATTCTCTCATTGCAGGAGCTGCACTTTTCTGAGCTTTCCGAATTTCTGTTTCCCTCTCTGCTTATGGAAGAATTTACAAAACAAACCTCTGAAACAGCTACGGGGGGGTGGGGGGTGGTGGGGGAGAGCAATAATTCATTATTTTTAAAAGCTCCCAGTTCAGGCTGTGCCCTGTGAATGTTGAGCACGGGGTTAGCACACAGCAGCTGTGTGTGTTCAGTGACCCTCTGCTGCCCACACACCGCTGCTGGGTGGCTTTTGAGTGCTCAGTGCCCGGAGGAGCTGAGTCTGTAGCTTTGTTTTGGAGTCTGCTCCATCAGCTCACATTAAAGCGGGGGCTGCTTTCAGTGCGGGAGGTTCCTCCTTCGGTTTCTACCCTACCACTCATAAAGGCAGCTGTGTTGTGTGTGGTTAACTGAGCTCCTCCAGAGCAGGCAGCCCTTGCCAGATGCACTTTGAGTCAGGCAGGGCTGTGCCAAAGCCGTCAAGAGCCCGGCACCCTTCGCTTGGAAAACCCGAGCACATCCATGCAAGGAAATCGATAGTCAGAACTTTTTGTCAACATTTGGAGTTTCAGCAAGGGGGGAAAAACTAAAAATAAAAAAAAGGATAACAATTTCCTGGTTTTAAGCATTTCTAGAAATGCACAGTTGGGTAACACACCAGCCCTTCACTTCCCACAAAATAAACAAAAAGTGTAAAGTAATGCATTTTTTCCCCCACCACGAATACCCATAACTCTGACCTGCTCTGGCTGCTTCTCCTTCAGCAGCAACCTCAAAACACAAACAGCACACAAACCTTCCCAAAGGAGGCGCAGAGACTTTCACTGCCACTCCAGAGGTGTTCCCACTACACACCAGTTGGGTTTGGAGCAGCAAGTGGGCAGGGCACTCACTGGGACTGGGGGTGAAGCTGCCCCCGCGAGATGCCACAGCCCCTGTAAGGTGCCAGCCCCTGTGAGGTGGCATCCCCAGCAGCTCCTGCACTGTTTGCAGAGGTCCAGTGAACCTGAACGCTGCTCCCACCCCAAGCCAGCAGCCAGCAAAGCAGAGCACAGCAAGTCCTGGTTTGCACAGAGGGGTCCTGGACCCCAAAGGCTCTGACTCCTCCTGGCAGGAGGAAATTGCAGCCAGGAAAGCAAAGCAAAGCAAGGAGGAGTAACTCCTGGTTTTCATTGGGGTTCCTGGACCCCAAAAGCTCTGATTCTCCTGGCAGGTGGGAACTGCAGCCAGCAAAGCAGAGCAGAGCAAGCCCTGGTTTGCATAGGGGCTCCTGGACCCCGAGGGCCCTGTTCCCCTGGCAGCTGGCAGCCAGCGCAGGGCAGCTGCGGGGCCCTGCAGGTGCTCCCCAGCTCGGAGGGAGGGCCAGAGGGCAGTTCCTGCTTTGGCCACGGCTCTGAGGGCTGCTTCTGTCTCTCCCCAGGAGGCTCTGTCGGTGGTGAGCGACGACCAGTCCCTGTTCGACCCCACGTACGGCGCGGCCGCGCAGCTCCCCAAGGACATGACGGCCTCCGGCAGCCCCGACTTCGGGCAGCCCCACAAGATCAACCCCCTGCCCCCCCAGCAGGAGTGGATCAACCAGCCCGTGAGGGTCAGCGTCAAACGGGAGTACGACCACATGAACGGATCCAGGTAAGGAAAGAGCCTTTCCACACTAAATCACGGAATCATGGAATATCCAGCCTGGAGGGGACCCACAGGGATCATCAAACCCAACTCCTGAATCCAATCCCTGCGTCCAAACAAAGGCAAAGCACATGCTGTCCACTCGTGCTCTTGTCCTGCACATGAACAAAGCTCTCTGTGTTCCACTGTGTCCCACTCTCCTGTGTTTCCTTCTTCTGTGGCTCATTTTGAGCAGCCTGAGCACCCTGCCCATGCCCTTCTGCAGGCTGTGTCCCTGCCAGCCTCCATGAACACTCCACAGACTGGACACGAGGCTGCTAGGGCACAGCTCACGCTGCTGTAAATCCCACATTTCACCCCTTAGTTCAGCACCCCACGGATGTGTCGGGAGGCCAGTGGCTCACAGAGTGGGTCATGCAGCAATAATTGGAGTTTCTGCCAGGGAAGCACTGAAAGCTGCACTGCTGGGCTGCCAGGGCTTCAATGGAGGACACTTTTTATTTGTGCCCTACCAGGGCATAAGCAAAGCCCTGGAACTGGAGACGTTTTTGATGGAGAAGGGAGAAGGAGAAGACTGAGGTGCTTCATGGGACCAAAGGCCTGTGCCCTGCCCTCTGTGTCGGTAGAGGTAACGCTGGTGGCACAGGGAATTCAGGAGCAGTTGGAGCAGGGGTGTGAACCCCCACAGGGTGAGTGGGGATGGTGTAACCTGCCCAGCTCAGGACCAAAGGACAGCCTAGCCCCTGTCATTTGTACCTAGAGGCGAATCATTTCCCTGCCCAATGGGAAATTGAATGTCTTGAAAACATTCTGTTATCCCAGCACAGCTTGCCCCTTTTAAAAACAAAAGCCTGGAAACAAATTTCACCTTCTTGAACATAATCTTTAGGTGTAAAAATGTCCTTTTTTTCCCCAATTTTCAATATATATTTATAATATAGATACAATCTGGTTCTTAGCAAAAGCTTTTAGAGCTCACATTTATTTTGGATGCAATTTGAATTTCAAAGTCACAGACCTCTCCAGCATTTGCAGTGTTTAAACAGTGAAACCCTCAAGGGTTTTTCTGCTTTAGGGTGAGTTTAGCAACACATTTTCCTGGTTTCTGAGAACACAGCAGAGCACAGAGCTGGAAACAGAAAGCAGCCTTGCACTTTCAGCCCTCTGCAGAGGAATGATGGTGTTAAAGACATCAAACAGCAGCGTGTTGTTTTTTCCTTGTGAGTGTACAGTAGATGCTGATTCTACCCTCAGATAAAGGCCTTTGTGGCAGTTGCTCTCTTGTGGGGATCATTTGCAAGCTGAACTCAATCTCACCCTGATTGTACCTCAGGAGCATTTCTTGACTTCATGAAAACCATGTGGGTGTTTGCACTGTGATCCCAATCCCAGAACTGGGGTTAAACATGGGAAAAGGAGTTATTTCCTGAAAAAACATGACACAGAGAAAAGGATAGATCTTGGAAGCACTGGGGGTTTTGACAATCATGGGGGTTAACTTTGGCTACCAAGGTTTTCTTAGGAAAAGGAGGAAAGAGCCTTTGCAGCATTGCCAGGCTGCCCAAATCAAGGATGGTGCTTGGAGCAACCTGGGAGAGTGGGGTGGGATGGGATGGGATGGGATGGGATGAGCTTTAAGGTCCCTCCCAACCCAAACCATCCTGGGATTCTGTGGTTGCAGCAGCTGCTTGCACCCACAGTGCCAGACCCACACACACAGAGGGGTCCCTCCCTTCACCCTCCTCTGTCCCAGGGAAATCTGGCAGGGAAAGGAGCCCCCCACATCCTCAGAGTTGCCACAAAGCACACGTGTCTGTGCTCTGCAGCTGCTGTGAGCGCAGGCTCTGTGTCACTCTGAGTGTGTCTGTGCTTGTACACCCAAACTGTCCAGGTGCTCCGTGTGCTCTGGAATGAAATGTCCTGGGCTGTCCTTCGGTGGTGATCCCTGTGTGCCCATTTCCTCCTCTGCCCAGAAAAAAGGGAAATAGCTCTGCCTGGACAAACTGATTCACGAGCAGCTGTAGGAGTCCGGGAGCCTTGGGAAGGGCCCTTAGCAGTGGGTTGGTTCTGGGCAAACAGGAAATGCTTCTTTGCAAACTCCGAGGTTCTTGGACACAAAATGTGTGCTTATCCCTAAAGAGAGGTAACCCCTGTCAGGAGAGAGGAGAAGGCTGCTGTGAATGTCAGGACCATGGCCTGCCAGAGCTCCCACCCTGCCTCTGGAGAACTCCTCAGCACAGGAGCTGCAGAGCATGCAGGACAGGAGGACAACCCCTGACTCCTCCATCCCCTTCTGCCTTCCCTGCATGTCCATCCCAGTCCGTGGGGATGGACTGGGCCACTCCAATCACTCATTCCCCTGCCCATTAGCTGCCTAGCCAATCCCAATCCCAGTCCAAATCCCATTCCCAATCCCAATCCAAATCCCAATTCCACTTACCTCCAGCTGCAGGCTGAACAACCCCCAGTGCCCCCCTGCTTCTGTCCCTGCCTCTCCCTTGTCCTTCAAGCACCCTCTCCCCGTGTTCCAGCTGCCCCTTGAGCAGGATCAGCCTTTGTTGTGCTGTCACCTGGGCTGCTGGGGGGGGTTGTGTGCTCTGGCAGGGACACAGCTCAGGGACCAGGGTGTGACAGCAGGGACACAGCTCAGGGAACTGGGGCCAGCAGGGACAGTGCCTGGGTTTTCCCCTTCCACTCAGAGAGCAGAAGCAGGGCTGAGGATGTGATAAGCTGGTTTGGGTCTCAGCAGGGTGGGAGAAAGGTCCATGAAGGACCTCTAAACAACATGGAAAGCCCACCCAGCTTCCTACCTCATGTCAGGATTCCCTGGTTTGCCCTCAGAATTTTCCACATAAGTGGACCCTAAGTGTGCATAGGGGATGCTCAGGCAGAGATCAGTGTTTTAGGGGAGAAGATGGGAATTATGTGTTATTGCAAGATTTAGATGTAGAAATTTCATTAATTTCTACTTCTTTCAAACCTTGAGGAAGGTTTTGGCCTCAAAATCTGCCCTTGCCCTCACAGAGAGCACCTTGCTCAGAGCAAAACTCATTTAAAATTGCATTTAAAAACCAAACCAAACCAACCAAACAAACAAATCTTTCACATTTTATTTTCCACTGAATAAAGAAGGAGCATTATTTAGAGGAGAGCTGGGTAAAGTTTAACTCAATTTACAGCTAATGTTAATAATAGAGCTTTCCTTGTAGTTTACATAAATTCCAGATGAACCAAGCAACAGAAATCCCAAATCTTGGCTGTATTTGCTGAGCTCCCCAGATCTGCATTTGCAGCTAAACTCGGTGAGCAATTTTTAAAAATCTGTTACAAAATGTGTCTGATGTTCAAACGTGAAAGAACATTCTCCTGTGCTGATGGACAGGGGCAAACGCCCCTGGGCAGTCCCAGCTGTGGCACGGATTTTGTCCAGCTGACACAGTGAGGTGCTTTGGAAATGCTTTGGAGCTGTTCTGCAGACACATCCCAGAGCAGCTGTGGCTGCCCCTGGATCCCTGGCAGTGCCCAAGGCCAGGCTAGACGGGTCTTGGAGCAGCCTGGGACAGTGGGAGGGGTCCCTGCCCATGGCAGGGGGGGACTGGAGGGGCTTTAAAGGCTCCTCCAGCCCAAACCGCTCTGGGATTCTGGGATTTGATGTTTCTCTTGCTTCAGAACATGAAAATAAGGCCAAGGTTCAGGGACTCCTAGGGGTGTTTGTGCCTCAGGGACTGTGTCAGCCCAAGCCAGAGGACTTTGTGTGGTGTCTGCAGGGACCAACTACCCCTGGAGCACCGTGTGAGCCCTCTAGTGGGATTTGCCGGGTCCTTCTCCCTGAGCCTGTTGGCCTTTACCTGTCCGGGATGAACAACCTGAACTTTTCCATCCCTCTGGCAGTTCTGCAGCCTCTTTCAGCGGGAGGTTCCTTCCTCCCGAAGCATTCCTGAGAGCGGGGTGGAAGCGCAGGCAGATGCAGGTTTGGAGGAGCTGACTGTGTTCCCTCTTGCCTCTTCCCACAAGCAGAATCCCAGTGCCTGTCCTTCCTTCCTTCATTCAACAACAGCAAATTAAAATAGGGCTTTACACCAAAAAGTGGCAAATTTATAAAGAATAGAGGGGTGGAAGAAAGGAATGAAAGGATAGGAAAAGGGAGATAGAAAGGAGGAAATATGCCCCTGAGTCAGGTTCAGAAATTCCTGAAATCCCTTACTTTGCTCTTTCAAGCAGAAGCCAAAGGTGATTCCTAGACAGAGCCCTGGGACAGGGTTTGTTTTATTCCCACACCTCTGGAGGCCAGGCTGGAGCTGTACAGGATTGACTGGGCAGTGCCAGGCCAGCTGCTTGTCCAGTTTGGCCAGTCTAGGAAAAACATTCCCAAACACCCGCGAGGAGCCTCTGGACAGTGGGAATGAGCTCTGCTCCGTGTTCCTTGGGCTCTGCCTCAGGGGCTGTGCTCCAGGGAGCTTGTGAAATCAGCCTGGATCCATTTACCTGCGTGTGTCCTGCCAGAGCCTGAGCAAACCCAGCATGGAGAGGCCACCAGAATGCTGGGAGTCTCTGGGAAAAGTCAGGGATCAATCTGGCATCTGGAATGCTCTTGCACAAACCCTCTCCAATGATGAGGGACTATTTCTATAAATGGCAGCCTGCCTGTGGCTGAGGCACGAGCTGAGGAAGGAGCGATATTCCACGAACATACCGTCCATGGCTCACAGCTCTCTGCTCCTTCTCACTCTGCTGTTGCTACCCAGGCTGAATCCTTCCTTGTGTGGCCACAGCTACACCCCTCTCCTGCAGGGATAAATCTCCCACCTGGAGCTGGGGCAGGGCAGGGGTGACTCAGATGGGCAGAAGTGCCTCAATTCCCAATAGAAGGCTGGGTTTGGTAGGAAATGCTGGGTTCCAGAGGACACAGAGTCAGGGATCGTCTCATTTGCTGCCACTGAAGATTCCGTGGTGTTTTCTCAGGCACAGCTCAGCCTCTACCTGTCTCTACCCAGCTAAGTCTGGGTGATGCTATTCCCAGTTATGCGTGTCTAGCAGGGTCAGCTCTGGATGCAGCCATCCTGAAAACTTCCCCAGCCACGTGGGCAGGACCCTGCTGGGCACCTGGAGCACATTCCGTGTCCTGCAGGATGAATGGGGTGGCTCCTCTGCCCACAGTGCCTGGCAGGGGCACCTCAGCCCCTTAAAGTTCTCTTCAGACCTTTCTGCCAGATGTTTCTGGCACTTGGCTGTCTGGGTTCGGCTGCTGAGACACAGAGCAAGGGATGGGCAGGGTCTGAACTGCCAGAGCAGAGTCGGTGATGTGAAAAATCATCCCAGGAACACCGGGGGGATCTCACAGCCCCGGGTTATTGTGGTTACTTCACCGTGAGGGTCGTGAGGGTGTGTGCGAGGTGAGCAGGGAGTGCAGCCAGCCAAGGACCCTGCTCTGTCCATGTGCTCCTTCTGTGCCAGCAGAAGGCAGGGAGAGGCTCTTTAGGTGTTGTTGTCCAAGAGTCTGGAGATCACAGAAGCCCTGAGAGGTTTAGGCGGGAAGGGACCTTGGAGATCATCCAAATCCAATCCCCTGCCATGGGCAGGGACACCTCCCACTGTCCCAGGCTGCCCCAAGCCCCATCCAGCCTGGCCTTGGACACTTCCAGGGATCCAGGGGCAGCCACAGCTGCTCTGGGCACCCTGTGCCAGGGCCTCACCACCCTCACAGGGAGGAATTCCTCCCCAGTATCCCATCTAGCCCTGCCCTCTGGCACTGGGAAGCCATTCCCTGTGTCCTGTCTCTCCAGCCCTTGTCCCCAGTCCCTCTCCAGCTCTCCTGGAGCCCCTTTAGGCCCTGCAAGGGGCTCTGAGCTCTCCCTGAATCCTTCTCTTCTCCAGGTGAGCACCCCCAGCTCTCCCAGCCTGGCTCCAGAGCAGAGGGGCTCCAGCCCTGGGGCATCTCCGTGGCCTCTCTGGACCCTCTCCAGTGGCTCCAGGTCTTTCCTGCACTGAAGGCCCCAGAGCTGGACCCAGCACTGCAGGTGGGGTCTGTGCTGGAACAGTTCCTTACAGAGCTGTATGAGTGGAATATATGGAACTGCTGGATCAGAAATCGTGCCCGTCCCATGTGCAGGGGGTGTTTTCCAGGGAAATTTAACTCCAGAGCAGTGGGGGAGACAGGACCCTGGTCCCCAGGCAGGGCAGGAGAGAAGGTTGATCACTCGCCAGGGACAGTGAGCACTGGGCACTGGGCACTGGGCACAGCAGTCTGAGCCCCTGGAGCACAATGTGACACCCTGAAGCACAGAGACACACCTGAGCACGGTGTCACACCCAGATCACAGTGTCATACCCTGGAGGACAAGGTGACACCTTGGAGCATAGGGTCATACCCTTGGAGCAGTGTCACACTTGGATCACGGTGTTACACCTGGAGCAGTGTCACACCTGGATCACAGTGACACACCCAGATCACGGTGTCACATCCAGATCATGGTGTCACACCCGGAGCAGTGTCATATCCGAGCAGTGTCACACTCGGATCTCAGTGTCACACTCAGATCTGGATCTGTGTCACGCTCAGATCTCAGTGTCACACCCAGAGCAGTGTCACACCCCGAGCAGTGTCACACTTGGATCACGGTGTCACACCTGGCACAGTGTCACACCCAGGGCAGTGTCACACTCAGATCACAGTTCCACAGCCGGAGCAGTGTCACACCAGGATCTCAGTGTTACACCCGGAGCAGTGTCACACCTGGCACAGTGTCACACTCGGAGCAGTGTCACACCCCGATCGATCACAGTACCACACCCAGATCTCCGATGCCTCGCCGGCCCTCCCCATCCAGGCCGTGCCCCAGCAGGGCTCAGCTCCTCGCTGCTGCCCCGGGGCATTGCCCTGCCAGCACAGGCACCTTTCACGCCTGCCAGGAGCACTCCCACCGGGAATCAGCTCCATTCCCTGTGAAACCCCCGTGTCCCTGCAGCTCCTCAGCCTCTCCCCGGCTGCCTCGGGGACATGAAACCTTCAGCAGTTGCCTCTCTGAGGGCGGATTTTGGTTCCCTGCCTGGAAAAACAGTAGGCGAAATAGTAAACCCTTAAATTTGAACATGTGTAAGTTCTACATCTTATTTCCATTTTGCAGCAACATTCCCTTCATCAGACATGAGGAAAAAATTACCGTCTGCCTCGGAATATCTCAGTGGAGCATTTATCTCCCGGCCATGATAACTGAATTTCAGGCACTTCTCCCTCCCTCCCCCCCAGTTCAGGTTAAGAGACAAATTTGTTTGCTGTCCTGTTTGGAATTCCGGCCAGCTGAGCTCGGAGGGTGGGATTTGTGCACCGACACCGTTCTCACCCTGCAGGGAACGGTTCCCTCCCAAAGCTGTTGGCGTCTGGCAGAGGAGGAGGACGGCTCTGGGATTAAAGCCTGGCCTAAACTGCCCTGGAAACAGTTCTGGGATTAAAGCCAGGGCTTGCTCTGTGCAGGGGTTGTGCACTAATTCCCCCTGGAAAGGTGAGGGCAGTGATGTGCCCTTCCCTGGAAGTCCCTCGAGCTGAGATGTGCTGTGGGTGCCCGGCAGGCTCGGGGTTGGGGCTGGAAGGGGCTAAAGGCAGGCGCTGCTCCTGCAGCTGGAGAAAAGCACAATCCCTGCTCCCTCTCTGGGCTTTGGAGGCTCACAAGTCTCCCAGAGCCTTCCCAAGAATGTGCCTAGGTCAGGCCTTAGCACGGTGCCACCTGAGCTGCTGGATGTCCCCTCTTGGTCACTCCAGCACCTCAAGAGTTAAACTGGGGCCAGAGCCCTTTCCACACACAGGTCCTGGGGTCTGAAATTCCTGACTCCTGCCTGGGATACCCAAGATTCCCCGATTTCCTCACGAGGTAGTGAACGGTGGCACTGGTACTAGAGAATAATGGAATAACAGAATAATTGAATAATTGAACAATGGAATAATGGAACAGGCTGTGCTGGAAGGGACCCACAAGGATCACCAAGTCCAAATCCTGTCCCTGCACAGGACACCCCAGCAATCCCACCGTGTCCCTGGGCGTTACCCAAGCGCTCCTGGAGCTCTGGCAGGCCCCAAGAGCAGACAGGCTCTGTCCCTGTCAGACTCAGTGCTGACACTGGGTGTTCTCAGGGCAGCCCTGTCACTCTGGGTGGGTGTTTGGGGTTCTTTGTCAATGCCATGGAAGGGCTGCTCCTGTGTCCCTGTGAGCTCTGCAGAAACGCCTCAGGGCAGGTGAGCAAAGCACCTGGGTGCGACTGCCCTGCTCCATTGCAGCACCAGGGCTGTTTCAGCACCACGCAGGGTGAAACAGCCCTCCAGGGGCTCCCGGGAGCACCCAGCCGTGCCTGCAGGATTGCTGGAATGCACTGAGCAGCCAGGGATGGGGCACTGGGGTGTAACCCACAGACTGGTGTGACAGGCACTGGTTTGGGTATCTCAGAGCCACTGCACCCACTGCCGTGGCTGGAAGTCCTTCCCCTGGAGACTCCACCTGGCTGTATTACGGGAGATCCCCTGTGTGACCTGTGCCCCACAGACCCCCTGTGACACCCGGGGACAGGGACAGGTCAGGAGCGGCCTCTCCCACCCCAAGGAGCTCCCCTGCGTGTCCCACTGTGGTACCGTGCCCACATCTGTGAGCCCAACCCCTCCCTGCTGCATGGATGGAGGGGCAGGGATGGTGACCCAGCCTTTGTTTTGCCTTCCAGGGAGTCCCCCGTGGACTGCAGCGTGAGCAAGTGTGGGAAGCTGGTGGGAGCAGGGACCGAGTCCACCCCCATGAGCTACAGCACCTACATGGACGAGAAGAACGGGCCTCCCCCCAACATGACCACCAACGAGAGGAGAGTCATCGTCCCTGCAGGTACTGCCTGCCCTGGGGCAGCTTTCCTTGCTCTGCCTGGAGGAGTTCTTTGTTTAGTCCTCCCCAGAGGAGTTTTCTCTCTTCCAAACCATGCAAAAAAAAAATAAGGAAAATATCAGTTTCTGGCTAGTGGGAATTCCCATGTCCCAGTGCATGATCTGAATCAGGACAGGCAGCAGAGAATTGGTGCTTTTCTTTTTTTCTTTTTTTTTTTTCCTTTTCTTTTTAAATCTTTTTTTTCTGGAATGGAGTGTTGTTTTGGTGTGCTGAACCAAATCCATCTCCTGTCATGTGTGAGGAGAATCTGCTTCCTGGGACACGCAGGGGCTGATCAAAGAGGAATGAAGCAGGCCCAAGTTATAACTCCCCTGGTGCTCTCGGGATCCAGCTGCACTTTCAAGTCACACTGATTGATTCAAAATGAGCTATTTTGTTTCCTTTTTTTTTTTTTTTTTTTGTTAGAAGTAGAAACCCAGAAAAAATTCTATTTCGCAGGAACTGTGTTATCCTTCCAAAAATTGTCACACAGAAACATTCCTGTCCAGGTCTGTTTGTGTTTGGTATCCACATCTGCTGCCTGGAACTGGCAGGATGCTCTGGATGCATTGGGACACTCAGGGCTGTGGAGGGAGCGGGTGAAGCCTGAACCGGGAGCGAGGAGCTGTTCCCTGTGAAGTTTATAAACAACATCCACGCAAACACTCAGGGCCAGGAACTTTCCAGCAAAGGAGCCAAGTGCTGGCCCGGGGCTTGTCCCAGAAGTCACCCTGGCTCCCAGGGCTGCACCAGCACAGACACAGCGCTGGCAGAAGGAAATGCACTCGTGGAATTCAGCTCCTTTCTCTGAGCGTGGCTCAGCCACGAGCAGATGACAATTCCCAAGCATTTGTTTGCCATTTAGGATGCAAAGGAAAAACCTGAACTGAATGTAGTGAGGAGAAGCTGATAAAAGATTGAGGGCAAATCTCAAAGTCCTGTCGGAGCTGAGGTTTGAGAGGCTGCCTGTGGACAGCAGCACAGTCCAGTGTCACCCTGCCTGGAAAGGTGGGGGTGGCATCAACCAGCCCCTGGATGATTGAAGATGTTCCAGGGGGGACATTGGTCCTGCTCCTCACCAGGCTGATGACACACATTTAAAAAGACCAAGGGTGAGCTAAAGTTGAGCACTGCTGAAATAGGGGAAATTACTTCCTGTGGCCCCAGTGGAAGAGAAGGTTTGGAATCTCCTCTTTGAAGGAAAGGGAAGAAAAGGACTTTTCTCCCCTTATGACCATCCACAAATCAAACCCTTGAGATACTTGTGAAAGAGCAGAGATTTAACAGACTTTGGAAGACAATAATGAACATCATTCCAGATCTCTGGCTGCAGAAGATGAGGCCCAATTCATCCAAGAAAGGCATTTGGGTATTTTAATTTAATTCAGAATGGAGATTTGTAGCACATTAGGGTGAAGATAAGCAAGAATAATGTCACATTAGGCTTACAATAGTAGCAATAGTAGCAATAACGAGCTCTAGGCCATATTTCAAGGAAGAGGCAGGTTCCAGACACCATTCAATGTCTTTTACAGTATTTAAAGGGAGGCCATGAATTCACTCTGCCCTCTAGATGTTGGGTTGTTTTCAAAACTCAAGACAAATAAGACTTTCAATTAAAAAAAAAAAATTCTCCCTTGAAGAGTTGCATTGTAAAATTTGCAGCCTTTTGCCAGTGCTTAGAAAGCAGAATTTCAATTAACTATTGCCAAAACCTGAAGGAAATCCATCTGCTGTTCCCAGAGCAGACTTGCAAAGGTGTGGGGTTGTAAATTCCATGTTCTGAATTCGACTTTCAGCAGCCCAGGTTTTCGGGAGCTTCAGTGGAGAAAGGCCCAGTTATGTTTCATCCCCTTGGTCTCGGTTCCTGTTTGGTGCTGGTGTTCCAGAGCTGCAGTGCCCAGGAATGCCAGGTGTGGGCACTTCCCAACCTCTTGTACCCAGGGACGCCCTCAGCCTGGGCACACAATGTACAGCCCTGGGCTGAGGTGTTGTTTTAGACTCCCTAAAATCCAGGCAGAGGCTTCCCAGAGCACCCCACAGACTTGTGCATGTTCCTGACCCGTGTGCTTCCGGGATCTGAGGTGTCTGAGGTTTGTCTCGGAGCTGGAGCAGCTGTTAATGACACATCAGACATCTCCAAAGTTTGAACTTCTCTGCAATCCTCTCCAGCTGCAGCAGAGCATGAAAGTGCAGCTCCAGTTTGGCAACGGGATACGTGGGGAGAAGAAGCACAGGAAACATCTGAAAATGCAGATACGCTCTGAAAATGACTCTGGCGAGGGCTATCGTGGCACCAGCTCTTGCTGGGCTCTCTGATCTAATGCCCTTTTCAGAATTCAAAGGCTGATTTCTTTTTTTAACCACTGATGCAGCCACTCATCTCCACGGGGCCTGAGCTCCAGCCGGGCTCAGAGTGTCTCTTGCGTCAGCACCAGCAATAAAGCTCCCACAGCTGGAGCTCTGCTGACAGCCCGTGATGCCCAGAGAGCCTAAAATCCACACTGCCCTCGCAGAGCTGGGTGGGTTTACAGGGAGAGTGGAGGTGGAATTGTGTTCCTGTCCCAGGGTGAATAACTCTGACCCACACCCAGGACAAGCTGCTCTGTTTTAGCAACATCATTTTATTTTATTTTATTTTATTTTATTTTATTTTATTTTATTTTATTTTATTTTACTTTATTTTTTATTTCATTTTATTTTACTTTATTTTTTATTTTATTTTATTTTACTTTATTTTTTATTTTATTTTATTTTATGAGACCCTTTGCTGACCATAAAAACCTCCACGCCCAGGGTTTCACGTGCCAGCTGTGAGGCCCATGGTGGGACAGCCCTGCTGTCACTGCACAGCCTTGCAGAGCCACAGCTGGGGCAGAAGCGCCCTCTCCAAGGGATCAGCTTCCTTGGGAAGCTTCTTTCCAGACAGAATAGAGTCAAACATCACCAGCAAGCAGAGCAGTGAGGTTTGGGCAGGTGGGGCACAGCCAGGACAACTGACCAGGCCAGGTGATCACCCTGAGCCCTGCTCCAGCCTGGTGCTTGTTCACCCTTCCAAAGTGGGATCACTTCAATATTCAATATATTACTGAATTTCCAATGTAATATTGACCAGCCATCCTGGCTTCTGGCTGGGCCCATCCTTGGGATGATGGATCTGTGGAGCAGGGATTGTGCCTCACACCTCCCACGTGCAGCTGCAGTATTTCAGTGATGATCATTAAATACTGATCATCAGAAAATCCTGATAACACTGAAATTCAATCTGTCTGCTTGTGGAAATGGTGGTGAACGCTGTGCCAGGGCTGCAGGGGTCTGGAGGTCAGTGTGTGCTCACCCTCTGCTCTCTCCTGCCAGATCCCACCCTCTGGACCCAGGAACACGTGCGCCAGTGGCTGGAGTGGGCAATCAAGGAGTACGGCCTGATGGAGATCGACACCACCATCTTCCAGAACATGGATGGCAAAGAGCTCTGCAAGATGAACAAGGACGACTTCCTGCGCACCACCTCCCTCTACAACACAGAAGTTCTGCTCTCTCACCTCAGTTACCTCAGGGAAAGTGAGTATTGACCTGGCTCATCCCATCCCATCCCATCCCATCCCATCCCATCCCATCCCATCCCATCCCATCGCGACAGGCTGTTGGATAAACTGCCCTGGGTATAGAACTCCCAGGGCTCTTCCTGCAGCAAGGGGGAGGGATAACAGACAGAGAAAGGCAAGCAGAAAGAGCAAAGAGGGAAATGGGGAATGAAATTGGGTTGGAAAGTTCAGAGGAACGCAGATGGAGCATGGGTGCTATCAGGGAGGTGAAGAACTGAGCAGGGCTCTGAAGGAGATTAGATAAGTCCAACAGATAACAACAGCATCTGTGGGTATGTGATAAAAATACACATATTTGCCATGGAGATTAAACCTGACGTTAACTGATGTGCTGCAGGCAAATGACTCCATAGCTTTGCAGTTAGAGGGCTGTGCCCTCCCATGAACAGGACCCACAGCTGGCCAGGGCTGGAGATTTCCTGTGTTCTTGCAGGCCCAGGTTTGTTGGAGAGAGTTAAAACCCCAGGAGTGATTCCCCACATGTAAATGTGCTGGAGCAGATGCTGTGCAAATGACCCAGGACTCTGAGAAAAAGGTTGTGGAAGCTCTTTGCTCCTTTCTTGCCACACACTTGAGTATGGGATGGATCAAATTCCCCTTTTGCTCTATTAAGCCCCAAACCCAGGAGCTGTGAGCAGTGTGGAAAAGCACATTTCCACCACCCACACAGGAATGATCACCTTAGGGATGGCACATGCACCTGGCACTGGGAGTCTTTGATTCCAGCTTTCCCAAGACTTCTGTGCAATCATGATCACATCCACAGCTTCCAAACGTCTCCTCTTCATCTATAAATGGAGCTAAAAGCACTTCCATGCCCCACAAAGGTGTGCTAAAGGTAATGGTGCTGTGATGAGCCAGAGAACTGGAACTGGGCCCCACATGCTTGGCTGTTTTTCCAAGTGGAACAGCTTTTATTGGGGTATCATTCTTTAAGCACTCAAAAATCAGGAGAAGGTGCCATAAATCAAGGTGAGAGTGCAGGGAGAGAAAGGAAATAGTGTACTTCCTCCACTAGAAAATCCAATTGTGCTGAAAAGGCAGCTGAAGATGTCTCCTCTGGCCAGTGAAGCAGAGATATGAAATTTATTTAGGGTGTTTCTTCAAAGTTGATCTCTCCGTGCCTAAAATCAGTGGGAGTTTCACAGATTCCAGTGGCACAGGAGTTAGATCACAGATGGGTGCCTCTGGAAGCCCCACCTTTATTTTTCTTGAGAAGTCGAGCCAAGGAAATGATTCACAACAAAGAAGCCAAATTGTTGGATTTGAGCAGTTTCTGTCCCTCATGACTGGACAATAAAATAACTTCCCATCCAAAATCAGGCAAATTTCATCCTATGTCATCAGCAAAGAGCTGCTGCTCCACAGGAAGCTTTCAGAGGTTTGCCTGTGCAATCCCACTTTCCTGGGAAGTGGGAAGGCAGTTCTGTGCAGGCAGCAGTGCCTCAGCCAGAGCTGCTGACTGGGGCTGGGGAAATGAGGCGCTTTGTAACCGGAAACGCTTCTCAATTCCCACAAGATAAACGTGCAAGTGAGGCACTCGAATCGTCTTATTGATAAGGCCTGAGAACTGACAGAGAGATGGAGCTGCGTGGGTTCAGAGCACAGGACCAGGCTGAATTTGGAAAGCTTGGCAGAGGAGTGGAATTCTCTGTTGTTTTAGCTCTGGATGGCATCTCCAGGACCATCCCCAGTGTTTGTGTCCCATTATCTGGGCTGTTCAAAGCCAGTGTCAGGGGAATTGCATTGCTGATCCCATGGCATCAGCCTGAAACCCTGGGTTCAGTGGCCACCCTCACCACCTGCTGCTGCCCATTTACTCAGGAGCAAATCCCTGCTTGATCCCACCTACCCTTAGACACTGAATTCTGGTCACACTCCATCGCCAGCAAGGAAGCAGCAGGGCACGCTGACACTCAGGACAGCAGTTCCAGGGTCATGCCTTGCCTTTAAATACCTGAAATTAGGAGGAATAAACCTCTTCCTTGGCTTTGCTCTCTGTAAGGTGGGCCCAGCCATCCTGGCTTCTGGCTGGGCCCATCCTTGGGATGGTGGATCTGTGGAGCAGGGATTGTACCTCACACCTCCCACATGCAGCTGCAATATTTCAGTGATGATCATTTAATACTGATCATCAGAATATCCTGTCCTGCCAGGGCAGTGCTTGCAGTGATTTCTGTGCTCTTAAGCCAGTGCAAAACCTGAGGAACTTTGCTGGATTCAGGCAGATTACTCACTCCTTTTTCAGCCCATGCCCAGCTTTAGGATGATGAATCTGCATGTGCTCAGCCCCAGACGTGCTGCGAGTGCTGTGCTCATCAGAGCAGCTCCCGTCTCTTGGAGCTGGGCAGAGCATTCCTCCCTCCCTGCAGCTGTTCCCAGCCCCGGGACAGGCAGCTCTGGGCAGTGCTGGGTGTCTCCCTCACGGAGGAACGCCTTCCAGAGCAGCTGATGGCTTTTCCAGACCGGCTTCCAGCGGATGTTCAGTGCCGAGCCCTGAGCTCAGTGCCATGGGGACATGGGCTGTTATTTTCACAAGCTTCACTTTTTGGAAGGGTGTTTGTCCCACAGACATTCACCTCTGCTCCTGCTTAGGGGAGGGAATAGCTGATAGCAACCAGCACAGGAGGCTCTGGGGGAGTTGCAGCCATCCAGGCTAGATTGCCTCTGCCCAGGCTCTCTCTCTAAAGGTGTTTGTGCTCTCAGGGTGTTAAGCTGGATATCTGATGATTCGTGAATCCTCAACTTTGGGGTTCGTTTCCCAAGAAGCAAAGCTGATCTGAACTTTCTTAGCCTGTTTGCTCACCAGACAAGGAGACCCCCTGAAAATGAGCTTTCCCAGAAGGTTTTCAGCATTTTACACTCCTGATCAGGGTGAAAAGTTTCTCAAAGCTGCCTATGAAATACATTATTTTGGCACATCTGAGTCCAGACTGAAAAAATAAACCAGCAACATGTGCATGACCTCAACAAAAGCTCAGTCTCAGGTTTAGCAAGGGAAGGTTCAGGTGAGCTGTGTAATACAGTCAAGAGTAACCCAAACTCATCCCACAGCACCTTTAGTCCTCAGGCAAGGCTTAGGTCTGGATCAGACTGGTGCAGTTGTTTCCTGTTTCCACCAGCCATGGCAGCAGGCAGGAATTCCAGCGTCTCTGATCCTCGCAGAGCCCAGTCCTGCAGCACTCCCTATCCTTTGGAACCTCCTACAACACCCCAGTGGCTTTTCCAGGGAACTCCCTGTCCACCCCTTCAAACAACCATCCTTCTTCACATGTTTCTTACAGTTCCCTCTCCAAAACTGTGAAGCCATGCCTTGATTCTCCTTCTTTTTGTCCATCCCCACACACCTCGGGGCTCCAGACTGATCTTTGTCAAGCACGCTCTGGTGCCTGGTGAATCCTCTCCAGGGAAGGGAAGGCAGGTTTGGGTGTATCCATGCTGTGTTCGGGATGAAGATCAAAAGAAGCTGAGCTGCCACATCCATACTTTCTCTCCCTGGTGGGGGTCAGGTGTGGGGCGTGCACAAATGAGAGGAGCCCGAAAGAATGAGGCTGTGGTGAGAAGCAGAAAAGTGCTCAGTGGTTTTTAACCTGCCTTAATGCCAACCAAAACCATCCTGCCAAGTGCAGCAGGACCTGGATCCCATCAGGAGCCGCGTGGGGAAGGACACAGGGCCTGGGGAAGGTGAGGGTAAAAAAGACTTCCAAATTAAATAGACCCCAAGACTGTGAAACCAAGGTGTTCCTGCACCTCTGAAGGATGAGAGGGAAGCTTTTATAGGGAAAAAACTCTCCTGGCTTTCAGTCCTTCTCCATCTTTTTGTAATGAATGCGAGGGAAATAAAAGAAAGGGCAGGCTGGGGGGTACTGCAGGGCAACGCGTTTGAGCATCAGCTGGGGGAGAACAGCCCTACCCTGCATTTCCCCTGCAGGGAGAGCTGATCCACCCACGGTGCCGCTGACCCAGGGAGGGGGAACAGCGACAAAAATGAAAATTCATCACAGCCAAAGCTCTGCCCCCGAAGGAGAGAAGCAGGAGCAGCCTGGCCTGTGTCTGTCTGTCTGTCTGCTCCCCTCTGTCCTGATCTGGGGCTCTGCCTTTCTCCCATTCCCTCCTCCCTTGAAACCCTTAATAGGAAACACATTTCCCTCTCTGTGGTGTTCCCACCAGAAACCTCAGACTGCCGGGCAAAGGTGAGAACTCTGAGCAATTAAACCGGGGGAGGCGCCGGCCCTTTCCAGCGGCTTGGGCTGCATTTTTTCGCCTAAAGTAGCTATAGGTTGATCCTGCTCGTTCAGTGCTATTCATCACCCCACCCCCACCGCCCCAGCCACTCATTTGCAGCCCATTTAGTCATAGAAAACCACGTTTCTGAATTCCCCAGCACTTCCCTGTCTGGCAGGGGGAAGCTGGGCTGGGCGTTGCACTCAGGATTGCTTTAAATAACCTGAAAAGGAGAGAGTGGTGCACAGGAGTTTCCCCACAGATATTCAAGAAAGAAATGCCAAAGCCAGAAACCATCTGATGAAAACATGAGTTACGTGGACAGAGTTGTTTCAATCTCTCCAGCAGCCAATCTCTCTAAATATTTCAGCCAATCCCTTTGGCTATTGGCAGCTTTCAGAGCCAGGGTGCCCTTGGGATCCCTCTGAACTCGTTACCTTCTCGTTCACCATCCATCCTGGTCTTTGGAAACATCCCCTGACTTGCAGCATCTGGTACCATCCATCCTCCCCTCCCTGGGAGCAGCTTTGTTTCCCAACACCTTCAGCCTCCGCGTCCTTGCTGCCCTGTGCAGCCTCCGCCTTTGTTTGCATTTGGGGAAGGAAAGAAATCCTCTGGAGCAGAGGGCAGAGGGCCAGCAGCATCCAGCACCTGCAATGGCTCTCGGTTCTGGCAGGGAACTGCCCAAAGCTCAGCTCCCACAGGAAAGAGAGACACTCTGTGAGTACTGAGGGGCAGCTGAGGTCATTTGGGATCATGTGCACCAGAGGAACATGGGACTGCAGGGCTCAGCCACAAGATCCTGCTCAGCTGGTGCTGTAGAACCTGCACAGAGGCATTCCTGCCCTGCTGAGGGGCCTGGGGATGCTCAGGGGCAGGATCCCACTGAACTGAGGGGATCTGGAGAGCAGGAAGGGTCTGGGGGCAGGATTGGTGCTGCTGCAGCCACACCACAGCACCCTCTGCCTTGTCAGGGGTGTCTGACATGGCACAAGCTTCTCCAAGGGAAGGTGAGCCCAGGAGACTCTGGGAGCACTCCTGACCAGACAGCCATGAAATGTGCATTTTGTGCTGGCTTCCCTCGATTCCCAGGGTCTTCTCCTCCATTTTCCGAAGAGTTTGCAGGAGAAGCAGAGGGAAATGCTTAGAAAGGAAGATTTCCACCACAGACTGTGCAGAACAGACCCTTCCAATGGGTTCTTTTTGTGCTGCTCCTGTGTGTCACGTGGGGCTGCATGGAAAGGCCTCTCTGATCCAAGGGAGCTGCTCCCAAATCCCCCAGAGCACAGGAGATGCTGGAATCCCAGTGAGATCTGTGCAGCTGCTGGCCCCAAACCAAGCATGTGACGCTCTAAAAATGGCCAGATCCTGACAGTGCAATTCATGTATTTTCTCCTGCCTGTTCCTCAAACGGGAAATTTCTCTATCACAGCCAGAGTGAGAGAAGTTTCTTCCTTATCCTGGCACAGTCTGTGCCTCAGGCATTTCTGGGATGAATTCTGTACCTGGATAAATGTGCTGTACAATGTCACCCTTTTAGATCAGTTTTCAATGGAGGACATCAAGGCACTCAGTGAAGGAGAGAAATATCTTTATTTTTGTGCAAGTGAACAAACAGCAGCACGTGTGACCTGCAGCTACCAAGCTTTTGGGTGAATTTCACAGAAAATGTGTGCCCAATTAGCAGCAAAATTAATTGTTTTCATGCCATTAACAGCATTTCCTACCTGGCCTCACACTTGCCAGTGGCAGAGCGTGCCCAGACTGCACTAACTCCTTTTCTTTGCCTTGCAGGTAGCTCACTGCTGGTCTACAACACTCCATCCCACACAGACTCCTCACGTCTTGCCACCAAAGAAGGTCAGTGTTTTGCATGTAAATGTCCTGGGTTTGATTAGGTTAAAACTGGACCTTTTTAGTAATATCCTTGGCATGAAAGTGTTCTGCTCTGCTCTGCCTTCCCAGCACGGTTAAAAAGGAATAATTCACACTGTGCAGCCCCATCCGGGCTGGAATTGCCATCTCTGCTTGTCCTGACAGCACCATGGCATAAACTGTGTCACTGGCACACTGGTGTTCTGCTGAGCTGGTGGCACATTTTCTGTTCCTGATGTGACCACTTTGGAATCTCACATAGGCAGGCCTGAGAAACTGTTTCTCTCTGAGTTCACAGCTGAAAGGATAAAACCCTCTCACAATATATTTCACTGCTGTAAAGGCCACTCAGGTATTCCAAACCCATCTGTGGATCTGTGGCTCATTTCAGCCAGCAAGGGAGACCTTGCTGACACCTGACACCTTCATGTTGGAACAGTTTGATTTTCTTTTTTGTTTCAAATAACCCATTTTTTGTTTATCTGGTAGAAATTGTGACCATGTTGCTATGGCTTAGAAGCCTTGAAGTTTAAAAGTCAATAGCCCTCTTGAGGCTCCTTCTGGCTTTGGAGCTGTTTGTGTGTCCTTCAGTCAGGTGTTCCAGGTTTTCCTCTGCAGCTCCAGTCCTGCTCCTTGCTCTGATTTTTATTGACCAACTGGACTCTGAGTCAGGATAAAGTTGTGAGTGTTGGTGTGATGGGTGTGATCACAGAATCCCAGAATGGTTTGGGGTGGAAGGGACCTTAAGGATCCTCTTGCTCCAGTCCATGGCCATGGGCAGGGACAGGATGCAGCACATCCTGCAAAGGGAAGAAGTTGAATTGATAAAGGCCAGGGAGGGTGATAAAGAGCAAAAATCTGTTCCTGTGCTCTGTAACTCCTGTGTAGAGTCTGTGACTCTGTGTGTAGGGGCAGGAGCCCTAAATGGGGGTTTCCTTGCCCTCTGTGCTGCTGCAGGAACATTGGGTTTGTTCCCTGTGCTCTGTTCAGCTCCTCCCTTGAGAAGGTTCTGGGACGGGGTGAAACCTCCTGCCTCCCCCAGCTGGACCCAACCTGTCCCTGTGCCCCTTCCCTCACTGTCACATGAACTGTGGGAGGCAGACACCTCTCTGCTCCTCAGGAGAACGTGGCTGCATGGACGAGCCACAAGTTTGGATTGAATAGAACACTGGGGAAAGGCAAAGGTCTTTGATTGACGCAGCTGGAGAGACAAAACCGCCCGTTCCAGCGAGGGGCTGCAGCAAACAGAGCCCACCTGGAACAGCTCCTGCATGGAGGGTCTGGCTGCCTCCTGTCCTTGCTGCTTCTTTCTCCTTGCATCTCAGCCCTTGGACCGGGACACAAAACCAGGGCTGCTTTTTCCAGCAGCTCCTCTTGTCCAGCGTGTAAATGCCCACCTGAGCTCCCTGGCATGCTCTTCTCTCCTGGGTCAGCACCAGCTGATAAAACAGGGACATTTCAGGGACAAACCAGGGAAATTGCAGGGACAGAGCCACTCAGGCTTCGCTGTGACTGCTGCTTTGACATTAACAATCATCTGTTTAAAGTCCATCCGAGCTGGGCTTGTTCCTGTGTGAATAAGGCAGGGACATGTGCTCCTCACAATTTCCCCTCACATCCAAACTTCTGCTCATTCTGTCTCAGGCCAAGCAGTTGCTAAAAATAAAGCCAAGAAAAGTGTGATTTTTTTAATTTTATTTTTTTTTTTATTAAAGAGAAAATCTCTGCCTAGAACTGCACTCCTCTGAATTTTTAAACACTTTGTGACTCAGGCCTTGAGTCACTCAGGCTGAAAGAAATTTAAGGGGAAAGTGTCCCTCCCCTGCATTTTTAGTGGCCTCAAGAGTGTCTCTGCAGTGCAGCTGACAGAGCTTTGGGTTCACTGCTGTCAGCGTGGAGCCCTCAGCTTCACATGGAACTTTCATCACGTGTCAATAAAGGACTAAGCACACCCGGGGGACAGGCAAATAAAAATTAAGAGCTACGTAGAAATGTTGAAATCCCATCTATTCCTCCCCCATTTCTTCCTATAGGGCATAAATTCCATCATTCCTTCCACACAGGGTTTTGGTGTAGCATAAACTGCCCCACTCAGCTGATTGGGGTTTTGCTGAGATGAGATGTCAGGAGAAGAGACAGGAGAATGTGACAGGCTGGCAGATCAGGAATGGGGGGAGCAGAATGAAGTGGTTCATCCAATAGCCCAGCAAAAACTCTTGATGCTCTTAAAACTGGACTTGGAATTCCTCAGCCTAGTTTGCTGGGAAACAAGATTTGCCTCATTTCCTTTTTAATGGGCTCACTTCAAGATGAGATTCTCACTCCAAAAGATGATATTCTTTTGGAAAAGGAATTTCAGGTTAAAAAGTATGATTTTTTTACAGCTTTTTAACTTTTCAAAAGATTAAACATTTTTCTTCAAGTTAATGCATCTGGAATCTCCCAGTCCTGTAAATATTTCTCCTCTCTACGCCTGTGAATAAAAACAGATGAGTTTTTCTAACCACCTTTCCTTGAGGATTCAAAAGCAGGTGATGAAATAGGAGCAAACATGCCAAATATAGGAAAAAATACCATTCTCGTCACTCCTCCTGTAATTTTTCTACATAATTTTTCTACAATTTTTCTACCTCCTTGTGCAGGTTCCAGGAGAGACGGGAGCTCTATGTATACATCCACACTGCTTTACACAATGTGTTCCATCCACAGCTGCAAATAAAGAACCCACCCAGCAAAAAAAAGTGCAGCTGCAGCACAGAGAGCTGCAGATGTTCCAGATGCAGCACATGGCTCTGCTCCCTCCCCCAGGACGACGTCCCCAGGAGCACAAGGAGCCTGGCCCGTGTCCCAGCACCGTCCCAGGGCTGGGGTTGGTGCCTTGGCTGCAGCTGCAGACTTGACTCCCTTTCCCCCTTCTGTTTTCTGCCCTCTCCCTCCTTGCAGTGCCAGCTCTGCGAACAGAAGGAGCTGCAGCTCTGCTTTAGGGGAGCTCAGGTGCAGATCTTTGCAACAGAGCTCTTGGGAACCCCTAGAGCAGACCCTGTAAGTCCCAGAGCAAGGGCACAGGGCAGCTGAGTGCTGTTCTCACGTCAGACAGGTAAAGCCCTGTCCTGTCCCTGCCTGAGCTTCTCCTCTTGCCAGCTCATAAACACTCCAAAGGATGGCACCGAGCAGCTCTGGGACAAATTGTCTTCAGCTGCCTCTGAGGAGTGAATTTCTCCAATGGAAATCACCAGTGGTTTTTGGCTGGGAGAGCAATTTTCTGGGAAGTGAAAGGAGGCTGCTCTGATGGCTGAATGAACAGAGCTGTGTCCCCCTCCCCCTGCAGAGATGGTCTGGGTCGTTTTCTGGGACTGTTTAGAGCAGTGCATGACCTGCTGTAGGTACTGGAGACAGGGACAGGAATCTGAGCCCAAAGACCTGCCCCAGCCCAGGGAGAGCCCAGACTGGTGTCCTGCAGAATGGTGCCACTGAGCAGGTTTCCCTGGGGAAATGGAAAGAATATTCACATCCAAAAACACTGGGAGGCCAAAGGGACACCTCCCCAGAGGGCTCTGGGCTCTCTGGCCTCGCTCCAGCTCAGTTTTAAAGCTGAGTTCAGTTTTTAGTGTTTTGGGGTCTGTGTGATTCATGTGTTTAATACATGAGCAAAATGCTGTGCAGGAGCTGAACCCAGGGCAGAGCTGGAGGCAGAATCCTGGTGTGTGGATGTGGAAAGTTTCCTGTGTCCATGCAAGCTGTGGGAATGCCGAGGGTGGGATGTGTGGTGCTTTCCAATAGGTGCTGATGCCAGGGAATTGTTTGTGCAGGGAGGTGGCAGAGGGGCTGAAGGAAGGCTCAGCACCACGTGTGAGAATTCACCAGAGGGGTTCCCAGGGCTGTTTGCCTCCAGATCATGTAGGATCTTGATCCAAAACCTGTGTTCAGCACAGGCCTGTCCTCTGCACATGCCAGGCTCAGCCCAAGGCAACAGAGTCCCAGAGTCCCAGGATCGTGTAAATTGGAAAAGCCCTCTCAGACCATCCCTGTGCCTGACCTCCACCTTATCCCCAGCCCAGAGCAGAGTGCCACGTCCAGGTGTTCCCTGGACACCTCTGGGGCAGGGTCTTCAAACCTCCCTGGGCAGCCCCTGCCAGTGTTTACCAACCCTTTCCACGGAGAAATTCCAACCTGAGTCTCCCCTGGCCCAGCTTGAGGGTGTTTCCTCTTGTCTTGTGCTTGTTTCTGGGAGAAATCCCAGGCCCCACCTGGCTCCTGGCAGGGAGCTGCAGAGAGGGACAGGATCCTTCCTGAGCCTTCTGGATTTAGTTGAGAACAGTGACAAACCAGCCCAAGGTCTCAAAAATCCAACCCGAACTCAAGCAGAGCACAGGAAAAGGGGACGTGGTACCTTTGACAGAGGGAAGAAATCTCTGTGTGAATGAATAGGGATGGAGGGGGGACTTCTGAGGGTTTAGTCTGTGGCTATCCCATGTTTACGTTCACATTATGGAAGTGGTTGCGTGAACAAAGGGGACGTTTGGGTACAAGGTGTGTGTGTGTTTGGTGGGGCTGTTGGCAAATTTAGGAAGATAAATAAATCAGTGAACTCTGAAATCCAGCGTGCTTTCCCGGGGATTTGTACCAGTGATCATTGTGAGGCCCTAAGAAAGAGTTTCCTGGTGATGAAGCATCAATAAAATCTCTCTCACTCCCTGGTACCTCACAAAACCTGAGTCTGTGCAGCTGCTTTCCTCACCATCAGGGCTGCAACCTCTGTTCCCTTTAAACTGGTAGGAACTCCTCAAAACTCTTCCCTCCCACTTGTCAAACTGAGTGACAGTTCAGGGTGACAGGTTTGTATTTTGGGGGACTGGGGAGAGAGGGGCAGACACCACAGGGAATGCTGTTGCATAAGCACAGTTCCCGCAGGAAAACGCTCTCAAATTCCTGCATAAAACCCTTCTCCTGAAAAGGCCATTTTTCAGATCTAAAAGGTTGTAGTGAAAAATATTGACTATGTTCAATAAACCCTCCTGTGAGTGTCAGTGCAGCCCCTTTTCACAGCGAGGGTTTTAAACTCTCCAGCTTCACTTGTGGCAGAGGAAAAGCAGCTGCAGCTTTGTCCCCTCCTAATTGTCTGTACTTGCTAAAACATTTCTCGATGATATTTGCGTGCCTGGTGATGAAATATCCCATTTTTAGCTCGGCAGCAGAAAAAGGGGAGGATTTTTTAGGTCTCCTTTCATTTTGGCTGCATGGCCAAGCAGGGATTTATGAGTTCAGGGGAGACAGTAGCCAGCACGCTCGGATTTTGCTTTTTATACTTTCTTTTTTTTTTAATTGTTTTCCTTTGAAATTCCAGAGTTAGTGTTTTGTCTGCTTTCTCCCTGACCCTCTTCGGAGGCAGGCGTGTGTTTTTTCACCAGAAAAACTGGAAACAAAGGATCGTTGTCTTTAAGCTGTAGCAGGCAGGAAACCCAACTCACAAGGGATCACCCCGAGCCAGCGCTGTCCCAGAGTAGACTCCAGTTCTCTGAATTCAACCTGACAGCTTGTCTGGAGCACTTTCTAAGTAACCATTATCCTTCCTTTTCCCCCAGCAAAAGAGCCATTATTTTTCTGCCTGGGGTGCAGTGCAAGGAGTGTTATTACACTGTGGGGGGGTCAAACGTTTGCTGGGGTGCCAGGCCCCCCCCTCCCAAAGCCTTGGAAGTGCTTCGGCTGTTTCCTCAAACAAGAGTTGAGTTTGTTCCTTGATAATGACTTGAAAGCTGTAAAACAGCCACGGCTGTGCATGTGTGTCTTCCCTTTTCTGTCCTGGGTGCGTGGCCTTTTCCTCCATGGATGCGAGGTTTGGGGTGGTTTTGCTTCTGCATCGGTGCCTTTTCCAACCAGAGCAGCCCCAAGGCTGCTGCCGGTTCAGTTTCACGCCCTGTGCTGGGGGAACATCCCCACAGTGCCGGGGGCTCATTCCTGCCCCTCCCTGGCTGTGCCCGGGGTGCTTCTGTAGCTGTGCAGAGGATGTGCAGCTGCGTGGCTGTGCCTTGGCTGTGCCTGCAGCCCTGTGTGGCTCAGGAACATCTCTGCTGGCTGCAGAGCATCTGCTTTTCCAGGCTGGCTCTGGGAGGGATTCTCAGGACAAATTCTTCAGCCTTTGTGCACTGTGCACTGGGATTTCTGCTGCCGATATTAAAAAAAGCAACAACAAGGAAAAAAAAATCTTCTCATTGCTTCCTCCTTTTCTTCATAATGTGTCTTTGTGAGGCTCGCACGGGGCGAGGCAGACGTGGCTCAGGAAGTGCCAGCGCTGCACGGCTCGGGGATGTTTTTCCAGCCCCAGGCACGACTGGGGGCTGTCGCCTCTGGCTCGGAGCAGGCAGGGAATGAGTCTGAGCAGAGCTTGGGGCTCTTGGCTGCCACGAGCTTCTTCCCTGAGCCCTGGGTCTGGCCAGGGAGAGGGGCACAGGGATCAAACCTGTCCTGAGCACACCCTGCCCAGGTCAGCTCAGGAAATCCCCCTCTGGAAATCACCGCTCACAGAATCCCAGCATGGGTTGGGTTGGAAGGACCTTAAAGCCCATCCAGTCCCACCTCTGCTATGGATGAGACACCTTGCACTAGCCCAGATCACCCCAAACCCTGTCCAGCCTGGCCCTGGACACTCCCAGGGACAGGAATACGGAATCCCAGTTCTGTTCCTGCACCATGCTGAGTTCCAGATCCTGTCTAACTCTGGAAATAAGTGGGCTTCAGCCACAGGGCTTTAACTCATCACGGATTTAGAACAGGGGCTCAATCAGAAATGTGTGATCCCTCTGATCTGTATTTCTATAAAGGCAGCAATTCAGAACCAGGCTCTCAGCTACTTTCAGACACTCCCCAAGCTAAATCTGTTCTGGATATCCATCTCCACAGCAGATTTCTCACCTAAACCCAGTCCCTTTTCACTTGGTTTCAGTTGACTTCAGGTCAAAACTCAGTGTTGTTCCAGGCCTGGATCTGGGATCTGTAACACAGGTTAACAGCAATGGCGAGATCAGAGGATCGCAGAATCATTGAGGCTGAAAAGGCCTCTGAGATCATCGAGTCCAGCAGTGCACCCAGGTGGATGCAAAAGATGGTTTGATAATATTTTTCAATCGTGAAATAATCAAATAGCCTGATCATGTAGAATAGAAGTAATTTTGAAATCATTCTGCAGCCAGCAAGTTGCTTCCTCTTAAGTGAAGAGACTCAGAGTTATTGATTTCCATTCCCACTTCTGACCCCCACAGCAGTGGTTCCTCAGGTCAAGGAACAGCACACTGTCTTAAAGGAGAAAAGAACGAGTTTGGTGCTTGGAGGACTGGGAGGTCTCATGTAACCATGGGAACAGTCCCAGTAACTGGCCAGGAATGGCAAACAGCGCAGCGTGTGGCACATGTGCTAATGAATTGTTTTAATTAGCAGAGACAGTGAGTTGAAAAGCAATTCCTTGCAGGACAAGTGATGCTGTGAGGTTTTGAGGCCTCAGTGTGACCCACATGGCCCTGGAGCTGGGTAAAGGTGATGGGAACTTGGCAGAGCCACTGGAAAAGGCTGGAGGAGTCCACAGAGCCTGCCCTGCTCTAGGGCGACAGACAGGCGAGAGCCCAGAGCCTTCCAGTTCTGTGCTGAATGGAGCTGGAGCTCCTCTCTGCTGACCCTGGGAGGTTTGCACTGTGTGTGTGGGGCTCTCAGAAATGTCCTCTCTGTGTGTGGGGCACTCAGAAATGTCTGGGGTGTGTGGGGCACTCAGAACATGTCCATGGAACCAGGGAGGGACTTTCTGGGCTCCACAGCTTTAATGTTTGGTGCCACCATTTAAATCAGCCCCCTGAGTGTTTCCAGGAGGAGCTGGGGGTGTTTCTGGCTCCCTTGTCCCTGCAGAAGGCCAAAGTCTGGGCTTCTGCTCTCCAGCTGGCCTTGAACATGACCCCAGCTCCTCGATGGGATCTCCAGGAGGTGGAAGGAGGCAGTGTGAGGGCTGGACACACAGACCTTGCTGATGTGCTCGGGTTGCAGCAGCAGAGGGGTTTGTCCCCATGTTGGGACTTTTCCAAGGCACCAGGGGGTGCCACACAGCCTCACCTGGGCAGGAAAAGCCGTGGGGTCCATGCCCTCCTCTCCCTCTCTCCCCATAAAGTGGAGACCCCAAGGGACCACTTGGATTAATCACAGATCTGCATCCCCCAGGACACCTGGCTCTGCTTTCCCCATTTAGGGAAGCTAATTTAAATTCCAGCCACCAGGCCAGGATCCTTTCTTCCTCCTGGAGCAGGAGGACTCCTTGCAAACACCAGCCTGTGTTCTGCACAGAGAATGCATGGCCCAAAGCTGGAGCACAGGAGGAGCTGGTCTGGGATGACCGGTCTCACCTGGATTGGGAACACAGGGATTTCCAGGCAGGACTTGGGCTTAGAGATTTCAGTGCAGCAAATCAGGAGAGGGGAAGGAGAAGGCTGCAGATCTGAAGTGGGATCAAATACGAGCTCCACTGGATTCTCCATGTACCTGACCCTCCTTTCCCCCTCTCCTTATAAAGCAGTTGCCACAAAATAGGCCCCTTGTGACACATCACAAGTCTCAATCCCCCAGGACACCTGGGGCTGCCTTCCCCTGGTCTCCCTTCCTGTTCTGCCTCCATGACTTAGGACAAGCCCCTTCCCATCCTGCAGCTGCCAAATTTCCTTGAAGGTGTCAGCTCCAGAGATTCCTGGGCTCTCCACTCCTTCCCAGCCTTGCCTGTAGTGCCAGCATGGGTGGAATTCCAAACAAGATTCCCCCGTAGTCCCCATAAAGGGTTTAGTCCATAAATGACCCAGCCCTACTGTATCCATTCTAGAAAAATAAAGGCCTAAAAACTATGGGTATTCCAGGCCCCAAGCTCGTTGTTCTCCTGGAAAGCCTCACCAGGGCTGGTGGCACAAAGTGGTGACTGACTCGGGCCTGGCTGAGAGAGCCCCTCCGGAGGGAGCAGGATGAAGGGGCTGTCAGCACTTCCCAGCAGCTCAGGAAGTGCAGGCACTGTGAGCCCATTGTTCACTGAACCCCCCCCTCCTTGCCTCCCCTCTGTCCCAAACTCTCAGATTTATAAAACACCAGGGTTCTTTTTAAATTTTTTGAACCTTTTAAAGCTTATCAGCGAGGGTTTGCTCCCTAATACATCACATCCCAAACCCAGACTCCCTGAAGCCTGGCTCGCTGGGCTGCGCTCCGGCTGAAAGGACTGACAAGGATTTGGGATCGTGGGGTGGGAATCCACCTGGGGATTTTCAGGCTGGTTTCCTGCAAAGGCAGTCTGTGTGTCTGTCCATCTGCCCCCAGCAATATCCATCAGTCTGTTCAGACTAAATATGCCCCAGAGGTGCTGGCAGGGGACAGGGGCTGTCTGGAGACGTGGGCACAGAGGGTGGCAAGGTAGAAGTTGAGGGAGATTTGGGGTGAGAAAGTGGAGAGCAGGGCTCGAAGGGCACCGAGACCAGTGCTGCAGCCCGCCCCACACAGCCTGATCCTGGCAAAGGCAGCCTCAGCCTGCAGAAAGTGCATTTATGCCTGTGAATAAATAAAATGATATTGAACCTCCTTCCCAGGCGTGCTGTGAGTGCGAATGTTTGCAAAGCTGTGAGATCCTCGGTTGAAAGGTGCTGTGAAAGTGCAAAGCATTATTAATGTCCTTTACCTTCCTCCTAACAGACTGAGCATTCGTGCTGGGGAACTGCTGGACATAAACCAGACAGCTGCAGAGTGACAGTTCATGAAAGCATCTATGATTTATTTGCTGCTCTTTAATTCCATTTTGTATTGAACACACATTTGTCATAGGGCTCTTGTTCCACGGGGCCTTTTAAGTCTAAACCAGACATGGGGACCTGATCCTTTCTGGGATAAATTTGCCCCCATTTCACTGCAACCATTTGCTGATTTACACTGGGAGAGAACCCCGGTCCAAGTTTTTTAATTGAATTTCCATCCCATGGCAAGTTTTGGTGTAAAATCCAAATGGTTTTAATGACAGATAAGACTCTCCCTGTCACTGTCTGGCTGCAGTTCTGTAGGATCTCCTCGAGCCACTGGGTGTCAGGTCCTGGGAATGGTCCTGTTTTTGCAGGAACCTGAGTCTCTGGATGGGTTCCCTGGCTCTGCCTTTTCCATTTTGCTTTAAACACATTCAGCTTTCAAGTCTGGGCCGGGAAGCTGGGAGGGCTGGTGTGGTTCTTTCACGTTGCAGGGATTTTTGTGAAATAAAAATAGCTTCCTGCATTTGGATTTTTTTTTTTTTTTTTTTTTTTTTTTTTTTTTTTTGGGGGGGGGAAAAGNTTTTTTTTTTTTTTTTTTTGAGGGGGAGAGAAAGAGTTGGAAACTTGCAGTAGCTGAGTGGTGTTTCAACATTGCTGGTTATCATATTGAGCCCTTCTTACCATGGCAAAGTCACGCTTGGGGCTAAATCTCATCCTGCAACACAAGGCTGCCCCTATAAATCCCACACTTTGCTCCATAATCCATATTTATAGAGGAAAAACTGAGGCAAAGGGACTCGGCCAGCCTGGATTAAACCTGGGCTGAGTCACATTCACACCATCCTTCCAAGCTGTCATTTTACATCCTAAATGTCCAAGAAACCCATTCACGGCTAAACTTCCCTGGAGAATTGAGCCTTGATCCTGCACAGCCCAAGCAGCTGTAGGGATCCAGTGCTGGTCAGCACATCTGACTGGAATGGTGTCACTTTTTGGTGAAAACCCCTCTTTCTAGGGGAAGCAAGTTCCTCCTCTGGGACAAAGCTTCTCCATCTGGAGGAGGAGGAGGAGGAGGAAGATCATCTCTCCAAGTTATGGCCTATTTATTTACTCAAAACATGCTGATGACTCTGGATCAAGCAACCCCTTTGCAGCAGTTGATTCCCGAGTCAATGATCTAACCCCAAAAAGAATCAGAGAAAACTGAAAATTTTCAATGAGTTCCGTGACTTTGTGGGAAGCAAATTTCCCCCCATTTTGAAAAGGATTTTTCTGTTGGAAAAAGAATCAAAAGAATCTCTGCCTTTCTTTTAAAGGGATCATCATATGGCATTTCCATTAATGTCACTCAGGGAGAACTGTTCACTGATGGAACAACCCAAAATGTACATCAACATCTCAGCTGGTGGAAATTACTGAAGAGCCCTAATGAGGACAGGGATCCTGAATGGGGACAGGAATCCCAAATTGGGACAGGGATCCCAAATGGGGACAGGAACCCCTGAATGGGACAGGGCTCCCTGCTGGGACAGTGTGCATGAGGCTGTCACCTCCCTCTTCCCGAGCTGTCCCATCCCACCCTTTGTCCCAGCTGAAACCACCAGGGTTTGTTTTCCAGTCTGATCTATTTGCAGTGGGGTTTGTGGTTTCTGTAAGAAGGGAAAAAAACAAACAAGTCAAATAAAAATAAAACCAGGCTGATGACACGAGCTCTGCTTTCCCCCTTCCCCTCTCTGCCCTCCTCCCTGGCTCCCCCACCCTCCCCTCTCCTGTCCCTCTGTGGTTTCTTTTCCATGCCAATAACTGCAAGGCTGTAATTCCAAAGCCTCTGCGGCTTTCCCAGTGCTGCAGGAATGTGCCAGTGCCTGAGGTGGATCCACAGCCCCACAGGCAGGAGGTGCTGAGCAGAGGGGCACTTGGGATGGCTCTGGGAATGCTTTTCCCTCTCATTGAAACAGCCTCCTTATTGTGACCTCAAATCCTTAGCCTTTCCAGGTTTAAAATCCTCACTGAATTCCTTTGCAAGAGTAACAGGGTTCATCTCATCCTCCTGCTCTGCCTGTGCTCCTCTGAATCCTGGGATAAGAGAAAGTCTGGGATGGGTCACACTGGATTCCACTGAGTGCCATGACAGGACTTCATGGTCAGAATGTGTCAGGTCAAATCCCTGTCCCTATTAGGGATTCCTGCCCCAAGAGCCCCATTGCTGCATTCCCACCCCTATTTCCCCCCTCTGAGAGGGGCCAGGGGAGCACTGGAGATGTGGGAGAGGAAAAAACGCAGCCCTAGAGAATCTAAGCCAGCTGGGACCACGAAGCAAAGCCAGGTCCTTGCAAGTTTTTCTCATGTCAAGCCCTCTGTGCCTGTTGTTTTTGTCACTAGAGCCCTCCTATGAGGCAGGCAGGAGAGCAGGATGGGGCAGTAATGGGAATTCTGGCCTCTCCAAAAGTTGTCCCGGTGGGAATCACAAACTGTGCAGTGGAAGATTGAAATGAGGCTCGGGCACAGCTGGCCTGTGTTTGGAGTGTTGAAAGGGCAGAAGGTCTGGGGACAGACAGGGGTAGAACTGGGGACAGATAAGGAGCAGAATGATGTTATGGACAGAGTAATACTTGTAGGGTTTGATTAAGGGGCTAGGAGCAAATCCTCTGCACAGACTCCCTGGCAACCACGGGCTTGTCCCCTGCTGGGATGGTTTTAGGGACAGATCTGGACAATTTAGGCACATTCTCAGAGTTTCTGACAACTTCCCAGAAAGGCAAAGCCCAGCAGGCAGATGGGCCCCTCTGCTTGAGCCCTGCTCAGCCCAGTTCTTGTTCTTACTGGGTTTAGAGTGCCTGGCATTCCCAGCAGGGGGGCAACATCCCAGATAATTCCCTGTCCCTGAAATCTGTGCTGTGGCTGGCACAGCCTGGTGGCTCTGAGCCCCTGTCCCCAGTACCACCTCTGGGGCTTCTCCCTGAGCAGGGTGGGCACATTTAGCCCTCAGCCAGGGCCTCCTGGTGTAAATCAATGGGGCAGCAGCTCTGAGGCCCCTCCCTGAGCTCTGCAGCTTCCTGAGCTGTGCTCACCCCAAATGGGAGAATTCTTCTTTGAGTCACAGTTCTCTGTGGTCAGAAATGATACAGAGAGGAGAAGAAGATCTTCCTGATGAAGGGATTTATACAAATCACCATGATAATTTCAACTAAGTATTTGATAACACCCCCCCCTCTTTTTTTTTTTTTGTCTAAAAAAGAATTTGTATTTTCAAAAAATGTGGAAAAATCTCCAACATGGAAGGAGGTCAGAATTTGTACATTTAATAATCCAATTTTCTGTTCACAACATGGATGCAAACTAGAATGGAAGTTCAGTTGCAGTAAAAGACAGAAAATTAATGAAGTATCTACACAATATTTTCCCTGTCTCACTGCCTATTTAGGAAATTATAAATATCTATATAATGCTTTCCTTATTGGTGTATTTTCGTTTTACAGTGAAAACCTAAGTTTCTCAGGACATCTCTTAATTTTACGGTGCAATCCCCAAAATACCAGCTTTTAGGCAGAGCAAACCTCTCCCTGGCAGTGGCTGTGATTCCTGTGGGATGTGTTTTGTGCTCTGTACCTGTTCTCTGCCCCTATAAACCCCTTCTCTCTTCCCAGGCCCTCCCGTCGCGGGGACACAAAATGTGAATAAGACAACGGAGCAGCAGCGGCCCCAGCCAGGTGAGTGTGGACCCTGTGACCCTTGGACTGGGAGCAGCTGGGGGAACTGATGAGGGGAATTAATGTGTGGAATTAATGAGTGGAATTAACGAGTGGAGCAGCACCGGGCAGGGGACAGGACATGGCCTGAGCTGTGCCAGCAGCTCTTCCCAACAGGCTCCGTTTGGCTGCTCTGCCCCTCTGTTTCTCTATCCCACGCTTTTTTTTCCCCCACGTTTGGTGCTTTCTGGGTGCCACACAGTGCAGTCTGAGGAGGTCCCAGACTGTGCAGGTCTGAGAGCAGTGCCAGAAACCCTGGCTGTGCCATTGGGGATTCCAGAAGTACTTGGTGGTTGTTTGCTAAAGGACTATCCCTGTGCCAGGATCTGCAGTGTCCCCATGGCCTGAGCCCCCTGGAGCATCCCAGTGTTCCCTCCCACTGGAAGTGTCTCCAGACATCCCAGCAGGGTGTCCCCGGCCCCAGAGGAGGGAAGCAGCCCCCCAGGGCAGAGCAAGGGGTGTTTCCTGCTGGCTCCCAGGGCTTTGGAAAGGCTGCTTTCCAGCTGCTTTCCATCCCCATCCTCTGTTCCAGGGCTTGGTTCTCTTGGCACCGGTTCAATCCACGAGCAAACGCTGCAGATCCAAAGCACCACAACCAGAGAGAGGCAAAGGAGAAGTGTAGAGATTAGGGCTGAGGAGGCCCCACAAAAAGGGAAGGAATTCATTCCTAATAAATGCTTTGTGGGGTTTTCAAGAACCACTCAGCCTCGGTGGAGCCAGCGACAAACTCCTGTTACTCTCATCTCTCTAATGCTGTGTTTGCTTCACAAAGAGAGACTCGGGTGAACATTTCCTTCCCTCCCAGGGCAGCAAGCTCAGCTGCTAACAAGTGAATCTGAAAATCTCATCTGCTCTCCTTTTTATTTAGCCCTTTTTCATGAGGAGAAATGCATTCATTCCTGCTGTGTGGCTGTTCTATCCCACACTTCTTTTTTCCATGTTTGATGCTTTCTGGGTGCCACACAGTGCAGGGTGTGTCCAAGGAGGTCCCAGACTGTGCAGGTCTGAGAGCAGTGCCAGAAACCCTGGCTGTGCCATTTGGGATTCCAGAAATACTTGGTGGTTGTTTGCTAAGAAAGAAAGAAGGAGCCCTTCCAGACCCTGGGAGAAGGGGTAGAAAGAGAAAGAAAGAAAATGAAAATTTGGATTGTAGAACAGACATAATGACCTGGAGTTTCTTCTTGATGAAGCATCCTTTAAATTTTGTTGGGTGATTATTTATTTATTTGTTTGTATTTTAGATCCCTACCAAATCCTGGGGCCCACCAGCAGCCGTCTTGCCAATCCAGGTGAGTTCCTTTTATATTTCAGACCCCTGTTATCAAAGAGGTGAATTTCTCTTCAGAGCTGTTGCTCCAGCCTGCACTGGGGGAGCAGCTGCTGTCCCTGCACCCTTGGGGTGGCCTGTGAGAGCCACTGGCCTCGGTAGCTGTGACCTCACAAGGGCTTTTGCCAAAATCCTTACAGAAAAGTGAGGAAAGTGGTGCAACATCACCTCTGTCAGGACAGAATCACCATCCTGGGTGTTCTGCCCCAAACCCCTAAGAAGAGTTTTATAGAGGATTTAAGTGCTGGTCTCTCAGATGTGCAGTATAGGTTATTTTTTCACTGCCTGCTGTGGGTTACATGAAGGCACAAAACATCTTTGAAAGTCACAGTGTGTCTGTCCCTAGCACATCATCTGCAGTAAATAATCCTGATTTTAGGGAGTAAGGCCTGGAGTAAATCCTGCTCGAACTAACCAACACTGAACATGTGGGATGCCTGTAAGGAAACATTCTCCTAAGGCTCTTAACTTACTCTTAACTACCTGTACAACTACACAGAGTAAAACCAGGAGTCATCTGAGGAACAAATCATCCCCTGTAACTCAGATCACCCGCTGGAGAGAGAACTGGAGGTATCCAAAACAATCTCCATGGCAAACAGTGAGCAGTGGGGGGGTGAAGTGCACTGTGCTGCCCAGTCAGTGGAAGCTCTGCAGAGCAGTGTCCTCACACAGAGCCCTGTTTATGAATAGCCTGAGCATTTTAAGGCCAAAGGCGACCCTTATGAAATCTAACTTGACCTCAGGCCCAGGCCCAGAACAAAGGGCTGAGTAACTTGTTTGCTGGGAACAGTTTATCCACTCCTAGGGCCTCCTTTCCAAGGCCTGAAGGAGCAGTTCCCAGTCGAGATCGAGATAGTCCTTCTGTTTCCTGCCTTTGTGTGTGCCCCGGAGCAGGAAACCCCAAGTCATTTCCTCTCCCCTTGGCTCGTGTCTGCAGGGAGCGGGCAGATCCAGCTGTGGCAGTTCCTGCTGGAGCTGCTGTCGGACAGCTCCAACGCCAGCTGCATCACGTGGGAGGGCACCAACGGCGAGTTCAAGATGACGGACCCTGACGAGGTGGCGCGGCGCTGGGGCGAGAGGAAAAGCAAACCCAACATGAATTACGACAAGCTGAGCCGGGCACTGCGATACTACTACGACAAGAACATTATGACCAAGGTGCATGGCAAGAGGTATGCCTACAAATTTGACTTTCACGGCATCGCCCAGGCCCTGCAGCCCCATCCCACCGAGTCCTCCATGTACAAGTACCCCTCAGATCTGTCCTACATGCCATCCTACCATGCTCACCAGCAGAAGGTGAACTTTGTGCCCCCACACCCCTCTTCCATGCCTGTCACATCATCCAGTTTCTTCGGAGCGGCCTCCCCCTATTGGACCTCCCCTGCAGGAAGCATTTACCCCAACCCCAACGTGCCCCGCCACCCCAACGCCCACGTCACACCGCACTTGGGCAGCTATTACTAAATGCTTTCATCTGCCAGTGGCCTTGAGCAGTCTGGTTGGACTTTTTTCTTTACTCCTGGGATTTTCATGGTTTTTTGGGGGACCCTTAATGGATAACTGTGGCCTTTCTGGGCAAGAATTAAAACTGGATATTGGTTATTCCGGGACCAAACCTTTTACTTTTGTAACTTTGCCTCTTGTGTCTTGAACTGAGAGATGGAAGCTCCTGTGGGCCAGTACTCTGCATTTTCTTTGGGGTTTAAGGCTTGTGTCCTCTGTAGGAAGTGACAATGAAGATGGTTCACCATTCCCTGGAATGATTATTAGCTTTTGGATGAGAGGAATTTTTAAGGATTCAAAGGCTTTTGACAAGGCATAGATCCAGCAGTGCGTCGTAGGAAAAGATGACCACAATGGGGTTTTTCTTACTGGCCATTTGACCATTCAGTGGAGGATGCTGGGCTTCAGGGGACCACAACTGGAATCTTAGGTCTAAGGCAGAGGAGGATTCTCACCCAACTGGAAATTAAATATATATATATTCATATATATATATGTACATGTATATTTTAAGAAGTAAAGGGCATTGAAGGAACTTTTCTAGAGTACAACTTCATCCGGCTGTGTCTGAACTCAGAAAGCAGCAGAAACCAGAACAAAGTGTAACACAAAGTCCAGCACAGACATTCCTTGGAAGCAGAAGTGAAGTGATTAAACGACAGCAGATCCCTGGCTCTGCCCGAGCCGCGGGGCTCTGGAAGCACCGATTCGCGAACGCTGTGCGTTTGTCAGCCCGTCAAACCAAGGGTCAACAAACCAGAAGGCAAATTACTGTATAAATTATGCAGAGTTATTTTTCCCTATATCTCACAGTTTTAAAAGAAAGAGTAAATAAAACGAGTTGACCTCGGTCACAAATGCAGGTTTGTTTTTTACTATCAGCTCAGTTGTTTTTGTTTATTTTTTTAATGTAATTTGTACATCTTTTCAATCTGTACATTTGGGCTGTAGCTTTGTACTTTTTGCTAAAAAAAAAATAAAAAATGACATGAGTAATGTATCTGTTGGAGATAGGCTTGGTCCTGCAATTGGATCCACTACTGACCCCCAAAGTGGCCAGAAACCTTCCAGATTGCCCTGGGTTTGTCTAGAGGAGAGGATTTGCTGTATTAGTCTGTTGTAGCTGTCTGCAAATTAACTCCACTTACTCCCATGTTTGCATTGAGGCTGATTGGAAACAGGCCCAGCATCTCAAGGCAACCACTGCAATATTCTGTGATCGCTTTTCACCCAAATCCTGAACTTTGGGAAGACCTTAACCACTTCATAGATAAAAAACAACGAAATACTTCTTTTTTTGATGGCTTCTGCTGGGGGGTTGTGTGGAAATCCGACCCCTTCCAGAATTCTCAGCCATCCCCAGCTCTGCACGTGTGAATGCGACGCTGCACGAGCAGCGGTTTGGTGCCGTAAACAGAGGGTAAACCACAAGCATTTGGGGTTTGGAACACATGTCTGGGGGGCGAGATTTCCATGTACAACCCATTAGCTGGCTTGTATTAAGTGGCAGCCAATTAAGAGGATCACAACTATCTAGTCTAGACCAACCCCTGGGACTCTGTGGGGGCGGGATCTGGTCCATGTGCATCCGATTGCAGGAGGGGAGGCTGAAACCAGAGCATTGGAGTCTGCTCAGAACGTTAAACACAAGCACTGATGCCATTATTTAACAAAGTGGGAAGAGAAGATCAGGCTAATCCAGTTACGTCTTAGTGCTTTTGGGGTGTTTTTAAGTAACATTTCTGCAATAATCGCAAAATTTAAGTATGGAGAAACTACCCATGGAAATGGGGCTTTTGCTACTATATATATGCAATGTACTTTTTGGATATTAAAATATATATAATTTTGCAAGCTATCTTGGTGGGTTTTTTGTTTGTTTTTTTTTTTTTAATGTATTAATGTTACAATGAAACAGTTGTATGAAGAAGATGATGTAAAAAAAAAAAAGTGACAAAATAAATGGTGGTTTTCTTCTCTAAGGCATCACATTGTCCCACTGTCTCCCTCCCCTCTCACACCTGCATGAACTTGAAATTAAATTTAGCTAAAAAGGGGAAGGAAGGAGCTCCCCAGTAGTGGCAACCCATCCTGACCGCTGTAGTATTGACCACTTATTTCTGAAAATTGTTGCCAGAGGTGATCAGACCTGATTTGGTTGTTGGAGGTATAAAAACCCAGGCTCTGGCTTTTGTCCGTGGAGAGAGAGAGAGCAGGTGGGAGAGCAGCCAGAGCTCAGGAGCTGAAGTGTCAAGGTGGCCCCAGGGCCCCCCAGAAATGTCGATGTGTGCCCAGCCTGCTCCTGTTTCCCCCCTATCCCCAGCCCCGGGAGAGCCGGTGCTCCGCAGCATTCCTGAGGCGGAGGCTGCAAAAACAAGCGCTGCCAAGGAATCCTCTGATTGATGATGTAAGTCAGGCCGAGGCACTTCCTGCAGCTTTGCACGGTGGTCCTGAGCGATCTCTGGAGCTCCTGCAGCCCCGATAAAGGCTCGGCAAGGCAGGGCCGCAGGAGCACAGTGCTTCCTTCCTGCACACAACCTTTTGTTGCTGAGAGCCAGCACAAGGCTCGACTGGCTCGGGAAAAGGGCCACTTCCAGCACCCCACGGCTGCTCCCTCTGTGGATTCCACCGGAGTTGCTCAATTTAGTCACAAGAGCGAGTGGTTTGTTGCTTATCTCCGTTGTTTTCCACTGCAGCGGCAGCGAGATTAATTCTGGCTGCTCGGCATCAGTGGAAATAGCAAGTGTTTTATTTGAATACCGTGTCCTGCCCGCCTGCCAGTAATAGGAAAATCAGAAGATGAGATTGCACAAAAGAGTCTAAAGGCAGAATCTGTAGGTTATCAGAGTGTAAAGATGTCCCTGATAGCAAAATTTGGCCAGCAGAAACCTTCTGGGGGGAAAAAAGACGTTAGAAAATGACCAGCAATTTAAGAAGCATCTGATTCTGGCTGCCCAGTGTGTTAAAGGAGCCCTCCTGAGAAGGGAGGTGCTCAGCAGCATCCCAGCTCACGTCCTCTCTGCCTCCTTCCATCCTTCCCTTCAGGGTACTTGCTAGCATTAATCTTTTCTATTCACTAATATTTAGCTTCCGATATTAATTCTTTCAAGTATTTGCTAATGTTTACCTTTAGACAGATTTTGCCTCCCACTCCCAGCATTCCCATGGAGAGAGACCCAGCATTCCCAGAGACCTCAGAGCAAGGAGATCTCACCCCAGAGTGCCAGACAGCCTCACACTGCTGGGGCACATCCCCAGCACCTTTTAGAGCATTGTCATGAGATCTTAACAGTTTACATTCCTCAGGTAGAGACAGAGCAGTGAGACAGAGATTGGAGCAGTTGATTTGTACCCCTTTGTACCGGGGCTTTACCACAGTTGGAGAGGCCAGGGGTGGGACCAGGGGATCTTCCCTCCCAGCCCAGGGCTCTGGGGCACACTGGGACACAACAAACAAGGAGTTTGACAGCCCTAATGCTCCTTTCTGCTTTTCCCAGGAGAACAAGGCAGATGGAATTCAACTATTTCAGGCTTACAGCAGAAAGTTTACCAGACAGATGGCTGGGATCACATGGCTGGGAGCTGGGAGTCAACAGGGGCAGCAGAAAACCTTCTCTGCATTGAAGTTCAGCACTCTGAGCTCCCCAGGAAACCCCGCTCCCACTGCAACCAGGGTGAATTCAGCTGCTGATTTCCAGGGATCTGGTATTTCCCCTGGATTTCTGTTCCACCAGTCTCAAACCCTGAGTGGGGTCTGGCACAAACACGCCAAGCTGGAATTACAGCTTCTACATTCCTCTGTCTATAAATAGAGGGTGCAGCCTGTGCATTCAGTGATGGCTTCACAGGCTCAGAGCTCTGGCTGCCTTGGCTGGATCTCTGTGCTGGTTTTCTCTGTTTGAGCTGGTCCTGCCTCTGTGTGTGTGAATTCCTCCTGCTTACTTACAGCCAGCAGGTTTAGAACCTGCTTTGGACTAGATTTTGAAGCAGCACTGCTGGGAGTCTGGAGGATGGAGCTCCCAGCTTAAGCACTTGTTAGATGCTCTAAAATGACAAATCCTTCCAGAGCCAGGCACCTGAGATCATTCCTGTCCAGAACCCCTCAGGTCACTCCTGTCCAGAATCCACTCCCCTGCTTTATATACCTCAAAATTCTATTTTAGCCCTGAGGATGAACTTCCAAACAAGTGCAGATTTCTAACGGAGTAGTGTGACAAAGGAGAGGGATTTCCCTGTGCCAAGACCTTCCCTGAGTAAAGACAAAGCCAAATTTCTCATACTCGTGCCCAACAAGTGCACTCCAGCCCAAATGGACATTCATTATGGGGAAAATGTGCCATAACTTCTGTTGAGGCAAATATTTAACGTGAGGCTGGCCTTGCCCAGCAATATTTCTTGTACATTCATGGCAAATGCCTGGGCCTGAAGCTTTATGTTCAAAGGAGAGATGAACCCAGCTGCTGTTTCCCACCTCTGTGTCACAAGGAAAGAGCAATTCATCCAGTGTAAATGCTGGATGAAAGCAGCCAGCTTCACTTCATTATCCTATTAAAATAATAGAGATTTTATAGGCTGCTTTGCTGTGCTGGTCCAGTATTTTTAATAACTTCCGTGAAATTAGTTGGTGAGACTTCAGCCTACTGCCTACCAAAGTCTGTTCTCCACATCAAACCGAGCGTGGCTTCATTTGGTGTTAATTAGAGCTGCAGTCCAGAGGCACATCAGGGGCTGGCATTTATAAATCCACTTCAGAGACCTTATTTGTATATTTTTGCACCATACCCAGCGTAACATACACATGACAATTTTCATCTGTGAAATCAGAACTCACTGCAAATAAAGCTCAGACCTTTCTGTCATATCAGAAAAGAATTGAGAGACCTGTGATTAAGGTCACATGGAGAAGGACAACATGTAGTTTAGCTTGTGTGTTATGATTTTTTCCACTACAGAGGTAGAAATCTCTGCACATGAAGGGATTCTTCTATTAGTTCAGCTTCTTCTGTTATATCAGAATAGAATTAGAGATCCTTGGCAAAAATCAGCCCTTCAGGCTCCAAGAGCAGCAAACAAAGCCTGATCCCAAAGCCACTGAGTGTGAAGACCAAAGGCACAGCCATTTTGAAGCCACGACAGCAGGAACCCCATCAGCCCCACACCCCACGGATCTGCCCCAAGGATCTGCCCTGTGCCCCAGGGGATGGCACAGCTGGGTTTGCAGCTGAAGAGCCACTCCAACCTGGATAAAAACTGCAGCAGGAAGGGCTTTGGGCAGGGCAGCTTTCCCAGGTGAAGGGACCTTGCTGCTCCTAACCAGGGGCAGGCACAGCAGGATTCAGTCCTGGAGTTCTGATTTGAAGCTGCAGTGGTGAAGGAGGGTGAGGAGCCAGGGGCTCTGGCAGTTCGGTGCAATTCCACCACCAGAACTGGCTCCTTCCTTTCCAGGAACTGCTGCGAACTTGTTATTTGCTTTGGCTTTTCCTGAACTTTCTGTCTCCTGGAGCTATAAAGTCCAGTGCTGGATGCACCTCCCCTCCCTGCTGCAAGAAGCGCCGTGCTCAGGTCAGCAGAGTCTCCTCCTGCAGCCCTGCTGGCAGCCCGGGCTGGGCATGGACATCTCCGGTCCCTGGGAGCACAGGGTTGGTGTCAGTGTATATATATGTGTGTATGTGTATATATATATATGCCACACCCCTGGCAGTGTCCAGGGCCAGGCTGGAAGGGGCTTGGAGCAGCCTGGGACAGTGGAAGGTGTCCCTGCCCATGGCAGAGGGTGGGACTGGATGAGCTTGAAGATCCCTTCCAACCCAAAGCAGTGGTGCCATACAGATTTATGCATATTTCATAGAACAGTATATACACACACATGCTACTGATATAATTGTGTGTATATACATATATATATTTGATATAATAGTGTGCTGTAGTGGTAAGGTAAACCAAATTAAGAGGAGGTTCAGTTTGGGGTGGATGTTTCTGTGGAGGATTTAAAATTTCCCTTAATGCCCCATTTTTGGAGCCTCAAGGCTGACAGGGAGCTGAGCAGCTCCCCAAAATCCTCAGCCAGCACATTCCAAGCTCTGCAGACCCAGGGGTACCAGCATCCCAACCTTGCAGTGGGAATCTGGGGAGCAGCATCCCTCTCCATGAGGGATGGGGGGGAGCAGGGGGGCCTGGCATGGGGGTGGAAGGAGAGGCGCTTTAAGGTCCCTTCCAACCCAAACCATCCTGGGATTCTGGGCTGGTTCCATAGCGGTGTTTGTGGAGCTCCAGGCACAGCAGCACCACGGGATGTGATCTGGGCTTCCAGAACCATCCCAAGGGATGTGATGGCTCTGCAGGCTCTACCACAGTGACAGTGACTCCCTGGGGGGGGATGGGGGGGGTTGGCTCCCTGCTGCACCAGGAGCACTTCCAGAGCACGGNTGCTGGCAGCCCGGGCTGGGCATGGATATCTCCGGTCCCTGGGAGCACAGGGTTGGTGTCAGTGTATATATATGTGTGTATGTGTATATATATATATGCCACACCCCTGGCAGTGTCCAGGGCCAGGCTGGAAGGGGCTTGGAGCAGCCTGGGACAGTGGAAGGTGTCCCTGCCCATGGCAGAGGGTGGGACTGGATGAGCTTGAAGATCCCTTCCAACCCAAAGCAGTGGTGCCATACAGATTTATGCATATTTCATAGAACAGTATATACACACACATGCTACTGATATAATTGTGTGTATATACATATATATATTTGATATAATAGTGTGCTGTAGTGGTAAGGTAAACCAAATTAAGAGGAGGTTCAGTTTGGGGTGGATGTTTCTGTGGAGGATTTAAAATTTCCCTTAATGCCCCATTTTTGGAGCCTCAAGGCTGACAGGGAGCTGAGCAGCTCCCCAAAATCCTCAGCCAGCACATTCCAAGCTCTGCAGACCCAGGGGTACCAGCATCCCAACCTTGCAGTGGGAATCTGGGGAGCAGCATCCCTCTCCATGAGGGATGGGGGGGAGCAGGGGGGCCTGGCATGGGGGTGGAAGGAGAGGCGCTTTAAGGTCCCTTCCAACCCAAACCATCCTGGGATTCTGGGCTGGTTCCATAGCGGTGTTTGTGGAGCTCCAGGCACAGCAGCACCACGGGATGTGATCTGGGCTTCCAGAACCATCCCAAGGGATGTGATGGCTCTGCAGGCTCTACCACAGTGACAGTGACTCCCTGGGGGGGGTTGGGGGGGGTTGGCTCCCTGCTGCACCAGGAGCACTTCCAGAGCACGGTGGGGGCTTCATCTGAACAGGAACCTTGGGCACTGCTGAAAACTAACCCAGAGCGAGGACGTGGGGCCTTCCCGAGGTGGTCTGTGGCAGAATCATGGAATCAGTGAGGCTGGAAAAGCCCTCTGAGGTCATGGAATCCAAGCATTAACCCAGCACCACTGTGCTGTTGGGTTTTAACAGCTGGGGAAACTGAGGCACAAAGCACGGAGCAGTGTCTGGCCTGGCGTTACAGAGCACAGTTCCCTATGGAATATGGGTCCCTCCAGACTCAACCTCGCCATTCCCGACGCCCCCGCTCACTTCAGATGCAGCACCAGCCGATGTTTGCAGCCCCCAGCCCTCCACTCACACACCACCTCCGAATTCACTGCCCAGAACTCCCAGCACTTCTGTGAAGGGGCTAAATACATCCAGCTAGCACTGCCCGTGCCAAAACCGAGCCACTGCATGCTCTGAACTTTGTGCCATAAAACACGGAACACTCCCAATAAATTCCTGCTTTGCTTTTCAAGGCTGCCGTGGTCGCGCTGCGGAGTCTGAGGCTGCGGAGCGGCTGATCCGCAGGTGAGCGATGCCATCCTGTGGCAGCGGCACGGAAAACACCGCTGGATCCCCGGCATCTCTGTGCTCCCCAGCATCCCCAGTGCTCCCCAGCATCCCCAGTGCTCCCCAGCATCCCCAGTGCTCCCCAGCATCTCTGTGCTCCCCATCATCCCCGATGGTCCCCAGCATCTCTGTGCTCCCCAGCATCCCCGATGGTCCCCAGCATCCCTGTGATCCCCAGCATCCCCAGTGCTCCCCAGCATCCCGACCTGCCTCTGGGCTGGGCTGTCACCACGGATCCGTGCGGTGACTTTGCACGGCTGAGTTGGGATGTGGCTGCCCAGGAGAGCGAGGGTGTAATGCTTTCTGTGCTTAAATTTGGCCAGCAGCGTAAAAAAGGAGACACAGAGTGAGTCTGTCTCACCCCAGTCTCCCCTCGCTCGTGCACCTCCCATGAGCAGCAGAACTGATGTCTGCCTCATGCAGCAGTGAGCTTGTTCCAGTGCAAGTGTCCCCAGGCAGATGCTTCCACCACAGGAATGTCAGCTTGGCCTCAGGAAGTGTCTTTTGTGTGTGTTCAAGCAGCCACGGAGAGAGCTTCAGCCTTCCTGACTCTTGTTCCAGTGATGCTGTCACGGGGTTAAATGGCATTTAGGGCCAGTGCTCGTCAGAGGCTCCCCGGGCTGCAGCAGGAGGATTCACCAGAGGGTTCAGGAACTCGCACGGTTTCCCTCTGGGCTTCCTTTTCTCTGCTCACATTCCTGGCCTGGTGCTGTGGTTTCTCCCTGCTCCTGTGGGAAGCCAGCACTGTGACCGTGGATCAAGGCAGGGGTGTTTTTAGGGGGACAAAGTGAGGGGGAAATCCCAGCTGTTCCCACTGGAGTTCCCAAGGGTGTGCCCACGTCGGTTTGCCTGGGGAGCAGGAAGGGGATGGGACACCCAGGCTTGTGTCAGGCTTTGCTCAGTGCTGACTGGTTTGTGGGAGCAGCAGTTTCCAGGGAATTGTGTACAGACAGGAGCTACCCAGGGAGCCTGTGAGCAGTGACTGCCACAATCCCACACTGCAAGCCAGTGGGAGCATCTGAGTGTGCCAGGGGTTGTTTTAATTATTATTATTGTTATTATTATTATTTAGGGGTGTCTTTTCACCAGTTCCTCCCAGAGCATGTGTGTAGACAGACAGCAAACCAGCACATGTCAGTTTACCAGAAGCAGTTATTTTAATTCATGGCCCTTTCTCCAGCAGTCAGCAGGATGCCTTATTCATTTGCCAGCAGGAGGGTAAATCTATTTCAAAATGATTGAAATATTATGCACAGCTTGAATGAATGTTTAAAACAAATACAGAAGAAGAAACATGTTGTTTGTGAAATGAGAAGATAAATTAAGTTTAGTGCAGACACATTATTCCCAAGCCTGGCTGCTTGGCTTTCCCAGCGAAATCCTTTAGGCCTTGCTCCAGCAGGAAAGGTCTGACTGCTCTCCTGAAGGGGCAGGACTTTCTCCTCAGACCTTTGCAGGGTTTGGACCAGGCTGTGGAAAGGCCTAAGGCAGGACGGGAGGGAGAAGGGGCCTGCGAGGTTTGGGCAGAGCTGTGAAGAACCCGGCCTTTGTCTTACAGTATCGGCTCTGTGGTTCCCTCCAGCCACTTCTGCTCAGCAAGATTAAATTTATTTTCATCCTCTTAACTGAACTTTCTTTTAATGGCAGCAGGGGTGACAGCCCCCAGAATAGCTTTCCTCTGGAGTCTGTCCCGAGTGGCCTGTCCCTGATAACCTCCTTCCCAGCCCGGCCTTTATCTGCCGGCTGACAAACAGCTCTCCCTGGACAGCCAGAGGAAATTCCACTCATTGTTGTGCTGCTGCTGGGCTCTGCCTCGGCTCTGTCTCCTTCTGCTGTGGGGCTGGCAGGGCTTCCTGGGGTGACAACCAGTGGGAGGCTCACCCCGGGATTCCCAGTCAGCGCCCAGTATGATCCCACTCTAAGGGAGCCTGATAGCTCAGTCATGGCCCAGTCAGCTTTGGATCCATCCCCTTCAATTTCCTCTGGTCCGGGATCCCCTCCAGAAACACCAAAATGTGCAAAAGAACACAGTCACCCTTCCCCTGGAGCAGCATCCTGGTGTTGCAGGTTCTGAGGCAGATGTGGCTGTCAGGAGAGGGAGCACCAGGCAGCCACCCCTGCAGGGGAATCAGGGATCTTCTCTTTGAGTTGTGGTAGCACTTTGTGCCTCTAGAAATGGAACAACACATCCTCATGCTCATGCTGTGAACAGGGCAAAAGGTTCCATCACTGGGTCGGGAAGAACGTTGAGGTTTAGGATTTTGAGGAGGCTTTCCTCAAAAGTGCATTGTTTAGGGAACCCCGAGGCTTCAGAGGGTGGGCACCACCTCTTGGACAGACACTGCAGAGCATTTGATTTATTTTCCCCACCAGCACTACCATCCCAAACTGGCACTTAAAGTAACCTACTTAAAGTAGGACTCTTCCCTGGCTCCTCATTGCACAGCCAGGTTTGACCTTCCGAGGTTTCCCTTGTCCAGTGGGGACACTTTTTCTGCTTCTATTAAGGGCATCTTGATGTGTCTGTCCTCCCAGGGGTAGGATGTGTAGCTTGCAAGCCTTGAGCACGGACAGTGCCACTTTCTGGGGACATTGCCCCCAGGGAACTGTACAGGAAGCCTTGGGAGGAAATGCAGCAGCAGCTCTGGAAGGATGGAGCAGCCTTCTGGTTCAGAGCAGTCTGGGACTCTGGACACATCATTTCCCTTCCCTGCTGCCTCTGAGATTTGTGCATGGCCACTGATCTCTTGATGTTTGTTTTGGGGGATCAAAACTGCCCTTCCAAGCTGATCATCTGAGGGGCACTAAGGCTGAAGGTTCAGGTGCTCTGGTGATCGGGACTGTAAAATATTTTTTACACTGCTGGTTTGCAAGGTTGCAAAACCAGTACAATTAAAATATCAGGCAGTATCTGTGAGTTACCTTGAAGGTCTCACTCCTGCTTCTCTATTCACAGTTCTGGCCCTGGTGCAGCCACTTTTGGTAGCTCTGATGTGTGATGAGAGCAGAACTTTGTGTGCTGGCCTTCCCACCCAGAGGTGGAGAAGGGTGTGGCAGTGGTGCACTGAGGAAGGATTGACACAGCTGAGCATTGGCTTTTAAAGTGCTTTAGTGACATAATTGTTCATAATGTTGCTCTCTGTACAATGTCAGTGGTTATGTCCCGTGTTACAGATGGCAAATCGGAGATGCAGAGTAAAGTGATTTGTTCTGACCCAAGAGAGGAGTTCACACCACACTGGGACTGAGACCTGAACACTACTGGTTCCCAGTTTGATTTCCACACTCACACCATGCTCATTTGCAGCACAACTTTCTCTAGTCATCATCTGACCTGCTGAATTCTCCCCTTCTTTTAGAACCACTTAATCCAGCAGCTTTTAACACTATTTCCATTTTACCACAGCATTGAAAATTGATGAGCCGAGTTACATCACTGGGAAGAGTTCCCAAAAACACTTTTGTCTGCCCCTACAACTCTCAGTAACAGAATGAATTGCATAGAAAAAATTGCCTCCAAGGAAGTAGAAATTCACTAAATAAGTATTGAAGCTTCTTGTTGCATTTGAAGCTTCAGTATCAAAAATCATCCCCAGAAAATGTTCAGCACTACTCAGCTCCCACCGAGCAGGACTTGTTTCCTGTAGGGATGCACGTTTGGCTGTGGGGAGATGAACAGTTGGGAACGAAATCTGAAGCCAAAATGTTGGTAGGAGGCTCCTGGGCTGTGTTTTTGTTTGAACAAGACCTTTGTGCTACAAAGGGGAAGATAATCTCTGTTTGCATTGGGGACTTTTTGGAAGGATACATCCAGAGCTGGGAATTTCTTCTTTCCTCCCAGTGGAGTGCTTTCTGCCAGGTGTGAAGGAATCAAAGTGTTCTCCATCTCCCCACTTTTCTGGAGAGCTGTCTTCAAATGTTTCCCTGTTCCCCAGCCAGACAGCTCCTGGGGCAGTGAAGAGCAGCTGAGGGCTGGGACAGTTGGGAATAAGCTCCCAATTCCTCTTGTCCCAGAATGGCTCTGCTTCTCCTTGGTTTTTCAGTTCTCCTTTCCATTTGGCTCTTTTTCCCTGAAAGGAGTCAAAGGCTTTCAGAGGGGAGAATTTTGGAGGTGGAGATGCAGCAGCTTGGCCCAAGCTCTGCCTTCTCCATTTCCCAAGCTTGCCCCATCCCCTACTGCTCCATCCTGCCCCTGTACCAGCCCCAAGGAAAGAGGGAAGGAATTGTTTCAGAACATTCAAAAGTGCTCAAGTTCCAGAGCCAGAGTCTGTTTTCAGAGAGGACTTTGGCAACCAGAAATAGACATTTTTTTCGTGTTTTGGTTCCTAAGTCCCTTGGGTTTCTTTAGCATTGCCTTTCCATGTTCTCATTTCAGCAGCTGTGTATCTTTAACGTCCTGAAATTTCTTTCCATCTTTTCAGGCTTTTTAACACCTTTGCATACCCCTGGAAACTTCAGTGAGTTGGACATTCCAACATAGCAGCTTCATTAAATGTCCCATAGATATAAAAATATAAATTCTATTAAATACATATAGTGTCGTTAAATAGCGATCACTGGTATGCTGCTCCTCTTTGATTGGAGGCTTTTGAGAAAACAAATGCTGGGTTAGAGCAAACCCAGACCTGTGTTTCTGTTTTCTTTTACTGAGTTATTTATTAATCCTCTCAAGACTGAATTCTCTCCGAAAACTCATCCCCACGAATACCTGGCACTACATTTTTGTGTCGCTGGTTTCACTGACTTCAGACAAGACAAAGCCAGGATTGTCATAACCTTTCTTCTCTTTGGCTTTGGCTTCCTTCTCGTTGTAGAGACAGAAGGCACAGTGGGGAGTCTCCACGGCCACTGTCTTGCTGAAGTTCTGGAAGTCCACTCTGTATTTCCCTTCTTTGGTCTTGGACACGATGGGAGCGAAGCGGTACCCCCAGAGCACCTCCTCGGGGATGTAGGATGTCCTCACCTGGCAGGTGGCACTGGTGGCCTCCACGGTGCCATCCAAAAACACCACCAGCTCAAAGTCCTGCTGCAGGAGGGTTTCTGCTGCCATGTGGAAGAAGGGGCTGTTTTTGTCTATGATGTGGTAAATGGTGAGTGGCGAGATGAAGAAGAGGTTCTCGTTGCCAGCATCCACCACGAATTCGATGTTGACCTGGTCCAGGATGATGGTCTCCCCCTCGGGGGTGATGGTGGTCTTCAGCAGCTTCCCGTAGATGTGGCTCCCGATCAGCAGGCTCTTGCGGAGGTTGGCCACGCGGATCAGGAGGCACAGCTTCCCCCCACGCTTGCTGATGACGGCGTTCTTGCTGAACGTGATGGTCTTGGCCCGGTTTTTGGACCTGGAGATCTTGGCCAGAATGGCCCCACACATGAAGGAATTGATGATGACTCCCAGGATGGACTGGAAGATGAGCAGGAAGATGGCAGTGGCACACTGCTCTGTGACACACCTGAAGCCATAGCCGATGGTCACCTGGGTCTCCAGGGAGAAGAGGAAGGCTGAGGTGAGGCCGTTGATGTTCTCCACACAGGGGGTGTGGTTGATGGAGGGGTTGAACTCGGGCAGGTCTTTGTGGATGTAGGCCACGACGTACCAGAGCAGCCCAAACAGGAACCAGCTGCCCAGGAAGGCCGAGATGAAGATGGTCATCTTGTACCTCCACTTGAGGTCCAGGATGGTTGTCCATATGTCAATCAGGAAGACAAACCTGGACTGCTCCACGTTGCCAAACTCGATGTTGCACCTCCCATCCTTGGAGACGAGCCTGGCCCGGCGCCGGCTGCGCTCCCGGAGGTGGCTGGTGAAGCGTTCCCGGAGGTAGCTGAACATCCCTGCTGCTGACAGGGCTCTGCATAGTGAGAAACAGCGAGCAGTGGGGTTTAACCTGTACCTGCAGGCCAGGAGGAAACTCTGACATGGGCTCAAGACACTTGTTCAGGACAAAGTTATATAATTTGCATATTTTCCCCCAGCTGCTGGGGAAAAGTTCCAGTAAGCTGATGAGGAAACTCAAGAGTTCCTTGCCTAAGGAGCATTCCAGCAAAAAACAATTGTTTTGTCTTGCTCAATAAACTCCAAGTTGGTCAAGTGTTAACATTGTCCTGTGCTCAGTTGTGTAAGTGAAGCCTGGAGCAGCAGTTACTCCATCGTGGGCAGGTGTGGGGGAAATGCTGTGTTTGGGAACCTTTCTACCTTTTAGGAGATGAATCCTGGCCTGCTGATGCAGTTTTGTGTGTAACTCGACATTAGGAGACCCTGGATGAAACGTGGATAGGAAATTCAGGGACAAAGAGAGCAGATGCAGAAGGCATAATTAAGCCAGATATGCAGATATTTTTAGTGCAGTTAGAGATGGGGTCTGGAAGTGTGGAATTCAGACTCTGGAATCACACAAGCATCTCAAATAGGGTTATTAGGTGAGAGCAAAAGAAAAGATTAAACTCCAGCAGAAGAATTTGGGTGTTTGCTCACCACAAAGGTGATGCTAAGACTAAGAATGAATTTCTGAACCTGATCCTTTAAAGGAAACAGTAGCTCGGTGTCCCTCTTATTTTGTCCTTTATGACTGGCCATGTTAATGAGAGGCCCAGGGAATAAGAGTCACTGATGGAGAAAATGCTACAGATGTGTTCAGACTGGGAAGCTGGATCAACCTACATTTGAAAAATTCCCAGCCTTGGAGTTACTCAGAGCTTGCACTGCAGAGTCAGACACTGCTTGGGATGTTCATGGACCATCTTGGAGTGCTCTTAGAAATAATTGATTTCTGAGTTTATCACCCTTCAAGCATAAAATTTGTTTTGTTGCCAGGGAGGATGTTGGATCAGTGCACACGGAGCCCCCTGGACCCATGTGTGCCTCTTTATTTAGCTCCTGTTGAACACAATCCTTCTCAAGGTGCTGAATGAGCTGTGTGCTGTGGTCACATGTCCTGGGGCAAAATGCTGCAGCTTCCAAACAAAGTAAGAACTTGAGGGGAAAATATTCCCAGTGCTGACTCACACAGGGGTGTTCTGAGCCTGCTGGGTCTCTGAGGGGGAGAATCCCCAGCCACACGGAGAGAGGGCTTGGGGTCCCTGCAGCTGCCGTGGGGGATGTTTCCTGTGGGAAAACCCTGGGGACACCTTGAATCAGGAGATGTTGAGGGCTTTGTGTTTCTGTTGTTTCTTTACCTTCCCAGTAGGAAGGGACAGTAAAACAAGCCTTAGGAGAGACTTTTTTAGAGCAAGCTAAAGATGCTGCACTCCTTATCTCAAACCCTGCCTCCTATCACCAGCCCACCCGGGCTTCCTTTTGGTCAGCAGCAAAAAGCTTGGGCTCAAATTGGTGCCAAGTGGACTGCCCAAATTTTGCTTGATTTCATGTGCCTAAGTATTCATGGCAAGAGCTGTTTAGCTCCCCTGAGCTCCAGTTTTATACATCCAAAATGGGATATCCCGAGGGATCCCTCATACACTGGTGGGAGTTCAGTGGGAAATTTGTCTCATTTAACTGCAGCCATTTAAACACTGGAGAAGTGTCAGTGCCAGCGGCTGACACAGGAGAGGACCACATTCCCCCTCTGAGGGTCCCCTTGCCACCACAGCAGTTTGATGAAGTCAAGAATTGCTGTTTGGCGATGTCCCTTTACCCTGTGATCTTAACTTAGAGAAGCTGCCTGCTGTCTCAGCTGGCTAAACCAGAAATCGTCGCATCAGACCCAACTGCATGCACAGAAAACACCTTCACATGTGTTAATCAGCAGCAAAGAGAAAATATTAAATTATCAGGGATGGAGTCTAAGCACAAATTAATTGCATTTTGTGAAGCCAGAAGTAATTCTATTATTTAATGTCCTTGTTAGTATCAGCAGCCTGAAGAGTAAACTTAATTCTGTGTCTCACACAGCTGCCTTCTTTCTGCACTTGGACTGGATCACCTTCCTTCCCTGCTCAATAAAATTAGGGTGAAAGAAATGAAGGTCACTTTGTACTGTACCTTTTCACCCTTCTGCTGCTGAATTTATTGGTTGCAAATGGAGCTGGCAGAGGTTAAACTTTAAGCCTCCATTTAAGGAAAGGGGAATGAGGTCACACTTTCCTGAACAATTCTCAAGTTTTATTTTCCTGATGCACTATGTCCATGTTAATGCATAGTTTGAGCAGAAATAAAACATTCCTGTGTAACACACTATTCCAAGATGTTTTCCAGCATTTAGGTGTACTGTGCAAAACCACCCAACTTCAGCTGGTCCCTGGATTCCTTCCGTGCTTTTCTGCTAGAATATGAACACTGGCTTTACCAGAATGGCAGGGTGAAATTCTGGGATGCCTCACCTTGTCCACTGTGAGCTGCACATGCCCTCCTTAGGCAGAGAGGGGCTCCTAACCTCAGGGAACAGTGTAACGGGGAGAAATCTGCAGGAACTCTGATTTCTGATCTGCCTGTGTCCTCACACCAGGGGTCATGGTAAATTATTATCACAGTTCTGATCCAGCCTCCACTGGAAACTTTCCAGAATCTGAGTGAGGATCTGGGCACGCAATTGAACAGATAACAACCACAGAATAGCTGAGAACAAGATGATCAGCCTGGATCCTTGAAAACAGGTCCCCAGCTCCACCATTCTTCTCCTGCCTCTTTAAATCATCCACGGCCCCTTCCAAGGTTCCTTTACAAGCCCTGCTTAAGCTACCCCTGAGCAGATCAAAGAGGCAGAAGAATTACACCTCTCTTCAGGCAGGATGACAAAGGAATTCTCCTTTCAACAAATCCCTTGCCCCCCTCCACACAGCTGAAATGTGTTGATTTGCTTCAGCAGGAGAAAAATTCCCTCCTGGATAAGCATGCTGTGAGTACATCAGCGACTGTCTGGAGGAGATTATATAAAGCGAGTTATATAATACAGCAATTAAAGCCCTTTTAATTCAAATCAGCGGAGGTGCCTGACTACCTCCAAGCTAATGTTTACCAGGATGTGTTTCCTGTTGGGCCACACAAACGGGGCACTGCTGTCTGTCTGGAGTGGGGAATTCTGTGCTGTGGGACTTGGGGACGGTGCTGCTATCCCCAGGCACTGAGTGTTTATAGAGGGAGCACTGCTCCTGTTCCTGCACGGGGACATTCACCAACACAAACTCCACCAATGAACATGACCTGCCAAGGTTAGCTGGGAAAACAAGGAGTTCCCACTTCCCTGGCCCAGTCTCATATTTCCCAGTGATCACCAGAGGAAGCAGAAACTTTCAGGTTTCCGTTCTCAGCTTCCCATGTACTCCAGCAGTGCCTCCATCCCAAATATGTGAGAGTTGTTACCTCTACTTCTACCGGTTCTCTGCAGCCCTGCAAGTGGGTGACACCAATGCCTGCAGTTCCCGAGCAGCTGGAGTTCCTCTGCTCCCTCAGGAATGGCACTGAGTGCTTCTCTTTGCTCTTACTTCCTTGCAACTGGTTTGGTTTGAAAAAATTTGGATGTGGGCAATAACGGCATTTAATCATTCCTTGGGTAAATTTATCCAGGGAAATGGCTTTAATCCCAACCACGTGCAGCCCTTGGGGAGACCAGAAGGGGAAGGTGCTGGGGGCCTGACAAGAACAAGGTTCCATCTCCCTCTTTCCCTGGAGCTCTGGTGCCTGTGGCTCCCTCCCTGACAGCAGTGGGTGTGGGAGCCAAGCTGGCAGAACGGGATCATTAGGGGGAGACAGAGCAGCTCCCGGAGCCTGCAGCATGCACTAGAAATACATCTTTGTTAGGGATTCAGAGGAAGTTCTAAGCACCTTAGGTAGAAGAAAGGGGATACAGAGTTAAAGGATTATTTTTTTTCAGTCCTGTTCAGTTCTTTGCAAAACTCAGATCTTCTTTCAGTCCTTTCTGTGTTTTTCTTTCTGCTGAACTTTCTCTGAACAAAGTATGCGAAATATCCAATTCCTAATACCTTATCAAATCCTTTTTTATTAGAAAAGCAAACTCTAACACTCAGTCTCATGGTGAATTATCTGCTGGCTGCTTTACTACCGAGCCCTGTGGGGAGTGGAGCTCATCTGCCCTTTGCCATCTGCCCTGGGCAGAGCAGGAAAGGGCCTGTAGGGATGGGATGGAGAGCAGGAATCGGCCTGTTGAGATGGGATAGCAGTTGCACTATTCTGCCTTGTTGCTTATATCAAAATCAGAATCAAGGACTGTCACAGAGAGCAGAAAATAGGAGGTCCTTAAAGCAGCCAGTTGGCCTTGGAGGTCTGTCTGGCAAGAACCTGATTTGAACCATCCTCTGAGCATACTCCTGAGGGACACATCTGCCAAGGGACCAGACCTGCTGGGCCTGGCAAGGTTCCTTCTTGGCCCTGGCAGTGCCACCATGGAATATTTATCCCTGGCAGCAGCTTGGAGTGCTGAGCGCTGTGGCTGTGCCTCCAGAGTGCCGCCTGAAATGCCAGTTCCATGTGGGAAATGTGATCCTTCCATCCGGCTCAGTGCTAAGCTGGAGTCTTGTCACAGCTCCAGCCCTGCACTGCATTTGCCTAAAGTCCAAGTGGAATTTCAAGTGGATACCCCAAAGGATCTTTTCCCCTGCCTTGCCCTCTCTCCTGCTGAACAGAATTACCGTGAGGAGCCCGAGCTGCCCTTGTGCATGCAGGAGAGGCAGAGGGATCCCTGCCTGCCTGCCTGGGGGCTGGGCAGCAGTCCATAATATCCACTGGGAAAATGGAATAACCTTGGAACAGGTGTCTCCCACCCCAGGTGTGAGCACCTAATGAAGAAATCCCTGAAATGCCAAAGTGTCCTCCTCAGGTGGAGAGAAGGAGGGAGGGATTCATCCTTCTGTCTCAGACCTGGATGAAGCAGGACTGGCCCAGCCCAGCCCAGCCCAGCAGGGACAGCACCAGAACATGCACTGTCCCCTCCCTTGCCTTCCTCATGTCCTGACTTTGAGGAATAGAACCATGTCAGCTCTGACATTTATGGGATGTGGGGACTCTACAGGAGCAGTTGGTTGCTCGAGGGACTCAGTCACCTCAGAAGTGCTGCCCTGCCCTGCCAGGGGTGTTCTGCCCCTCTGCCTTAAATTAGATCTTCTCCTTGTGCTTTGTCCCTGTTCTGTAGGATTTGGCACTCGATGTGCTGCTGCTGAGCAGCCCCAGTGTGATTCAAGTGCCCCTCGGAGCCTCCTTTCAATCCTATTTCTGTGATAACAAACAGTCACTAATCCCACCCAGGAATGCTGTGCCCTGTACTCATGGTTTGGAAAGAGGGGCTGCAGCTCCCCCCACAAAGCTGAGGGGAATAAATAATTCCCTCCTGGGAATAAAAGAAAGAACAGGCACTGCAGCACTGGGGATGCAAGCAAATCTTGTTTTCTGAAAGCTTAGGAGTGTTTGGGGTCCTCAAAGGTTAAAATACTTACCTCAGACACATAAATAAAGGATTTACAGCAATAAAGACATTACTGTCATTGTTAGCAATTAATAAGACTGTAATTAGTGCTGCACAGAAATTAATCCAGGGCTGCATTTGCTGGGGGAGAGCTAAAGGCTTCAGCTGACTGAGAGCAAAGGACACGTCCCCATCACGAACACCAGGAAGGGTTTGGTCGAGGAACAGAAGCAGCATTTCCTCCTGTCCTGGCCCATGGTCCCTCCGGGAATGTGGCACTTGGAAACACCTCTGGCTGCACAAAACCCAACAATCACTTCACAGGCACTGAAGAAAACATCATCATTGGATATTTTTGCAGTGCCAGGTTAATTCCACGGCTGGACTGAACCTGCCATTGCACCTTCTGCTGGGACAGAGAATTCCCAGGCACCAGCTCAGGCTGCAGCCACACTGGGACGTTGCCTCTGGAGACAGAGAACTGGGAGCTGAGCTGTCTTTCTAGCAGGATTTCTCAACAGAACTGATTTCTATTTTCAGACAAATAGGTTTCCACTGAAAATACTCAGTTTTTAGTAGGAAATGGCTGTCTGAGAGAAATGAATTGTCAAGCAAATTATATCTTTTGGGATTTTTAATTTGGCCAAAAAAACCCTCCCCAAATAATTCTCATTTTAGTAGGGCTGTGTGTGACATGTTGTGGCTGCACGAGGAAAAAAAATCGGGATTTAACTCCCCACCAGTGTTGTACTAGATTTGTGTTCTGCTTTAAGAGGCTCAGAAGCCTTGAACATAAAGCTTTTTGCTTTTAGCTGAAATTTTGCATGGAGAAAAGCAGGGTTTGTGTGGTTACTTCTGCTCTGTGGTGCCAGACAAAGGCACTGCCCTGCAAGTGTGTGAGAAGGGCAGATGGAAATGGGTTCTCACCTGAGCGTGTGGGATCGATCTGAATGCAATGAACCCTCAGCAGTGAGGGCTGGAAGGCAAATGCTGCATAAACACCCCCAAAAAGCCACAGGGGAAATGGGCAGAGTCATGTGAGCCAATTCTGCACATTCCCCACCCTGGTGTTCTTTACTGAGGCATTTAAGGGGTTGAATCATTAACTCCCATTTGGTCTCTCCAGGCTGGCAATGTCAAGTGTCAGTCACCAGTTGCTGCAGGAGCCCAAAGGCAGCTGCTTCCGGGCTTGGGGACACAGCAGGGGACAGACTTTGCCAAGGCAAAGCCACCCGTGGGCCCTGACAGGCCTAACCCTGCTTTGCTCTCAGGGCACCTGAGCCCAGCACTGCCCTGGCGGATAAAGGGCCAGTGAATTTAAGCTGATTTTTCTGTGGCACTGCCCCAGACAGGCCCCAGCTCTGGGGAGGGGGCAGAGAACCCGGCCCTGGTGAGCTCAGTGGGTTGGGGAAGGGTTCTCCTGACTCCGTGCACAGGAGGAGCATTGCAGCTGCTCCCTCTGGGCTCTGCACAAGGGCGAAACCACGACAGCAAATGCTGCTGTGCCATAAAGGCTCCCCCCAGCCCTTCAGAGAGCAGCCAGTTCCAGCTCTGGGGCAGAGACACAGCAAAGGGGCACCCAGAGCACACCCAAGAGCCTGGCTGGCCCTGCCATGGCCAAACTGCATCCCTGGGGGCAGGATTTGATGTGCTCTTGGGACACCCCTGTGCGTGAGCCTGAGGAAGATGAGGGAAAGGCAAATAAACCCCTGCCCTGCATGGGACTGCAGCAGGAAGAGCTGCTCTGTGTTTTCAGGATAGAGACTCCAAAAAAGTTCTGGCAGCCCTGGCAGGATCCCCCCACCGTGGGGATCAAGCCCTGCTGCCATCTTTCCCCTGCTTACGGCACCGGGAAAACCCCAGTCAGCAGCTTGGGAATATTTCCATGGAATGTGAAGAGCACTGTCCTCACCCTAGGCTGTAATTCCAGCAGCCCAGCCTTTGGTGCTTATCAAGGTGACTTTGGTTTCTAAACTGGCCAAACTCCCCCTGTGCTGTGCTGGTTTGGTGCCAACAACCCAACCAGAGCAGAGAGCTCTGCCACACTGCTCTGGGTAAGCCAGACTCAAACCCTGCTTTGCCAGGTTTCCATTGGGAATGCCAGCCCCTGAGCACTTCCCAGACAGCAGGACTGGGAGAGGAAAGACTTGGGGATGTACAGGATGAGGTGAAAGGTGGTAGCTGCACTCCCCAGCCCCCCGAGATGGTTCATGTGAGGATTCACTGGCCTGGAAACAGCAGTTGTTGGGCTGGGGCCCTGACTCTGTGGGCTCAGGTGTTTCCATTGCTCTCTAACTCCTGGGCCCTGTCTGCAAAGGAAATAAGAATCATTTCTCTACTTTACATGCAACTGTAGGCTATTTTAAGGCTGAGGCTGGGGTTTCACCAGGTGTTATTTTACTGCACAGCACCCTCTGCCCTGCCCTGTTAGAGTAGTACAGTTGCTTCAGTAGTGACTGCAGCGATCCCTGGGCACAGCTGTCAGGGATTTTGAGGCCTTTCAGGAGCACTGGCGTGCTATAAATAGAATTTATTGCTACTTGCTTCACGCAGAAGGCAGCTCTTTCACACTTTATCCCTTTCTTCAGGTAAGCACAGAACAAAGTGAGGAAGGCTTTCTCTCAAGATCAAAGTATGCGTGGAGCTCTTCCCTCGGATCATTTACAGCGCTGAACTGTGCGTGAGGCATTTCCCAGCTCTGCCTGTCTCACCTGCCAGGGATTAAAGGCTGCACTGAAGCCCGGGTTTTGTGCAGCTCATCACTTAGCACCTCTCATCCCCTTCCTTTAATAACAGTATTCTCACAGGAAATCCCAGAAATACGTAGTTTACAGAGGGCTTTTCTACTCTTAGTTCTTCTGCTACTGTTCTGTCTGTCCCTGGCTCTACTGTTGCTTGGATTTGGCTTTGTTTTGCAATCAAGTTGTCCTTGTTTCCTGAATTTCTGTATGTAGGATCACAGTTCCTATTGGACAGGAACATTAACAGACCCTTTGCTTCACGATAATGTGCTGAGTTCCTCAGAATGTGCCCTGCCTCTTATTCAGGAGTTTCCCAGCAGATGTGTTGAAAGGAGGGAACATCATTCCAGACTCGGTCTCCATTAACAGACGCTTTGGACTTCAGCTTTTGAACTCGCTTTTTACCTCAAGAGTGTAAAGGCCCTCCCTGTTACCTATGGCCAAAGTCAGGTGGGCTGCAGGGAATGGGAGAAGGCAACCTCTTCGTTCTCACTGTACATCCAGAAAGCAAAGGAACCTCTGGTGACCCCACAGAATTACTCAAAAGGGAAAGGATTCATTGCATTCCTGAGCAGATGCACTTTTCCTTTGGATAATACAGGTTTTCTGCCCTATGAACTCCTTTCAGTGTCTGCCCATGTGATGAGCTGAGCTGACACTGAAGCACATCAGCCCCCACCCGTTGATTTTCCCTGCTGTCCTTTGGCTCCCTGGCCTGGCTCTCCTGAGGTGCAGCAGCTCCCTGGCAGGCTGGCTCCTGCTGCCCAATGCTGCTCCTTGAATCAGCCCAGGCTGCACAGCCACAGATCAGACCAGTGCCTGGCAAGATTCCTGTCCATCACAAGCGCTCCAGACTGGGACTGGCGGGTTTTATCCTGCCCCCTCCTTCCTGAGGCCTGATTCCCATGATTTTCAACAACATCTTGTCCCATTCCAGTCTCATCTCAATGATGTCCATCCCTCAGCTCTCCCTGGCTGCTGCTCCAAGGTATGGACAACAGCCCTAATTCCAGGGATGCACAGCACAGCCTGCAGCCCCTGCCATGGCCTTTAGACTCAGCTTGGTGACCCAAGACTTGGGCTGTGAAAAACGTGACTTCAGACATTCCCAGCTGAACTCAGAGCTGCTAAAGGCATTTTGTGCTCTTTCCTACAAGGTCTGATGAAGCAGATTTTGTCCATCTGAATTAGAGTCTGCTCGTGCCCAACAGATTGGTTGAAATGTTCCTGGATTTATTACCGTTTAATGCCGTGAAAGCTAAACAAATTTCAGGAACAATTTTGAGGATCAGATCTCAGCAGGCAGCTATTTCCTAATGTCCTACTTTTTTACACATCTCCTGCAGGAAGCAAATAGCTTTTAGTTACATGGGAACCTGATTATTCCCTGAAATACTGGCACTGAAAATTGCCCCTTTTCAGACCATTTCCTGCTGTCAGGGCATGCTCAGCAGCCTTGGAAGTTGCTGGGGAGCACGAGCTGCAGATCTCAAGGCAGGAACGCTCTGCTTTGCCTGGGATAGGGTAGGGCTTTTTCTATCCCAATCCTCCAGTTACTTTTGTGCTCCTAATTATTTCTATGAGTGTAATTGACTTGCAAGACATTCTTGGCTTGCAGAGTGCAGGGAGTGAATTATTGACCCGTCACATGGGTCATTGATGTGAGGAGACATCAGAACAAACTGGGTGCAAAGCAGCAATTTTGCATTCCTAATAGCAAATGGAAGCCATTAATAACTGTGCTGCCTGCTGCACTCCAAGCCTGCACAACGCGGGGTTGACATGCACATGGCTCAGTTCATCCTCAGTGTAATTTGAAATTCATTGGGCACGGACTTCATCTCCTTCTGCTGCTTGAAAATCTCTCCTGTGCCGAGATGTGCTATGCTAATTCCAGAGTTTATGGCTGACTTGAGATGTTACATTTGAAAAATCAAATCCAATTAAATCAACTTATTACCAAGGTCAGAGACCAGCATTCGGTACATTCATTCCTCGCTATTTCACAGCAAGGAGTAAACTTAAGGAGCAGATTCCGTCTCAACCCAGAACCAAACTAATCTACCCTAATCAAAAGGCTTTTGGCTGCAGGACCTAGGAAGTACAGTCAAGTGATAAAGCATCCCCCAAAGTCCAAAGAGCTGAGCTGCATTCCCAACTTTCCACATTTTTTTGTGTGTACTATGGGGCAAATATTCTCCTCTTTGTGCCTGGTTCCCCATCTGCTCATAAGATGGAAGAGGAACTCGGGGCTAGGTGGATAAAGTAAATGAATGCAAAGTTTTGAGACCTCTTGAGTGTGGAGCTGTGGACTGGCAACAGCATCAGCTTGCTGTAGTCAGAGTTGGAACAGAGCACGATTTTAGGAGAGTGTCAGTAAGAGATGCCCAGTTGCTACACTGGCAGGCACCTGTTTAAAATCAGAAAAGGGTTCTGTGTGTATAATACCTCAGTGTTCTCAGCAAGGAGTGAAGGAGAGGGGACATGCAATGGCTTTTGGAGGGGGACAAGTATAAAGCTGATTTGCAGATCCTTTGCAGATCCTTGCAAATAAAAGTCTTAAGTTTAGATTGATTATGAGCTCCCACACTGTGCAAGGCTTTGCATTTAAATTACACCCTCACCAAGTGCCCAAGAGGCACTTTCTGCCTCTTGTTCAGCACCTAACACAGTTCCTGCAGGAGGTCCTTGTTCCAGACAGAACCAGACAGAAAAGCGAGACTGATGTTGATTCTTGGACTCCCTTTACGTTTATCCCACTGTTCCATTTCCAGGGGAAAACAGCTTCACCTGCCCGGGCATCTCACATCCTCCCCATTCATTTTGGAGCTTAAATCTTGATGGAATTTTCTATGGTGGTGATTCGTTCCAGCAACCTGAGGAAAGTTACTCAAGTGGCTCAGGTGCCTCAGAGTTTCTCTCAGTTCTCAGAAAATGGCATCTCAAAGTGAATTGCTTCAAACTTCCCTGGATCGCCAGCTACACAAGCAGTTCTAGGTACCAAGATTCCTATTTTAAGTTTCTGCTTCTGTTAAGTGCCTAAGTTGAAACTGGGACTAAATTACTTCCAGAAGTGAAGCTCTGACCTCAGCCATTAATGAGCTTTTAAAAATCTTGTATCAGTTGTGCCACTTCATGTAGGATTCAATTATGCAGCAAACCTCAGGATGTTATTTGAGCTTTCCAGAGTCCTACTAAAGTGGGGTAAAACCCATGAAGGATTTACTCTCACCTCACTTTACCTCTTCAAATGTTTAAGGAGCCCAGGCAGCTCATTTAAGAGAGGCACCAGAGCTGCAGTTTATATTTGAGGGCTGCAGGAGCAGCTCTTCAGGGCGTCTTCTCTCACCCTGGATGACAAGATTAGACACAACCCCCAAATTTAATCGAAAAGGGGAAGTGAGATGGACTCCTCTCGATATTAACAAACATCCACACACAGGGTGGCCATTCAGGTCGCAGCAGCTCTGCCCTGTAATGCACATGTACCTGTGTAACTGCTTGTTTTCCCTTTGGGATGAACATTCTAAGGGCTTCCAGCAGTATCTGGCTGCTTGTTACCCCTTCCGGGCTCCTCTGGCACATTTCTGCCCACAGCACAGAAGGTGGTTGGGAGAGTTTATGAAAGCCTGAGCCAAGTTAAATTCCCTTGCCTTTCTCATGGGATGCTGCAGAGGAAGCAGATCCCCCTGGCCCAGCCCTGCATGGTGAAAGCAAGAGGGGAGCAAACCCTTACCTGAGTGGGGCTCAGCAGGGAGGCTGTGCCCTCATCGGCCCCGCGCTGCTCCCAGCTCCTGCTCTGGGACTGGGCTCCTGAAGATCTCTGGGGGCACCCAGAGCACTGGAACTGAGCTCTAAAGCTCCTTTTCTCTGTGGGCAGGCTGAGCTGCAGCCCAGGCAGGGCATGTGGTGCTGGAGCAGCTTTGGGATTGCATGCCCAGGGAACAGTGGGCACTTCTGGGGCAGCCTGCCTGGGAAGGTGAAGTTCCACTCCCATCAAACTGCCCTCATTCCCACTGTAATCCAGAGATTTAGGGATGTGCTTTGGTCTCAGGGGGCTGAGGTGAGCTGCTGCCAAGAGCTGAACCCAGAGCAGCCCTCTGGAGCTCTGAACTCCTCCTGGGAAGTGCCTTTCCCACCACCACCCCTGCCAGAACCCCCCAGCTCCCCGGATGTGCTGCTCACCAGTGCTGGGGTGGGTCCACGGGACTTCTGCCAGAAAGGTGAATTCCCAGAGCTGCACTCTTACATTTCTCCTGGAACAGTCAAGGACAAACAACAAATCTGGATGGAGCTGGAACCCAGCAAGAATCCCATGGCAGGAAATGAGGCATGAGAGCCTCTTTGCCCCAGCTGTCTCCCCACCTCCCACCCCCATCTCCTTCACACCCAAACACAAACCCGTGATTAAGGCTTAGTGCCCTTTGCCCGCATCCTTCCCCACTCCACACATCTCTCCCACCAAGCAGGGCTGTGTTTCCAGGTCTGTCCCCTCACTGTCTCAACGCCAACCTTGGTTCTGTCTGGAATTAAGGACCTCCTGCAGGAGCTGCAGGAGATGCTGAGTAGTAAAAGGCACAAAGAGCCACTGGACAATTAATTTAAGCACTCAGAGCCCATCCCTAGGGTTCCATGCCCTCTGCATCCACCTCCAGCATCCAGCTCCTCACTCATGTGCTCTGTGCTGCCCTGTCCAGCTCCCCTGCACTCTGCCAGGCAAAGCCTGGTGGGATCCAGCAGCCCCAGCTGTGATCATGGATCCAGAGCCAAAGGCCCTGTCCCTATCTCAGGAACACTGCCCTGTGCCTGGAGAATGCCTGGGAACTGTGAGAGGCTCTTACACTGCACCTTACTGGGCTTTTGGGACAGAGTTTAACACAAGAGTGGCAGCTCTCGGATCAGCTCCTATGGACAAAGGCTGTGCTGTAGGAAATACAGGCCAGGTACAAACGGCCCCTTGCTCCTTCGTGGTCATTCAGACCATTACCTGGTTATTTTTGTAACTCTATAATGGAGATTTTCCCCCTCTTGCGCACTGAAGTTGCATGATGCAGAAAATTGGTTTGTTTGAGTAAGAGCTCTTATGGTGTCTTTCATCAAATGTTCTCTGAGAATATTACTAATAATTCATTAAAGCAGCACTGTCAGCTGGAACACTTTTAATTACCATTTTCTGACAAGTCAACCCTTAAGTGGTATGCCCTGATTTTTAAATTTATTACTAACACATATGCAGATTTTTCTCTTTCCCTGCTGATGTTTACAGGGGTTGAGAAAAGCAATTGACTGTGAGATTAAGGAAGTGAACCATGCACTACACGTTGTCATGCCCAAAATGGAAGAGAATTTAAGGGTGGTTACTTTTTTTAACTTCAGAAGTTCTGAGAACCTCGTTCCTGGAGCTCTGAGCATCTCCTGCAGCTGAGCTGGGGGAACTTCTGCTCTGAGCTGTTGGTTCTGGGTAACTGAAACACCTCCCAGTTCAGGAAGGGCTGTGAAAACCCTGAGCTGATGCTCATTAACTGTCCTCTTACACACACTTAATTAGCTCTTCAGTTACTCTGAAGCTGCTTAAGTCACTCTGAAGCCCAGGTAGCTGCTGCTAGCACAGGGTTAAACAGCAGTGCTGGCAGTCCCCCCACATATCTAACATGCTCTGAGCTTGCACCAGCTTATCCCACCCCAGTTTTTCACAGGGCTGAGGTTTAAGGCCCTTCCAGCCCCATGTCACTGCCAGAAATCCACTCAGCACTCCCAGGGAGGAGCAATGCCTGAACTGCCATCATCTGCATTTGGTGTCTGAGGTGACTCCAGCAGATGCAGAGATTTTCTTTGGCAGTGTTCTCCTCAGCAGATGTTTAGTAGGAGCAGAAATGGAGGCAGAGAACTGGCAAAGGGCTGCCCAAGGAGAGGTGAGCCAGCAACAAGGCAGATTAGAACCCACATGTGCTATTCCACAAAGAAAAGGATTTTTTGGCTTCCTTGCTGTAGTCCTGACATGGCAAATTTGTGCAAGGAGAGACAAGGGACAATCTATAGGGAAATATGGTGGGAAAAGAGTAGAACAGAGCCCCTTACCTTGTGCCTTACCCAGCGCAGGTGCCTGCAGAGGGGAGGTGGGAGAGAAGCTGCCCGTGTCCCCCAGACCAGGGAACTTCCACAGAACCTGGGTCCAGCAGCTCCTGCATCAAAGGAAGAGAGCCCAAGGCCCTGCTTGGCTTTTATGTGTGGTTGTGGCAGCTTGGACTGGCTGCCAGCTCATCTGTATGCAATGGCTCATTAATGCTGGGCCTCGTTTGTGCATGTGCAAGGCAGGGGAAGGGGCTGCAGGACGGAGGGAGAGTCAGCAGGAGAGTTGGGCTGCCAGAGGTAAAAAGTAACACAGGGAGGGGCTGGCATTCCTCCTGCTGCCACCAACAGCTGAGTGTCCTGTCCCATGCCACCAGCACGGGCACAGCACAGGTGCCTTGGCCACCTGTGAGCATCAGGCCTTTCCTCAGCACGGAGAGATGGTTTGGGCAGGAACCAGGTGCCTCTTGATGCCCCCTGTGCTGCAGAACCCTCTGCAGCCTGATTTAATGGGGCTGTGCTCTGGGAGCTGGGTGTGCCCATGCCCAAACTCCTGCTCTGACTTCACCCCCAGATCTGAGCTGAACCCCTGAGCCCATCCGAGCCCTTTGCAGAGGGAGGACTGCAGGAGTGACCCCATTGCTGTGGGGCTGCAGAAGTGACCCCACTGAGGCTGCTGTCTCTCTCTCTCTGCACTGCTGTCACCTTGGAGCTTAAAGAAATGTCCATCTTTTGTAGATCTCAGTCCTCTGCATCCTGAGGGACCAAGTGACCGAGGCCTGGGATCACCCCAGTCACCTGCAGCACGCAGAAGGTGTCTGATACAGGCAGCTGTGGTTCCCCTCGTGCCCGGGAGGCATCTCCTCACTCTCAGATGGGTGTCCAAGGCTGCAGTGCTTTGTGGAGGTGCCCGTCCCTCTCCAGCAGCAGAGACAAGGGGGATGGCTGGGGCAGGTTGTATCCCTGAGTTCTAGAGGCCCTGCTGTAACTAAATGAGTTCTTCCCTCACCGACCCCCAGCCTGGAAGCTGCTCCTCCCCTGGGGATAGAGCAACAAGCACCGGGTGCCTCTGGCCACCACCAGGGACAGCCGGAGATGGGATTCTCCAAGGCTTGAGGAAGTTGGGAACAGGATTTCTATGTTCAAAAGAAGTTCTTTCACCCTTGGGCAGAGCCAGGTGTGCTCAGAGTCGAAGCAGAGGAGCTCTGTGGCTCGGGGAGGCGGCGTTTGCCCTGCAGAGCTCCGAGGACAGAAGCCCTGGAACAGGGAATTACCTCTGTCATTAGGCACCCCTTTGCTTTAATAGCTCCGTCATTAATAACAAATTTGATGCCACCCAGGCAGCCCTTTTCATCTGCAGAGCATGTCAATCCATCTGTTCCACCTCCTGACACTCCTGGCAGGCAGGTGTGTCACACCAACCCCTTTGGGCTTTTCCAGCACCAGGAAGTGAGCATGGAATTGCTCCAGACTTTACCAGGAGCTGATTGATGAGGTACGCCCTGAAAGAACCTGGTTATTTTTATACCCGACCTACTACACTCAGGATTCCCATCTTTTTCACCTATTGGCAGTTCACAATGGCACAAATTAATTTTCTTGCATCACTTAACACACTGCAGACTGTTTAACATAATTTCCCAAAGCATCTGGCTGGTTCTCCTGCACTGAAACTCAATGGGATTTTCTCCTCTAGCTTCAAAGAGCATAGCTGAGCCCTTAAAGGGATTTACTTCTCTTAAATATTATCCTCAAAACTGAGAAATTAAAAGCAAATGGGCTTTCTTCCTTTTTCCTCTAAGACATGTCAAAAGACTATTATAAGAGCGAATAGCCTTCCCCAGCTTTCAGAGAGTCCCCAAGTGAATTTCAATTGCAGGTTTTTAGGAAAGAGTGTAATTAACAACTTTATTCAGTCTGGAGCCAGAAAATACGTTCTATATTTAGCATGGAAAAAAGCAGAGCGGGAGGAGGGGAGTAAATGACCTAGATTTTCACAAGTGACAAATGACTCCAAGGTGCTCAGAGCCCCCTCGGATGGCAGGGATTCCCACAAAGTGCAGAAGGATTTCTCCTCCTTTTCTCTTGTGTTGGACATTCCAAACCACCCAAGGCACTCTTGGAAATCCAAGGGGCTCTGTTTGTGAAACTGTTTATTTTATTCACCTCAGGTAATATTCCCAGAATTGCATCCATAACCAAGCAATTAAATCCCATTTTCAGCAGCGACCTTGGTATGCTGGCAGCTCTCCTAATTCCCAACATTGCCCACTTTTCTGAGCATCCTCCATTGTTTTCTTGGAATTGTGTGCCATGAGAGCATCTCCCACCAGGAAGAAATGGGGAAAACAAGGCGTGACTGAGCTCCCGTTTCCAGAATGTCCCTTGCTATATTTGCATTTTCTTGTCTCTCAGTGTTCTGTTTGCCATGATAAAGGCAACATTTTCTATAAAAAGCAAGAGCCTGCTTGCCTACCAGCAGTTTTTCTGTCTAAATGCTGATAATCTCTGTTTTGTCAAAGGAAACATCCAATGCTTTTATGTCTTGGAATGGTTATTTACGGAGAGGCCTCTCGAAGATGCAATCAAAGATATAGATGTTAAAAATAGGAGGCGAGTGAGTCCTGCGGGCGGTTGTTTATTCATTAACCTCGGTGCAGGAATCCTGGCAGCCTCCCAGTCCTTGTTTACTGCGTGCTGAGCACGGGAGGAATGTGAGCTCCAGCGCAGTCCCAGGGGGATGGATGATTCCATCCTTCCGGGATGAGCCACGCGCGGAGCGACTTCCAGCCCGAGCAGGAGCAGCGAGAGCAGCAGTGACGGGGCTGAGCTCTCGCTCCGCTGCCTGAGCACCTCTGAGTCACTCCCGAGCTTTCTTCCCTTCCTTCCCTGGGAGTGAGCACTGTCACAGCCCAGGGAATGTGAGACCGGGGCTCTGGCTCCTCTTGGCTTCCCTGCCAGCCTGCCCTAAATAAAGTGAGCATGCAGGCAGGGAGTGTAAATCTCTGGATGCCTGCAGTGGAAGAACAGTCCTACAGATGGAGTAAATTACACCCCTCATCCCTCCCAGCACCTTGAGCCTTGCTAGTAATGAAAGGAAAGGGTTTGTGGTCGCTTCAGCCCCGTGTGTTCTCAGGCAGCAGGCTGGTGAAGCCTTTCCTCCTCTGCTGAGTCCAATGACAAAATTTAAATGCATGGGCTGTTTAAATGCTGGTTTGTAGCACTGGCTGTGCATGTGGGAACCCAGAAAGGCAGAGACCAGTGGAAGTTGACTCCTCGAGGTCAGAAACAGCAGCAGGGCCCTTGTGTTCTCTGCCCTGTTCTTTACAGAGCACTGAGGGCGGGCTCCAAGAGGGGAAATCCTCCTCGGACTCGACAGCATGAGAGATGCCCTGGTGAGTTATTGTGGAATCACAGAACCATGGAATATCCTGAGCTGGGAGGGACCCACCACGATCATTCAGCCCAGCTCCTGGCCCTGCACAGACACCCGAACTATCCCTCCCTGTGCCTCAGAATGTTGTCCAAACCTGTCCCTCCATTGCCCCTTGTGAGGATGCTGAAGACCTCCCTGAGGCCTTCCCTCAGCCTCATCCTTTCCAGGCTGAACAAACCAAGCTGTTTTGTCTTTCTGACACGTTCACACACTTCATTGTTCTGTGACTTTTCAGAGAACTGATGATGAGAATTTAGCGCAATCTTTAAGTTGTTGCGCTGGAGCAGCACAGCTGCCATAAGGAATTCCTAAAACTGTGGGATCTGGAATGCCCCCAGATCCCTGGCAAAGCCTCAGGGGACAACACCTCTGCTGGTAGTGCCACGTGGGGAAAGTGGGGCTTATGCAACTCTGCTGATGGAAGGAATTATCCCGACTTCTGCTGGAAGGAGCAAAGCTCCTTACCTGGACTTACTTGAAACTCAGCTGCTTGGCAGAGCAGGGGGTGCCAGGGAAGTCCTTACTTCCCCTGAAAATGCAGGGCATGGGTGCACTGCACAAAGGCACCTCGCTCCATCCTGGCTGGACTCAGCTGGAGCTCAGCACGGCAGGTTCGGCTGCGGGGAGCGAACCCATCAGCGTGGGATGGGATCGGAGCAGGGACAGGGAGCGGGATCGGAGCAGGGAGTGATTGGAGCAGGGAGCAGGGAGCAGGGAGCAGGATCGGAGCACAGAGCAGGGAGCAGGGAGCAGGGAGCAGGATCAGAGTACAGAGTGAGATCAGGGGCTTGTGGCACCCCGGGTGGAGTGTGAGCAATGCCCCCTGCACAAACAGCAGGGTCACTTCCCTTTCCTAGTCACGGAATCGTCCTTTCAGAGAGTTAAGCCGAGCCTCCAGAAGAAAAGATAAGGCTTGTACTGATAAAGAGCCATGTTCCTGCACTGGCAGCCATGTCCCGGTCACCTGCCCTGCACTCCTAAGCAAAGGAATCCATGATGGAAAAAATGAGTGAGTGCTCTGAACAGTGGCACTGGCACCTGACTCCGAGGTATCTGAAATCTCTTTTTCTGTGTGAAGCTCGAAAACCAGAAGTTTGAAACCCTCTGTGTAGGAAAGTGTTTGAAGCCCTTGAAGAACTGGTCAGCAGCTCACACCTGCTGAAGTCTCGTTTCCAGATTTTCAGCTGGGTTTGTCTGGTACCATCGGGTTTCTGTGGGACTTTGGAGCCCTCACCCTTCTGGCATCCACAATGGTATTAAGAGTGTTAATTAGTAGCTGCAACTCAGTGACAAAGTTAATTAATTGGGTAGAAGAAGGAGCACAGATGTCCCAGGTACATACAACCTACCAAGACCTTTCTGAGCAGCAATTGATCATGTAAGGCTATGAAGCCTTACAATGAGCTCACACTTCATTTCATCCTCTGCATGTTTCCTCTCACATTGGTTTCCAAATAAACATTTCTGGAAGCTCTAGAAAGGGCATTTAGGGAAGTTTAAGTTGTTCCCAAGGGCCTGAGATGTTTCCAAAATGCCATTTGTGAGGTGTTGTCCCCACACCAACCCCCGAGAGTCCCTGGGCTGTCAGATCCAGCTTTTCTGGGAGCACAGAGGTGTCTCCACACAGGTTTTATCTGGAGCATGGGGTATCCTGCTTGCCTGAGTCAGCCTGGGAGCTGGGTAAGCAGCAGGGTGGCACGGCCAGGCTTGGGGACTGTCTCCTGTGTGCCAGAAGGAGAATATCCAAACAGGAAATGAGCAGATTAGGGTATATTTGGCTTACTTATGTTGTCTTCCTGGGGCTGTGTTCAACATGGCCAGCAAAATTCATTTGAGAATAGAATATGATCTTTAGTTCTGGAGAACAGGTTCTGGAGAAACAGATATGGACTCCTGGTACATCTGCTGTCTGTGCCTCACTTTTTCCACCCCTTGTACTTCCCAGATGAGGAAAGGAAGAGTTCTGTGCAGCTACAACCCTGCCTTACTCTGCTCAGCAGCAGCCACTCCTCGTGCTGCTGTTCCCCAAGTCCCTGGACAATCCAGTGAGTTGATCTTGCTGCTCCTCATAATTTTCCAGATATTGTCCTGCCTCTGGTTTCCTCTGCAGCAAGACCTACTGATGGTGGTCATTGTCCCCCTCTAAGGTCACTTTTTGGGTCAATGTCCAACTGACCATTGTAGCTTTCCCTTCCTTCCACCTTCAGGAGTTCATTCCATCTGTTCCCCAAATGGGCTGCCTGGCAGGCTTCAGCTGCAGTTCACAGACTGTTAGACTCGGTTTTACTTGGGCTTGATTGTTATTGCTGGTTTTACTTTGGACATTGTCAGTGGGTGCTTTGGGAAGAAACTGCAGCACAATCCTTCTGTGAGGTGGAACATTCTGCTGTGCTCCACACTGAGCCTCCTTATCTGCAGGTCCCCAAGGGCTCCATCAGCATTAACAAATGAAACTCACCCTCTCTTTGGGAAGGCAGGCGAGGGAGAGAATGAGGCAGGAAACAGTCACCATCCCATTTTTCACAGAGGATAACCAAGGCAGAAAGAGGCAAAGCAAGGTTTGATATCCTGCCCCACTGAAGTCAGGCACTGATCTCTCCTGGGAGCCATGAAGAAAGTGAGAGCACATTGTGTGAAGGAATTACAGCCCTGCTGAATTCCCTCTGCAGATAATGGCTGGGATGGAGCCCACGGTGATAGGCAGAGTGAGGAAGTGAGCAAGTTGTGTGGAATGATTGTTTATTTAGTCATCTCCCAAGAGGAGGAGTGAGGTCCCAGAGGCTGCAAAGACACACGACAGGCGAGTGAGGAAATCAGCACATCCCCTTCACATGTTTTATGCTCTTTGTTCTGCTCTTTTCCCTGGGAAAAGGGTTATCTTTGATTGGTGTCTGGGTGTAGTTCACAGGCCTGTGGAGCCTGGCACTGGGAGACAGAGACACAGCCTCCACTGGATCCTGGAGCCAAGTCTGTGCTTTGAGCAGCTGCAGGAGTTTGTGCTCCATGAGGGCAGTGCCAAGGGGAACTGGAGCCCCTGGATTCTGCCTCGTCAGGAACTCCCCAGCCCTCTACCCTGGGAACAGCAAAGCTGGGTGGCAGCTTTGTCCTTGCTCCTCAGGGCAGCACGGTGGGCTGCCAGTCCCACACTGCTCCCAGGAAAGCTGCCATTCCTTTTGTGTGTGGCTGCTGTTATCAGGAGGAAAGAGCATGGAGCATCCAGCAGGTTTTTCCCCTCAGCGGAGGCCTGCAGGTGCCTCAGTTCAGGGCTCCCTTTGCAGGAGCACATTTCCCAGGCGTTGCTTTGGAAGGCCAGTGCTTGAGGAATAAAGGATGGCTGTTTCCCAGAGGAGTGAGCCCATCCAGGCACTGGGAACGGGCAGGGAGCTGTTGCCACCCAGGATACATTTGCTGCTCCATTTGCATCAGCACTGGCAGGGGGCTGGAAAAGAAAGCTGGAAAAATCATGGGAACAGTGACAGAGTGGCTCTTCCTGGTTCAGTTTTGGCCAAGTGGCTCTGGGTGCCACAGAGCTTTCCTCAGCAGGCAGCTCCAGAGCCTCTGCCTTCCTGCTGGGATAGGGAGCAGGAATTCAGCCAGCTCTGTGCCAGCTGGCTCCTTATTTCTCTCGACCTGATAAAAGCCTACAAGGCTGGGTAGATGAGACATTCCTCTGCCCTTCCTCTTACAGTGTGTCCATACTCTGAGGTCGCCAAAGTTTCCCCTTTACAAAGTTTTTATTCCACAGAGACTCTTTCTGAAGAGGAACTTGATTTATGCCCAGGCAGGCACCTCCAGCTCTTGTGCCAAGATTTTTCGGAGGTCTCCATCACTCACACTGAGGTGAAACTTGATTCTGCACAACCTTTTCTGCCAATGGTAGATATGCCAAAACATGTTTGTCCTGCATGGGACTTTCTAAAACTGTGAACTCTTATCTAGGCCTTGTATATGAGTAAAGAATTTAAAATCAGCATGCCTTTGTCATCAAACTATGGACAAAGACCTTACTTCAGTAAAGCTTCTGCTTCATGCTTAGAACTGTGGAATGGTCTGGGTTGGAAGGGACCTTAAGGATCATTTGGTTCCAACCCCTGCCATGGGCTGGAGCACCTTCCACTAGAAAGCTTATGCTTAACCAATGTGTAATCTTTCCTTGCAAACAGGGTATGTGGTTAAATAATGTCCTAGAGATGTGTGGCTTTATCCTGAGACTGGGCAGGAGAGGAAAAACCAGTGTGGTGGCCCACTCCCCTCTGCTGGGCTGTGCAGGCACTGCTGGAGGCAACGCTGGCTGCTTGTGGTGGGAAAACCTCTGGAAAACATGAAATAAAGGTGGAAGGGAGAGGGGGGAAGGCAAGGCTTTGGGCAGGAAAGGTTTTAGCATTTTCCTGCCATACCTGCCTGAGCCCTACAAAGATCCATCATGCTCCTTAAAACAGGGCCGATGTCATCAATGAAAAAAACAACTCAGCCTTTTGTTAGGTGGCAAAACCCTCTTGCACAGCAGTTGGTGGAATCAGAGAGGCTGAACTCTCCATGCAGCTGTGGTTGTTCTGGTGATGTTTTGGGGATGGGGTGGCCACACTTGGGAGATGAAGCGGGGGTGGTGGAGCACTCCCTGTCTGTTGGCTTGAGCAGTTTTATCTCAGATTTAACACAGCTCAGATGAGAGCAGCATCTGGTCCAGGCACAGCAGGGAATTTTCTTGGCCTTGGCTCAGAGTGCTGCATAAGTCTTGGATAAATCACGCAAAGCAACCATCAGAGCCTTTCTGGCAACTCAGGGGCTTTACTGGGTGACAAGGTGTGTGCAGGCTGTCAGCACAAATGAATCAATTCTCCATGAATGGGACAGTGCAGAATCCACACGTTCCAGTGGTTTTGTCAGTGTGGAAACACCACAGCCCGAGGCAATTTCCGTGCTGAGCTGACATAACCCAGTGCTCTTGCTCGGAAATGCTCTGACATGGAAACGCCTGGGGAGCTGCGAGAAGCCTCACCAGAACAAAGACCATGTCCATATGGCATCATATTTCCTGGGAAAGCTTATTTTTATGCTTTTTGACATGTCTACAGTTCTGGTGTTATGCCTCATTTACACTGGTACGTCCTGGGAAATCCAGTCAATAATTCCTCGTGTCTGTTCCTGCACGGAGCAGAGGGACCCTGGAGCTGGCTGAGTTATGGCTGTGGTTGTGTTCCATGCTGAGAAGGTTTTATAAAGCTGAGATTACACTGATCTCCTTCATCTTGGGCTCAGATACATCAAACAGAGGATGGAATTCATGACTAACCAGAAAGTAAAGTAAATTTCATCCATCTGGGTGAAGCATCTTTTCTCGTTCAATTTTAGCACTGAGCAGCAGTAAAATTTGGAGTTGGTGTGTGGAGTGGCACAAGAAGAAGCCCCTGGCAGATCCAGACAGAAAGGAAAGTTCCACTGAGGGGCTGCGGGGTGAATCCAACAGTTTTGCTGCAGTTTTAGAGAGGTGTTGCTGCACAGTGACAGCAGGGGAGGGAGCCCTCCAGCATCACTGAATCCTGCTGAATTCCAGGGAGGGGTGGGGGTTGCAGAGGACCCAGCAGCACTGCCCCATTCCCAGAACTGCCTGAAAGGTCCCTGGCTCTGACCTGCAGCAGGTTCCACGCAGAACTCATCTGTGTGGAACCTGCTCAACACTTTGAGGGGGGTCTGCCAATTAAGGGTTCCCCAAAAGTGCTGGGCACTGCCCAGGCTCCCCAGGGAATGGTCCCGGCCCCGAGGCTGCCAGAGCTCCAGGGGCGTTTGGACAGCGCTGCCAGGGATGCCCAGGCTGGGGTTTGGGGTTTGGGGATGTCTGTGCAGGGCCAGGAGTGGGACTGGATGACCCTGGTGGGTCCCTCCCAGCTTGGGATACTCCATGATTCCATGAAAAGCCGTTGTGCAGCTCAGTTCCAGGAGGAGCAGCAGCTGTCCCACCCGAGAGGGCAGGGCCGGGCAGCCCTGAGCAGCCTGGGTCCCTCCTTGCTCTAGGCAATTCAGATCCCACAGCACAGCACCTTCTCCTGGCACACCGGTGGGCTCCAGAGGGTGCCCCCACTGCAGCTCTCGAGGACAGCAGGGGGTTTGGGGAGGGCTGCCAGGCCCTGCTGGCACAGCCAGGGCTCTGAGGCACCTGAGTCCCACAGCAAAGCCTCCGTCCTCTGTGCCCTGTGGGACACGGAGCCTCCCAGCCCATGCAGAGCCGGGAATTCAGGAGAGGCAGGAGCAGGGGCACCCCAGAGCTTTGGCATATTCTGTCCTCAGTGCTGGAGCCAGTCACTGCTGCAGTTTTATATTTATGAACCCATGCCGGGGGATTGCTGGAGAGGTCTTTAATTTCCTCTGGTTTCGCTCTGAACATGCCTCTCTCGGGACAGAGGGAACATTTTCGGTGTTATTGAATGTCATTTCTGTGCAAACTGAACAGAGGAAAAATATTCTGATAATAACTGGAATATATGGAGGGTGGTAGCTCCTGGCTGCTGCTATTTTTTTTTTATTTTTCTCCCTCTGATGGGAGTTTCAAGGTCAGCTGGCTCCATAGACACAAATATGCCAGGAACAAAATGTGCAGATGCTCAGGAGTGTGGGACAGCCACGCTGGCACCGTAAACAGCCCTGGCTTGTGGCCAGCACTGCCAGCACCCAACAGGCAGGAGGGTCCAGGAAAAAGCACTTTATTACAGCCAGCTCAAGATTTATCTTTTCTCTCAGCTGCATCATTAAACGTGAGTTATTCGTATTTTTGTGGGAAAACCTGGATTCAGCACAACCTCAACATTTTATTTGGAGGATGAGGAAGGGTTTTATTCAGAACCCAAAAGCAATATCTGAGCGCATAACAGCACTGAATGAGTGGCTGGAACAAAAACAGGAAAAAAAAGTTCTTTTCCTGATTCTGCTGCTGATTTATTGTGTAAACACAGACAAATCTTTCACTGTAGCTGTTGCAGTTTCTTATACACCCTCTCTTTTCCCTCCTAGATATGTCTCCTTTTGTCAGTTACTTGTGTGAACTAAATATCAGCCAGTCAGGCAAGAGCTGGCAATATCTTCCTCCAGCAGTCCCAGGCAGACTTAAAATATTAATGCATTTTATAATGTACTTATTTTTTGTAACTGTCAGTCGTTGCTACCAAGACAGGGAATTCCTTATAAATATTGAATGCTGCTGCAAGGTCTGCAAATAAAATTCTCGAGCTCCCAAATGACTGAAAAACTGCTGAAAATCTTGCTAATTTTAGTAAACTGTGTGGAAATCCAAGTTGCGTAACTGTTTCTGGGATTTTCTAACGAACAGCAAAAGGTTTTGAATTCAAGCAGCGAAGATTCCTCACTGGACACAGACACTTTGGGGACAAAGTGTCCAATGGAATGATTGGGTTTGCTCTGTAGGACTCCCTTGAAGGTGTGACTGCATCTCAGAAATCGGCCTGAAGGTCGATTGTGTGTAAAAGAATAAAACTTAATTGCAGAGGAGATCCAGTGCCCAGCCCAAGGGCTGGAATTGTGATGAAGCAGAAAATCCCCCTGGAGAGCATTTCCAGCCTATGCAGGGGAAAGAGAGCTCAGCCAGGGATGCTGGGCCAGGTGTGGCAGCAGGAATTCACATTTTGGTTCTTGTGTGGACCCTTCTCCCACCTGAAGGATCCCAGGGCAAGGCTGAAGGGGCAGCAAGGCTGGGTGAGACCAGCTGCAAGGGCTGAGCTGCTTTTAATTCCTGGGAACGGATTGCAAAGAGCGTCAAAACCTGCCATTTACACAAACTGCTGCTGCAGGGCCTCTCACTGCTGCTTGTGCTCCATGGTTTGTGCTTTCTGCCCAGTGACCACAGCACATGCTGCAAGGGGCTGGTTATGATCAGCGTGCCCTGATCCCTGTCCGGGGGATCCGTGGTTCCCTGATCCCTGTCTGGGGATCCTTGGCTCCCTGATCCCTGTCTGGGGATCCTTGGCTCCCCTGATCCATGTCCAGGTGATCCTTGGTGCACAGGGAACACAGTCCAGGCCTGGAAGTAGCACACAGAGCTTTAGCTGAGCTGCTCCAGTGCCCAAAGGTGACGCTCAGTGTGTGACACTCTCATGCAGAGACATTTGTGGGATCTCCCTGAATCACCTAAATCCCCTGGAAGGTTCCTCACGGGCAAATGCAGGAATTGCTGGCTCTGCCTCCTGCCTCTCTCCTGCCACCGCTGGGAAAGCCACAAGCTAGAGGTGAGACCCGTTTTCAATTAAGGGGTTAATGCCTGGCTGATTTGAGCCCCGGGCTGCGCCCTCCTTGTTACACCCTGTGTGCACCCATTCCGTCCCGCCCTGCAGAGGGAGGCTGCGTGTGTTAGAAGGGAGTTAAAGCTACAAGATTCCCACCTGAAAGAGCCGGGGCGTTTGCTTTTGTCAGAAACCTTTTGGAATTCTGACAGCCTAACAAGGAAATTGTCTTCCTAAATTTGCCATCAGCAGCTGTGCTCTGGCTGCTGTGTTGTGCAGTCCCTGGGCTCGCAGGCAGGGAGAAGCCAGGCTCGGCGGCGGTGGTTAATAAACCACCAGAGAAGGTGTGACACAGGAGGTGTCAGAGGAAATGTCACACCGTGCCCCTCCCAGCGACTCCTCGCCCTGCAGCGTCCAGGCAAGTTGAGTCCCTGGGCTCCTTTCAGCCTTAGGTGCTGCTGCCGCACCTGCAAAACGAGAGCTTAATTAGTGTTAATTACCACAGCAGCTCGCTCAGAACGGGACTAACCCACTCGCGAGCAATCCCGAAGTTCAAAGATCCACGGGGGAATCGGTGCCCGGCCCCGGCCCGGTGCAGCCGGGAGAGGAGCGACCACTCCCGGGGTCCGGATGGGATCCTCATTAACGCATCAAAGCACACCCAGGCTGACGAGCGGGGGAGTTCACAGAGGAAACTTCCCCTCGCCCGCTTCCCAAGTTTCATTTTGATTTTGGGGGCTGGATAAGCCCCAAACACAAAAGGAAGCCGAGACAGAGTGGGTGACTGTCACGCCAGGATTCTCAGAGCCTCAGCTCCCGCTCGGGGAAGGCTGGAGGTGGATGAGCAATCCTCGGAGCTGTTTTCAGCACTGGCTCTTACAACTCTGTTTTCTTCTAGTGGGATGGTCGGGTCACGGCTGACAAACGGGAAGAGACATCTCTCATTCCAGAGATCAAATTGCACAAGGAATTAAAACGCTCCCTGGAGGCACCGCTGCTCCATCTCCTCTCAAAGCCAAAGCCTGCCCTGACGGCAGAGCAGGTACCCCCTGTCACCGGGGCTCACTGTCCCTTTGGGTGAAGAGTGCCAGGGCCAGTCTGGGCTCAGCAGGGACCGTGGCCAGTTTATATCCCGTGAAACCTCAGGGAAATGCAGGTAACTCCTCATTTGGTCCCTGACAGCTCAAAAATGGGGCTGCCCTGCTGTGTTCCACAGGAACCTGCAAAAATCTAAACTCTTCATTTTAGGCAAGCTTTTGATATAGGTAACAACCTCAGAGTGCAATTTAGTTATACCAAAATGAGATTAGAGCTCGTTCCTCCACATCTTGTTGTTCTGCTTGCAGTTCCAGGAGCTGAGCATTCCACGGTTGCCATAAATCCCCCCTGTAAACAGCCCAGGATGTCCTTAGAGCAGTACAACTGTTAGAGCTTATGAGCACCCCCAGGAAAATCAAGATGCTGCACTGATGTGAAATCTGCACCTCTGTGCTCCTGGAATTGGATCATTCATCCCATTCCAGCACAAGGTCCAATTTGGCTGCCTCCTGCTCCTGCCTGTCTCTCTGCATTAGCTGGGAAGGAAGGAGCAGGGCCGTTCAGACTCAGACCAGTGCACCCTGAATGCCACTGCCTGAGGTGAATCCCATCCTGAACAGAAAATCAATCCCTCTGCATTTCCGTGTTTCCATCCCAGCCCAAAAATACCCAAACTGTGCTGCCATTTGGTGTTAAATCAGCCCTTCTGCGGCTCACTGATCCCTTCAGGTCTGGAACATATTTCAAACCTGTGAGGCCATTGACAACTTTTTCACCACCTCAGCGGGGGCACAGTGATGTCACTGGAGTCAGTTTGCAGCTGAAAAACTGCTCTTGGGTCTGGCTGGTCTTTAGTCAGCACAAACTGGGAGATGTCTGCTGAAATAATAAGTGAAACAATGCAGAGCTCACAGTGAAGGGATGAGAAGGGTAAGCAGGAACTCGCAGAGACCAGGGAGAAGGTGCTTCCTGCCTGGGGATTAAAGAAACGTTCCTTTAGTGCTGACTGAAGCAGTGCCTCTCGAGAGCCCTGTTTTGTGTGGCCTCTGCTGTGCTGGGTGACGTGTTTGGTGCATCAGCCCCTGTGACAGGCACGGGGAGGCACAGGAAGGCACAGAAAGGTGCAGGAAGGTGCAGAAAGGCACAGGGAGGCACAGAAAGGTGCAGGAAGGTGCAGAAAGGCACAGGGAGGCACAGAAAGGCACAGAAAGGTGCAGGAAGGTGCAGGGAGGCACAGAAAGGTGCAGGAAGGTGCAGAAAGGCACAGAAAGGTGCAGGAAGGTGCAGAAAGGCACAGGAAGGCACAGAAAGGTGCAGGAAGGTGCAGAAAGGCACAGGGAGGCACAGAAAGGCACAGAAAGGTGCAGGAAGGTGCAGGGAGGCACAGAAAGGTGCAGGAAGGTGCAGAAAGGCACAGAAAGGTGCAGGAAGGTGCAGAAAGGCACAGGAAGGCGCAGAAAGGCACAGGAAGGCACAGGAAGGCACAGAAATGCACAGGAAGGCGCAGAAAGGCGCAGGGAGGCACTGGAAGGTGCACAAAGGCTCACAAAGGCACTGCCAGCCTGTGCTGGGCGGGTCAGGCGTTCCGCTTCGCTCCGAGCTGACACCTGGGCAGAGGGGGGGCACGGTGATCCCACAAGGTGGGGAAGGGTCAGAGTCATCCACCTGCTCATGAGCGAACGTGCTTGGGGGAGAAGCCACTTTTCCCAGATGGAGAATACACGTGGGATGCTGGGGAAACTGGGATTTCTGCAGCCTCAGGGGCCGGGGCCGCTGTGAAAATCCAGACTCCCGATTAACCCCTGGCGTAACCCCGCTTGTGTCGTGCTTTGGGGCTGGTTTAGAGGGACGGCCGCGGTGCCGGCAGATGGCAGTGCCTGTCAGAATTCCACTGTCGGGAGATCGGAATTTCACTGTCGGGAGCCCCGGGAATGTGCCCAGGCTGGGAAAGGTGTCGGAGCCCCGTCACGAGGCACGGAGCCGCTCCTGCCATGGGAGCCGTGCGGGGCTGGGCAGACACCCCCCCAGCGCAGCAGGGACCCCTCCCGAGCCCCCCCTGCTCCCCGGGACCCCATCCAGGCGCTCCCAGGGCAGACACGAGGGATGAGCGTGCGGGATGAGGGAAGGGAAGCTCCCCCAGCCTTGGCCATGACACACCAGCCCTGCAGTGACTCTGCCCCTCCGGGGCTGCCGGCTGGGCAGCACAGAGATTCCTTCTACATTTCCTAGCACAAAAATTCATTCCAAATCTTGTTAACAGAGATGAGATGAAGGAGGAAGGAGAGCTGGTGCCCTTCTGAAGGTGGCACTGTCCTTAGTGCTGGGGAAGCAGCATCCAGGGACCTGCTCTGAAAGCCAACGCTGTGATTTAGGGGGCCTGACTCTCCCGCTGGATGAATTTACTTTTTAGTGCTTTTGAAGTAAGTTTGAATGCTCATTAAAAATACCCAAACTCCGACTGTCGTCTCCAAACAGCACTTTTGTAAGGTCATCCCAGACACACCCCTAAAAGGTAAAATTCTGCTAAAAAGACATTCCTGGCAGTTATGAGCAGGCAGACGATCTGATGGAATGTCCCAGGATGTGATCAACAGTTCCTTACCATGGCCTTTGCTTTCATTGCAGGTGGGTTCGCTGCTGCCTGGAATTCACTCCTGAGCTGTTGCAGCCTTGCTGGGCTCCTTGTGCTGCTGCTGGGGAAACAGGAGCCAGCCCGGCTGGGCCAAGCTCCCTGCCCACGCTGCCTGCAGTGGCAAATGCAAACTAACATGAGGAAAAGTGAAATTACATCTGCAAAACTGATTTTTGATGGCTGAAATCCTTGGTCTGGCTCCAGATTCCTGTCCCATCTGAACAGATCCAACATCCATATCCAGAGCAGGGAACAAGAGCACTGATAAAAGGAGTGTGTGTGTAGAGATGGGCTTTCTTCTCTCAGTCCCTGGGCAATATGACTATTAATAATCTTCAAACCTATGGTTATTTCCCTTTCTTCAGCATGTCTGTCTTTGATTTTTCCAGTCTGGTCTCCACAATAAGGTGTTATGTAGCCTAGATTTAAGCTGGTTAAGAATCAAGTTTTCTGATCTACATGAAGTTCCATTAGTTCCCCTTTTCCCCTGTTTCAAATAAAAAGGAATGCAAATAATAAATTGCAAAATGTCTATATAGGAAAATAAAATTATCATTCCAATACTGATGTATTTCATTAGTGACAGTGTAACTTTTAAAAAAGAAAAAAAATGGAAATCATCCAAAGCTTGCAGATTCCAGCAATACTTGCACATTCCTGCACAGTGCTTTGGTTTGGGTAAGTTCTCTTTTCCTGACCAGACAAATCTTCTGTGAAGGCTTTTCTGTCGGGCTGTAATGTGTGTGCTCCTGGAACAGGGAATTAAGGAGGACAGGGGGACAGGACTGTGGGAACAGGGCAGCAAAGCCTGGGGGTAACCCGCAGTCACCAGGCAGATCTGTCTCAGATATGCAGCTGGCCTGACATTTGCTTTTCAGAAAAGGAAATGTTTCACTAAGCTGGAGAGACAGTGTGGTATTATCAGTGACAAAGGAAAAAAATAAAAGGAGAAGAAAAAAGAGAAAGACAAAAAAATAACGGCAAAGCCCTGAAGTGCTTTGAGAGCAGTCCCAGGCAAACCCCACAACTCCGTCAGCAAACACCACGGCACAGCCTGACGGGTGCCAGGCGAGGAAAACGTGCCGGGGGAGGGATGCTCTCCCCCTTTCCCCGCTTTCCCCACATTCCCCGGTCCAGCCCGGCAGAATTTCCCCGGTGCCGGTGACGATTTTCACGCGTGTGAAACGCCCGGCTCCCGCGCTATCCCTCCCTCCTGGTTTTCAGGAACCGCTTTCTGTTTGTGTGATTTTGAACCAAAACCAGAGCCCCCAGCCCGTAAGGAACGCCGGCCCAGCCCGCGCTCCGGGAAGGGCGATCCCGGGAGGAGAAAGGAGCGCTCAGCGCTGCGGGAGCCGCTCGGGAGCTGCCCGGGAGCCCCTCGCTGGTCGCGCCCGGTGAGCTCCGAGGTCTTTCCCGAGCTCAGAGCTCCTGCGATCCCGAGCTCCCAAGGCAGGGATTCGCCTCCCTTCCCTCCCGGCAGCGCCCAAACCCCTCCCTCGCCCCCCGCCCCTGCGCTCATTGAGAGCAGATAAGGCGCCTCCTTACAGGCAGCCTCGGCGCCCTCCCTCTGCCCCAGCCCTTCAAAAGCTCGGGACCACCGCGGATCCCCCGGAACGGGAGAGGAGCAGGGAAACGCAGGCGAAGGAGAGGCAAAAGTGGCAGCGCAGCGGCGGAGGGTGAGGCTTTGGAGCGGAGCAGGGAAATCAGGGATACCCAGGGACAGGGGCGTGGGCATCCTCTGTGCCACATCGATGTTTGCTGCGAACGGGCAGCGGCAAGGAGGCGGGAGGCAGCCCGGGGCTCCGAGGACGATCCCGGCTCCCTGGTGATGGCATGGACCGGCCGCTGCTCCCGCAGCAGCTCCCGGCCCCGCTCCTGCCCCCGGCAAGCTGCCCCACGGAGCCCAAGCGCGACGCTGATGCGGAGCCGCTCGTAGCAAGTAAGTTACCGATTCCTTTGTTATTCCAGGTCACTCCCGGTCTTCTCTGGCTGCAAAGGATAGGGAGCCCAGCAGGCAGCAGGACAAACGCAGAGCTGTTGGGCCAGCGGGATACCAGGCTCCTGTGCCCGAACCTGCCGGGCTGTGAGCTGTGGACATGCTGCTGCCTAACTCCCAGCTGCCAGGGAACTCTTTGGGAAGGCAGGGATTGGATGCTGATCAGATCTAAAGGTGGGATGCAGGAAAAGACATTTAAAAACAGAAACTGCTCAGATACAGGATTAGTGGAGATCACTGGAATGCAAAGGGCACCAGGAGACTGATCCGTGAGCAGCCCCGAATTGTGTGGAGTGACTCCACAATCCTTATCTGGAGTCCAAGATTAAATTCTTTCATAATTAGGCTACTTGCCAGTCAGCTTGGCGTTAGAGAGCCCTGGCAGGGCAGTCTCCAGATGAGGAAGTGGCATGTTCAGCCCTTGGAGGGGACAGGGAATGCAGTGCACTGGGAATCCCTCGGGGGTTATGGCTCTGGGAGGTAAAAGCATGACTGATTTTTTTACCAGTGTCCTGTTGCATCACTCAGAAAGGCGCCTGGGGTTCTCTCTGTGCCAGCACATGGTGCTTGGGAGCAGCAGGTTAACTTTTACACAGCATCTCTCCCTTGGGTTTGAGCAGGGAGTTTCAGGAACCAGCTGCGAACTGGCAGAAACTGGCCCTGTCCCAAAAAACTTACCTCTGGCTTTTGGAGATTCTGTCATCAAGCAGCTCCTTCTTCCTGCACCCTCTTACTTTAAAGTAGACCTTGGACTTGTGGAAGAGGGGCTCGGGCCCAAACTGGCTTTTCTCACTGGTTCTCTGACCAGTCCGAGCAGCTGGGATCTCCCCGAGAAGGTGGGGAGTGTGTGGGGCAGTGTTTGTGCTGGGGGGGTTCTTTCACTTCTGGGCTTCAGTTCTTTGCCTCATCATTCCTACCCAGTTGGAGATAAAGGATCAGGATAATTTCTGATTCCCATGGCAGAATATTCTCCATCCCTGGAAAGTTCCAGCCCATTTATTTGCAAAATAAGAGCAAACAGAGCTTTGGAGTAATATTCCAAGGCAAATCTCCAGACTCCACTATTTAAGTGACCCACTTTCTATTGGGTTTCAGGTCAGGAGAGGCACTTGGACACTTGGGGTGATTACAGGTCCTTGCCCAGCAGCTTGGTCTGAGATCAGTTTGTCCCTCTGTGACTCCTGTGCCCTTTCTGCAGTGGGTTCGAGCACTGCTGAAGGCCTTGGGGCAAAAAGAGCCTGTGTTTGGTCAGTCCAGGTGTGAACTCTTTGGGTGCAAGGTACTGCAGGAGTGTGAAGTGGTTTAACAGTTTTATTGCATTTCTTTGAAGCAGATTACAGAGTGATTCTCTGTTGCTGTGATGGTGAATTCCTAAATAATGGAGAATGGGAACTGGGAACGTTGATGCTCCTGGGGCAGGATTTTCTCCTAGAACCGAGATTCTGCTTTCCCAGCATTCAGTGTTTGCTGTTCAGTGTAAATAGCCAGGAGCATGAGAAACAGAGAAACAGAGACAGGAGTGTCTGATGAGGACAGAGGTGTCCCTGTCTTTGTTCAGGTTGAAAGACAATGGTCAAATTTCCAATGACACCATAAGGTGTCCCTAAAAATAGAGTTGGGGTGAGAGGCCAGGGACAGAGAGGCTGCAGAGTGCCTCAGGCACAGTCACTTCCGTGGAGGTGGAAGAATCAAATTGATCTATTTCCAGGCTTTATTTGTTGTTGGTTGAGAAAATATCATTTGACTGTTCCAAATCAAGGAAAACACCTTCAATATTGTGTTGTATCCTTTGCACAGGGACTTGTCCTGCTCAAGGTCTTGAATACAATGAAGTACAAGAGAATTGCTTGGGAGTTCCATGGATTAAATCCTCCATGGATTGGAGGATTGCTGGAACAGTGCCATAGGAGATACTCCCAATCTTAGAGAAACTCCATATTCTCCAGACCTTGTGTTCTAACAAGTTGTAAAAGCCTGAATGATGCCTCAAAAGGCATTTTATAGTTTTCATCTTCTTTTTCTGTAAAAAACCCCACCCATTCTCTCTCCTCATCACAGTTTTGTGTCTCCACTCTTTTCTGTATAGGTCTGGCGTCATTGTATTTAATGCAGCTGTGAACTTGTGTTATGTGGGGGGGTTTGTACTTCAATCCATAGTTGAGGGGGAAAATGTATTTGAAACCTGTAGCTTTTTGAGAGAACAGGAACTGCCTTTGTTGGCTTTGGAAATAATCCTGCTGGGTTATTGATCTGAGGCATCTGGCTGTGGGGGCTTTGCAGAGCGATCTTCAGACACACCTGAGGCAGGCAGGAACTGCATTCCCTGCCACTGAAGTGGGGGAAGGAGGAAGGAGTTCTGCAGTGACTCCAGGTTCTAATTTAGAATTTTGGAACTGCTAAATTTAATTCCTGCCCAGCCACAGACTCACAATTGAGTGTAAAAGAACTGTCTTTGTGAGTGACTTCCCCATCCTGAAATACGGGAAATAGAGCCCTTCCTTGGCTTCTTCAAGGCTGCCTTCTCCAGGCAGCTTGGGAAATACATAAATACAATTTTCCAGCACGTGACAGCTGTGTTGAGTGCTGTGAAACACTCTGGGATGCTCTGGGAGTGGGAGGGTCACATTCCTCCCTCTCAACTGACAATGGAAGGGCCCCAGGATATTGGAGGAGAAGGAGGGATTGGGAGGTATCTCACAGGTAAAAGGAAAATGCAAATGTCCACAAACCCTTCCTTGGGGTCAGGTTGGCTCCCCTGTTGGATTTTCTTTGGAAAGACCGAGCACCTTCTGTTGGGGTATTTCTGAGCCAGGGGCACTCTGGGCACACAGGAGCTGTCGCAGCCCAGCTCTGTGTCGAGCACAAAGCCACCCTGCCCCTTCAGGTGGACCAGCTGCCCATTGGCCCACACCACACCACACCCGTCTTTGTGAGCCGGTGGTGGGGTGAGGTCTCCTCCAGCCCCAGAGGAATCCACTGTCACATCCTGAGTGCCAGGAAAGTGCTGCTGAGACTTATCAAAAACTCACAGAGGAGATGAGAGGCACCTTCCCACTTCAGCACTGAGTGAGGTGACACTGGGAGAGGCAATTACTGGGATCAGGGAGCTTTTGTGCCACAGGTCTCCCTTCTTGAGCAGCGTCTTTGAATCTTTTTACCTGCCTTTCAATAGCACAGCTCTTCTGCAGCCTTCCTTCCACCTGTGGACCCCCAAGCACTTTCCAAAGAGGCAGCCACCAAAACTCCAAACCTCTATTTAACAGAGTCAGAAAGATGGAACATTCCATGGTTCACCCCAAATCCACCTGCCTTTCCTCACCTTGCATGCACAGCTCTGTGGGGAAGGGCAGTCTGGTGGTGTTGGCTGTTCAGTCCCACTCACACACAGGCAGTGAAGACAAGGGTGGAGGAAAGGTGCCTTTCTCTGGGAAATCAAAGCCCCACCTAAGCCAGAGCCTATCTAAAGTAATTTTTCTTTGGATTGTCAAAGGCCATCTTCTCCTAAGATTTCTCCTTCCTCCATCTTTCCATGAGCACTCAGTGTTCAGCAGCCAATGCTTTTATTCTCTTCGGGTGCTGCTGCTTTCATTTCCTTTATTCCTGCACCAACTTCCCCACGTTGCTCCTGTTTGACAATTAAGAATTTCATTCCCTTGCAGCACTGCAACCTAAAGCAGAATTATGTGGCCCAGAGGAACCTGGGCACAGTAGCCTGGTTTATGTGGTGTGGGCCAACGGGCAGCAAAAGAACCAGGTCAGGTTTTTCAGTAATCTCTGTTCAGTATTATTGGTTGCTTGCTGAGTAGTATAGGACTCATTGTCTGGAAAAAAATGATGACAGGGTTAAATAAAAAAATACTCTTCTGGGAAGGTGTGGGAGGTTTGCTAAAGAACGGCTGCTCAATTATTCTCCTAATGTGAGAAAACACAGGCATCAGGTTTAAAAGAAACAAAAAGAAGTCTGCTTTTACACAAACTTGATGACAAATTCACATCTTCAGACTCCACCTGCCTGCCAGTTTAGTCTTTTCCAGCATCAAATCCAATCCCCATGGAAATCTGTGTGTTTACTGAAACCAGTTATTTAAATGGGAAAAGCCCCCTGGTCAGCAGGGAAAGAAGTTTCTTCAAGTGTTTTGTAGTTTTCTCTTCTGTGATGTCTCTGGCAAATTGCTGGAGCTGCCAGGAGCACTTCAGCTCTGTCAGGAGGGGCTGGGAGCTGCTCTGCCAAACTCTGCCTCCTGGAGATTCTCACCTAACCCCAGCCTGACTCTCGTGCAGCAAATCCCAGCCCCTAAGTCACCGCCTGCCCCGCGTGTGTCATCTGGGCAGAGCTGAACATCAGCAGGGCTGATAAAAACCTCTCTGCAAGGCTGATAATGCACTGACTCACAGCTCCTCGTGCAGTAGCCTGTCCTGAAGGAAGGCAGCTTTGTACAGAAGTGACATTTTTATTATCCTGGCCTCGTTTAACCAAAGATGGTAAATGCCAAAGAAACAGAACAGTGCCTGTAAGAGGCAATTTCACCTCCTGGCTCTCTGTGCTGGAGGGAGCAGGGATTTACAGACTGGAGCCAAAATCTCTGGGAGGTGCATGAACACATTTACCACGATGTGGCAGAGATGTTTATGCCTGGCAGCAGTGGCTGTGCATGACACAGTGAGGAGTTAACCAGGTCCTTACACAGTTGCACTGCTCCTTTCAGAGCATCTTCTCAGTTGGGCTAAAGTTTCCCAGGGCCGTTAAAATCGTAAAGGAATGACAGCAAATTTCCTAGAAGATTCTCATGCCTGGAATCTCCCAGACCATTCACATCCATATCACAAATTTTACTGCTGGGGAATTAAGGCAGAAGGAAAAGCAGTGATTTGCTCAGAATTAGAAAACCCTGGAATCATTTGGAGCAGAAAGCTGGATAGTGTGCAGCCATCCAGAGCTGTGCTCAAACTGCTAACCAGGAGCATTCTGTTTAAAGACTCTGAAGTGAAAATTCATGTGCTTAATTATTTTCAGTAAGCACAGACCGAGGTTATGCTCATACTGCAACAGGAGAGTTACAGATGAAACGTTGGGAGGAATTGTAATGCTACTGAAGCTGTCAGTGAAGTTCTTATCCAGCAGGAATTTTTCTGCTTTACTGGATCACTTGGAAGCTGTTCCTGAAGGTTTGCAGAGATGCTTCAGCTGAGCTGTTGTTGGAGATCGGTAGCACCACCAGAGACGTTGCCAGTCCTGTGAGTGTTTTAGTTAAAAAGGTTCCCCTATACATTCATTAATGGGCAGTTCCTCAAACCTGCTCCACCAGAGTGGTATTTCCAGGGATTTAGGATTTTTGCTTGCTTTTACTCTGTTCTGTTCTTTGCAATAAGTTTTAAGATCCTTTTGGTCTCTGGTGTGAATCTAGAACATGAAACCTTTCACTCTAGATTGATGTCTGGAACTGGATTGTTCTCTCTCCCATGGCACCAGTGAAAGCTTAAAATTTACTTTTATAACAAAATTATCTTTAAAACAAGTATTTTAAAATTGAAAACATGCAACCCTTGCCTGGTTTTACATTTAGATTGATGACAAGCTTTTTAGTCCAAATTGAGTAATTTTAGATTAATCAATCAGTGCAAACATACATCAAGAATATTGCTTGTAAGAAGGAAGCAAGGAGGTTCCTCACTACCTGATCCCCAGTGGATGGGAGGCTTCTTTCTCTATTAAAGAGGGGGGAAAGGTGTGTGATTGTTCTGCCATGTGCTTTCACATGCTGGGAAGTGAGAGTCAAGCTGTGCCCATGTCATTTTTCAGCATCTTTCAGCACTTTGCACACGTTAAAGAGACAAACTTCAGAGTGCAGAGACAGCCAGACCAGAGAGTCGTGAGGTTTCAGTTGCAGCAGGCAGTGAAAAGCAGCTGAGGACACATATGAATCCAGCCCGAGCCAGCTCTCAGAAGGGAAAGCAACAGAGCAGGGGTGACTATTCTGTCAAAATCCTGGAGGTTTCCACTGGAGGAAGGGAACACACAGCACCGGGATTATCCACCCCATGTCCAGAGCGGGTGGCAAACCCGATCCCTCCCGATTTCCCCTCCCAGCGCCACGAATCCCCATCCTCTGCCCCCCGCCGTGGCTGCAGGGGCTCAGCCCTGGCCCGGCCCTGCCAGGCGGGCGCTGCGGCAGCAGGAAGCTGCACTGGGCACAGATGGTTGGGCTCCCTGCGGAGCAGAGCCAGCGGGGCTGGTTCCAGCAACAGGCTCCGGCTGCTTCGTTGGAGCAGTGATTGATGGTGACTGAGACAAGGGCCACGAGGAATTCTCTGCCATTAACTAGACTTCGCTGCAGCCGAATGGAAGTGAAAATTTGTTGCTTCATTTATTCATCCTGCCTCTGCTTCCTTCCCGCCCACCCTTTGTGCTTTTTAATACCGAAAAGATGAAGCTACTTTGATCAGTCTTAAAAATTGTCTCTCCCAAGATGCTCTTAATTGTATCTCTACACCTTTTCTCATTCACAGGCCCATAAGAAGATTAAAGATAGAGGGAGCAGTAATAGATTTAGTTAGGTTTTAATAGGATTTGCAGAGGACAGTGCAGGGAATGAACGCCATACAAAATATTGCTGCTCTGTCTTTGATATCCCTAAGGCTCCGTAGGTAGTCTTCGACAGAGATTTTGTCTGTGCCCTGCATCCAGAGTCAAGACTCTCATTTTTTAAAGGAGTATCTAATCATCTCAGTAAACATGATGTTACATTATAACTTGGCAGAAAGCATTGCAGCCTTCATCTCGTGTTATTTATTTCTATCCTGGTAAGCATAACTCTGAATGTCGACAGTGGGATTGTTAACAGCTCTCTGATGCATTCCTAAGAGTGCCCAGCAATTTTGTCTAATGCCAGGTGGAGCAAAGGGGTGAGCTCTGACGGATCTCATTAACAGCAGGCCTGGGTTCCTCACACCATCAGATGTGGGATTCAAGATGCTCAATTAAATGTTTTTTTCACTTTTGAAGCCCAGGCTCACAAATAAACTTCCAGAAGGTGATTCAGCACTCCTGAAATCTGAATTATCCCCAGAGATGCCTTTCTCTGGCTGACTGCAGGGGAAGCCTTCATGCATAATTTAGACTCATGTGAGATTTAGGTAGACAGTGGTGCTCAGCTCTTTCTCTTAATTTCTAAGGTTTCTCTTGATATGCACCCAAAACCTGAGGCATCAAAAAGCTCCTCCTGAAAAGATGTTGGTGCACCTTTACTTTGTTCCGAGTTGTGATCTCAAGCAAATTTAGTGTGTAAAAAAACCTAAGGACAAAAAGAAAGCCCCCACATGCTCCAAGGTTTAGCTTTTCCACACTCCCACAGCGTGCCCATCACCCCGGCAGCGGCTGCCATTTGAAGGGGCCCGTGTGTTATGAATCAGTCTTTACTTCCAGGTCACTGCAGGGCTGTGTTTAACAAGTGGCTGTTGTGGGAGAAGTGTGAACCCTCCAGAAACAACCTCCTGATGGTCCAGACGGTGAAACAAAATGGTTTTTGTCTCTTTTCCTTCTGTCTGAAACTGTCTTTCCTTGTTGTGCAGCCCAGCCATGGCTGGAGATTCCCGGATCTTCATGAACCAGGACATGGACATCGGGGTCACATCCCGGGAGCCCAAGAAGATCCCCAAGCAGGCTCGGGATGACGTCCCCATCGCCACGGACAGGACCCGGCTCATTTCCGCCGAGGGCAAGAAGCCACGGCAGCGGTACATGGAGAAGAGCGGGAAGTGCAACGTGCACCACGGGAACGTCCAGGAGACCTACCGGTACCTCAGCGACCTCTTCACCACTCTGGTGGACCTTAAGTGGCGCTTCAACCTGCTGGTCTTCACCATGGTCTACACCATCACCTGGCTGTTCTTTGGCTTCATCTGGTGGCTCATCGCCTACATCCGGGGAGACCTGGATCACCTGGAAGATGAGAACTGGATCCCCTGTGTTGAAAACCTCAGCGGGTTTGTGTCGGCGTTCCTGTTCTCCATCGAGACCGAGACCACCATCGGGTATGGCCACAGGGTCATCACAGAGAAGTGCCCCGAGGGCATTGTGCTACTCCTGGTCCAGGCCATCCTGGGCTCCATCGTCAACGCCTTCATGGTGGGATGCATGTTCGTCAAGATCAGCCAACCAAAGAAGAGGGCGGAGACCCTCATGTTCTCCAACAACGCTGTCATTTCCATGAGGGATGAGAAGCTCTGCCTCATGTTCCGGGTCGGGGACCTCCGCAATTCCCACATTGTCGAGGCTTCCATTCGAGCCAAACTGATTAAGTCCAAACAGACCAAAGAAGGAGAGTTTATTCCCCTGAACCAAACGGACATCAACGTGGGATTTGACACCGGAGATGACAGGTTGTTCCTGGTGTCCCCTCTCATCATCTCACACGAGATCAATGAGAAAAGCCCCTTCTGGGAGATGTCGCGCACCCAGCTGGAGAAGGAGGAATTTGAGATTGTGGTCATCCTAGAAGGAATGGTGGAAGCCACAGGTAAGGATCTGTCAACAATCAGTCACGGTTTTGAGGAGGAAAGAGGCACAGTGAAGGGCACTTTGGCATTAGGATTTCACTGCCCATGTCACCTGGACTGGGAATACAGTGGAGTTTGTCCTTGGGTAGTGCCTGACCCAGGCAGTGTGTCTGAGATAACCAGTAGGGAAAGGTGGGGCCTTTAGCTCCTGTTGTAGGGTTTCACCCTCTTTTATAAGTCTGGGATTGAGGTGAAGGGGTTAGTCCTGGATCTGCCCATAATCATTTAGAACTGATCCGGGGGACAAAAAAAGCAATGGATTAAGGAATTCATGAAGTCTCAGGTGAAGAACAGGTGGTCCTGTTTCCTGTGATCAAAATTCATGGTGCAAATCTTTTCCCATTTCTCCTCTGTATTAAAGACTGGCTGTAACTGTGCTATTTTAGGTACTGCTGTAGTGTTGATTTTAATGGGGGCTATGAAGTGCCCAAGTCTCACTGTATCCCATAAAGCAGCACGTGCTGAGGCTGAATGACTTGCACGTGGTGCAGGACACACATCCCAGAAGGAGCTCAAAGAGGAAAAATACAGAAACTGCTTTTGTGACTCTTGCAGCCGTGCAGCTGCTTAACAGCTCAGACAAAGCTGGGTAATGGGAGATTAGGAGATAGCCTCAGCCCATTCCCGGTTTCCTCCTAGGGGTGTGTTTGTGGCAGGCGATGAAAGAACTCTGTGTCTCTGTGTCCGTGGAGAGTGAATGCGGAGAAGTGGTGAGCCTCAGCTGTCCAAGGAGCGGGAAAGGCAGCTGAGGGGAGGGATGGGCACAGAGGCCTCCCGGCTCCTTCCCACAGGTGTCTCCCACATGGCTCGATCTCTCTGCCTGGGGAGGAGGCTGCACCTGGCAGTGGTGCCACCGTGGGTCATTTCCACTTGCATTAATTCCTCTGTTCCAGGTTTCAGGAGGAGCTGGCAGCTCTTCCTACTGCACTTGTGGCACAAGCCCCTGAGATGCTGAGGTCCCTTCCAGGCAGGGTTTTCCAGCCTGGGGTGAGCAGAATGCATTGGTGGAATCAGGGTCTGCAGGGGGAAAGGGCTGCAGACAGCTCTGAGGAGAGAACTGCTGGCTAAAGATGGACAAATAAAATCAGAGATGCAAAAAAAAAAAGGCTTTTATGAGCAGGTTTCCCCTTTGGTGTTTCAGGACTTTAGTTATGAGCTCAGGGTTTTCCTGTGGGTGGTGGTTGGATATTTTTTCCTTTCTCTCTGAATCATTAGCAGGGGTTTTCAGCTTGTTAGAAGTGCTCAGTGGTGTCAGCACCCTGTCTCACAGATTCTGCCCCTTGCTGACTGTTAATGTTATCCTCTCCTGCAGATTTGCTCATTAGTCCCCAACAGCCAGAGGAGGAAAATCTCTCAAATTCCTGCATCCCAAACCTTTGCTCCTAGAGGCAGCTGTCTAGAGAGGTAATTCAGTACCCCAGAGTCTCCCTTGAGGTGATCAGCAGCAGCTGGCTTTCCCAAGCAGAGCTGATGGGAGGTGATGGATAAGTTACATTCCACTGAGGCTGGATTTGTGCTGTGGACGTGGAATTCACTCGGCATTTCCAGGGAAATGTTCTCCCCCAGCAGAGCATTGTAGAGACGTGGCAAAGGAAGGGGTGGGTGGAAAAGACTATCAAAGGCAAGGATTTGTGACAGTGACTTATTCTGCAGCCTAAACATTTATTAGAGGCTGGAGCCTCCTAATCTGAGCATGGAATGCAGCTCCTTGTTTGTCCAAAGCCTCTTTCCCTGTCACACAGTGACATTAGAAATGCTTTGAACCCCTGCTGCTCTGCCCTCCTTGCAGGAAGGCTCAGCCTCTGCTGGGGATGTGTGAGAGGAAGTCATTATCAATAACAACCTTGGAATTAAAAGCATGGCATGAGAATAATATTGTCTTACAAATGGGCTCCTGTCCCAGAGGGATGGCACAGGCTGGGGTGTAATGATGTTAAGGAGCACACATCTGTGGAAATGAATTATCCTGGGCTCACAAGGCAGCCTGGGAAATCCCACACTGGAGCTGGAGGAGGCTCTTTGCACTGAACTCGGAGCTGAGTGGACCTTGGATGATTCCAGGATCCAATTTGGAGGCTGGGATGTGTCCTGAAGGACCCATGGCAGCCAGGGGGGAGGGGTATTTTGTCACAAGAAGAGTGGCCTGCAGAGACAGTGTTTGTGCTTTCCTGCTTCATCCTCACACTTGGGGATACTGATAAAGCAGTCTGGGGTTATTAATCCCTCCCTCCACACCTTAAAATCTGCTCCAAGCAAATTCTTTAGGCCATTCCGAGCCCATGGCACTGCTCAAGCCCCATCTGCTCTTGGGAGTGATGTGATATTTACTCCCAGCAGGACTTCTGTTAAATCCTGACACTGTCACAGCCTGGTCGGGTTCAGGGCAGTGTAAAATACAACAGAACATGTGTTCCCTTAGCAACCCCTATGAAAAATTAGGAATTCACCCCCCAGAGTTCAGAGGTACCACTGGTCAGAACATACAGCTCTGTTTCCCACCAGCTCTTTGGAAAGCAGGTCAGAATGGTGATTGGCAACACATCGGCAACTACAGAAATCTAAGCATGAGTAAAAGTAGGGGTGTTTTTCACTGATAATTTGGGACAGTGATTTTATAGCTATTTTCAGTAGACTTAACCAGGCACATACATATTACAAATGTAATGTATTGTCTCGTCTCAAACAAGCAGCTCTATTTACTGACATTTAAGTTTAATTCTGACCCAGTGCAAGCCAGAGATGGTAAATAGCTTCAAATGAAAAGTGTAGAGTAAATTCTGAGGAGTTCACACCCTTCAAGTCATTGGGTTTTTTACAAAGTGAAACTTTGTGGCTTTAAACAATGTTTTTTGTGTTCAGGTTGCCTTGACTTTTCAAAGGCCTGACTTACAGTGCACTGAAGAACAGCAGCTCACCGGCCAGCCTAAAGCACAGAGGGTTTATTTTGCTGAAAATGACAGTAAACATGGTGTTATTCCAGTGAGAGCCCTGAGGGCACCCAGGGCTGCCCCACTGCCTGACCCTCAGAGCCAGCTGTGGCACAAAGCCAGCTGTGGCTTCTCCCATCGATATTTGGGATGGGTGAGGCACTGTGGCTCCTCGGTGGATGGGAAAGGCCAGAGGGAGAGTGAGTTTCTGGGCAGATCTGCTGTGGTCATTGCTGGGTGAAACAAGCACTGTGAAGACAAAATCAATATTGCTGACAAGTGTTCTGACTCGTGGGCATCTCGGGGCAGCAGCATCGCTCCCAGTGCTCCTGATGAACTGGGCACAGGGATTACTGCAGGGAATTCATTATCTCTGCCTTATCACAAAGGGGCTCTTGTCAAGATCAGCTGCCCCAAATCTGACCTGCAAGAAAAGGGAACAAAGCAAAGATGGAAAATCTGTTTGCACAGTGAATACATTTGTGCTTTCCCTGCCTCTCTGCTTCCCAAAATCTCAGGGCCACCCTGGTGACAGGACAGCTCCTGGTTGCTGCTGGCCAAAGCTCCTTCCCTTCCCCTTCTGATCCCAAACTGAACACAGTGTTCAGAAGCTGCTGAGACAGGGCAGAGCAGGGCAGGTCCAGCCCCGCTCCCTCTGGTGCAGTCAGCTGGGCTGTGATGAAGGATTTGGCTGATCCAATTAGGGAACATTAGCAAGTCCAATTTTTTTAAATACTGTTTTTCCCTGTAAGCTGTCATCCATGTGCTGACACACTCTGCATATCCTACCAGACTTCCTGGCAGGTGATTTGAAGGGACTCTCAGCCTTCCTCTGCTGTTTGCCGACATTTATCCAAATCCTCCTTTTCCCTGGGCTCAGCCTCCAGCCCTGCTGCTCTCTGGGCATGGAGGGGGCAGTGCTTGTAACTCCATTCCCGGTCCTCCCTGGTCGTCATTGCCTCTTTTCCCCAGCACAATTAAATAAGACACAAGAGACACTCCAGATGCCTGATTAGTCCAGTCACTAAATGAAGTTTTAATGAACTCTTATGTAAGTACAGGTATATATTCTTCTGGCTTAGAGTCAGTGTGATAAAAACGGATTTAGTGATTAGACATAATTAACCCATCTTGTCCCTGAGGGAGCATGGGCAAACAGCAGAGTTTTCACACCTCAATTTATCCACCTTTCCAGAGGACAGAGTGCAGTTTCCTGGCTGTAAATGTAGGGCCAAATGGAGTAGTCACAACAAAAGATATGCTGAAATTAATCATTATTTTCATGGGAGAACAAAGGAAGGGTAAAATTACTAAATTGAGTTTCTGGGCATTCATCATCTGGTTTGGGTTGTCTTGTGTTGTTTTGCATTGTGCATATAAATAACTTTTCTGCGAGGAGGACCTTGCAGAAGTGTTAGAGAACATTATAGGGCAGAGCTGTCTCAGGTCATTGTGTCCATGAGCTGGATTGTCCTGCGGAGGCAGAGGCTGGCAGGGGTGCCTGAGGTGCCCTGCAGTCACTCTAAACCCCTTTGGGAGGGACCCAAAGTTACCTGGTGTAAGCCTGGCTCAGGCTGGGCCTGGTAGAGACATGGCACTTGAATCCAAGGTCTTTACATCATAAAGTCCTTTTATTATATTTTTTTCCCAGTGCCTAGGAGCTTTTGCATGCCTGGAGAGCATTCAGATAAATTAAAATCCTATTACTCTCCTCTGGCATAAATATTAAAGTGAATCAAGCCCAGCCATGTCCTCTAAAGGAGACAAGCACAAATAATTGGAGGACCATGCTCCTTTTCAATATTCCTTTTCAAGTTGGAGGAATATTGACTTTTTGGAGGTTATAGTGTTCTTTGGTCTAATTAACACAGAGGGACTAATAACTTTTATAACTTACCGTATGCTAATGCATATTGAAAGACATGTATTAGTTAATTACAGCAATAGAACTTAAATTTTTTATAGCTTCTCTTTGCCACCCCTAAATTTCCGTCTCTGCCACTGCATTTCCGAGGCCATCAGCTCCTGGGGTGTGGGTGTTCCACAGCTTCAGAGCATCCAGGAGAAGGGGAAAAGTTACCCTGGACGCAAGAGAATGTGCAAACAAGGGCAGAGGAGGGAGATCACTCCCAGCAGTGTCCGAGCTGGAGGGAGCCGAGCAGATCTGGCCTGGCCCAGCCCAGGCACATGACATTTCCCAGCAGATAAGCACTGAGCTCCCTGGAATTTCAATGAGCACAGTTAATTTTAGCCTGATGATGTGGTCTTGACAGCCCCAGGGGCTGGGATATCTCTGCCCACTGAGGAGGTTCAGGCCATGGAGCAGCACTGGAAGATTCGCCTCTGCTTGGGATGGGATCCCATCAAAGCCTGAGGAGATTTTGGGGTTGGCAGAACACCCTCTATGTCCCCCTGTGCTCTCCCATTAGCCCTCCAGTGAGGTTGCCTGGCTCAGATGGGATGTTTGCCATAAACCAGCATCCCCCAGCAGCTGGGGAGAGCCTTTGGTGCTACAAACAGCTGCAGATGCAGATTTGGAGCAACGAGGGCTGGTTTTACCTGGGAAAAAGCATCCTGGATCAGCATCCCCTTTCTGGGCATGGGGCAGCCCAGAGCTCTGCTGCAGGTGCAGGATCAGCAGGATCAGCTCGGAGCTGAGCTGGCTCCTCCTGCCCTTTGTCAGCACGTTCAGACATTCCCAGCTCTTTGATAACACGGGAGCTGCTTGATCCCACTGATTGTGGTGACAGGAAGGAGCCTTATTGGAGAGTTCCCTGGTGCTTGTTTTACACCCAGCGTTTCCTCTGTTCTCAGATGTGATGAGACACCTGCTTTAGTGCACATCACAATCTCCTCTGGATCTTCTCATCTGCTGGGAAGCAGAACGGAGCTGGTTAGGGAGGATTCCTGGCTGCCTTCAGCAGGAACAGGCACAGCTCAGTTATTGATCTGGGGCTCCAACCCATAGACAAAACATCCACTTCTTAGGACTCTGCTGTAATGAAATCATAATTAAAACTCTGGGAAATGTTTATTGCAGAACTTGAAACCAGGACACAGTGCCCTGGTCTCCAGCTTCTATAAATCCTGGGACTGGCTCCAGCTTTATTGAAAACTTGATGCATCTGCTTCTAACTTTGAACAGGTTTTATCTCTGGTTTCTATTATAATTGAGTTTTGTTTGCAACATGAAGCTGAGCTGCTCATTGAGAGATGAGAAAGCTGCAACTAGAAGTTGACACCTGAAGATCTGTCACATCATTCCATGTTTTTCTCAACTGACAGATTGCACACATTTATATTGAACATATGCTTTTTCATGTTTAAACCAGATTGTTTAGGAGTAAAATGAAACTTCTAATGGTCTTACAACCTGGAAAATATGATAGAGTTGAAAAATATGTATCTGTGACTTCAAGTACATCTACTTGGACTGAAAAAGGGAAAATGAGGATATAGGGCCATGAAAATGATGGGATGGAGCAGCTTTCCTATGAGACAATGCTGAGACAACTGGGATTGCTCAGAAGAGAAGGCTCCCAGGAGAGCTCAGAGCCCCTTCCAGGACCTAAAGGGGCTCAAGGAGAGCTGCAGAGGGACTGGGGACAAGGGCTGGAGGGACAGGACACAGGGAATGGCTTCCCACTGCCAGAGGGCAGGGCTGGATGAGATATTGGGAAGGAATTGTTCCCTGTGAAGGTGGGGAGGGGCTGGGCTGGAATTCCCAGAGCAGCTGTGGCTGCCCCTGGATCCCTGGAAGTGCCCAAGGCCAGGCTGGACATTGGGGCTTGGAGCACCCTGGGACAGTGGGAGGTGTCAATGTTTAATGTCCCTTCCAACCCAAACCATTCTAGGATTCTGTATTCTTTTGGGATGAAGTTTGTTTAAATGAAACCTCCAAATACCACTTCTCTGTATATGCACCATTTAAACCCCAAATGTGTAGTTATATTTTCTTTAAGGAAAGGATTAACAGCCTTGTTCAGGGCCATACATACTATGGTTAACAACATGGCAAGGAATTTGGAGAGTTTGGAATCTCTCTTGAGTTCCTGTGCTCCACAAAGTGTCAGGGCTTCAGGGCTGCACAAGTGATGTGGAAGAGCAGTGATGGCACAGCTGGTGTGGCACCCAGATCTGGTTTGCAGCCAGGAGTTGCACTGGGTGATCCCTGTGGCTTCCTTCCAATTCAGGATATTCTGAATTCTGATTCTACCTGATGGATGGGAGTGTATGGCAAATGATTCCCTCTACCCAAGACATCCCACAGACTCAGATAAACAAGAATTCTGCAAATAAACATGTGATTTTTTCAGGGATACACAGAGGTCAGAGTCCAGGGGATTGCTGGGCCCCACTGCAAGGTGAAACCAGCCAATTCCAAGCACGGAGGGCACACGTTGTGTTCCAGTGGCAAGTGGCTGCATCCATGTGCTCTTAATAAAAATGAGGTTTATTGTTTCCACACCTCTTCTGTCATCTTTTTGCAGTCACAGAGGCAGTAATTAGCTAGGGACATTACAGATGCATTAATTAACCAGGCTGGAGAGCACAGGGCAGCCTACAAAGAAGGCACTTAATGGAATTTGAGGCAGAGACAATGGTGTTGTTTACTGGGCGATGTGGGAGTTGCCAAGCAGTGTGTCCCCACGCAATTAAACACCACTGCACATGTGCTAAAAAGGAATATTTGAATGGGATTATGGAGCAATTACAAGTTGTCTTATTGTGCTGGCTCAGTGTCCCCCTGGGGTTATAGAAAGCAGCCTCCTGCAGGAAGCTGGCAGCAGCAGTGTTTGGTTGCTGAAAGCTTTCCATTGTTTCTGCCCTAACTGAATCCTTGGAGCAGGACTGGGATGGTGTCCCAGGAGCTCAGGTTCACTCAGGTGCTCCCACAGGGAAGGAGCTATTTCAGGCCCGGATTATAAGGCAAAAGCTCCCTTAGGGAGCTCCAGGCCCCCACATTTCACAAGGATGCCCCATTTTTGCCCCAGGGACTCCTTAGTGGTACCTTGATACAGCATTTGGAAAACCAGGATAACAATCAGCTGATTCATTCACAGGGCTGATCCTGGAGCCTGCCAGGTCTCCTCTCCTGCTCTCCTTGCTCGGTCTGGAGGAGGCACTTGGAGGCCTTCGGGATTTCTGGTGCCAAACCAGCTCTGTCCAGAGGGAAAAGGGCTGGTTTGTTTTAGCCAGCTGCTGGTTTCCAGCCTCCTGGCATGAGGCAGCACCAGGACATGGGATCAGCCCTGCAGCCCTGACCCCCCACACTCCAGGAATAAAAGCCCTTGCCCAGGGAGGTCAGTGTGTGATCAGCCAGCAACACAGCTCCCCTGGGAAAACCTGTACCAGGACTGGGAAATCAGCAGGACTGGGAAATCAGCAGGACTCCAGGCTCCCAGGGAGAATGGAGCTGGCCTGGGGCAGGAGAGCTGGCGCTCTTCACCCCGAGGGTGGGCGATGCTGCCCATTGCAGAACCACCCGAGACAGGAGTGACCTCACCCTGTTCTTTGGCTCTAAAGCAAAAGCTGAGAGTTTCCTGAAAAGACACTGAACTTCCACAGAGCTTCTCCTTAAGGCAGCAACACTTGGGGTGATTTTTAATTCCCTGGCTGTGTTTTTCTATGGCAGCCTCTGCGCTTCCTGGTTCCTTCCAGCCCAGGAAGAGGCACGCAGGAACACGGTGACTAACGCTGTACTTGTTGTTCCTGCCCAGAAGCAAACACTCCTGCAGCTCTTCTTGAGGGGAAAAATTGGGTTTTCAGTCTGTGCTACAGAACTGCAGATGTCTCAGCATTGTGTGTGTCACCGTCTCTTCCCCTTTCAAGGAACAAAATACTCCTGGCCTGGTAGCTTTAAACCAAGGAAAGCATTAAGAGACTTTCTGCTTTGCAGAGCACTTGCATGTGTGGGTGTCTTTTAATGGTCTGTAGCAATTCTGAGAACAAAATATTCCTCTTTTCACAAAGGTGGGTTTTATTTTAAAAGGAAAGGGGTTTTCTGATTGCTCTGAGATTTCAGTCACTTATGAGCTCACGGAGTGAGAATATGTGATATGCTCTTCCCTGAAGCATCTGACACTGAGACTTTTCCCCCCATGCATCACTTCAGATTTCTGTTCGTGTGCTCTGGGCTGCAGGAATTAGACTTGAAAGTATTGGCCAGAAACTGGATTGAGTGCGTGTTCTGAATGTATTCCAGTGTGGCCAATCTCTCACTCTCCATGAGAGAACAGTGGGAGGACTTTGTGAGGTTAGGTTTTCACTGGAAATTAATTCCAAAATCAAAACAGAATTAGAACAAAGAGAAGACAAATGTTTGGAAGAGAAGTTGCCTTGACATTGCGAGGTGATTCCAAGACAATTTGATCACTGGTGTGCTTATCCCTGCTCTGCAAAGCTTCTCTTTAAAATTTTCCCAAGTAAATTCACTCTGATCCATGGGGCTGAGAAGCAGCTTGACAAATACCAGTGCCCTGTTAGCCTGTTCATTCAATCCACAAGCCATCAAAACAAGGGCTTGAATCCTCCAAGGGGATTTCAAAGCCAGTGTGGTTGGGAACCTCTCACCTTGTGGGCTGTACATCCGGGGCTGTGCAGCTGTGTGCACAGGGAATTATGGCACTGATCCAGAGGGAATTGTGGCACTGATGGAGAGGGAATTGTGGCACTGCTGCAGGGGAACTGTGGCACTGTGCTCAGGGAATTGTGGCACTGCTGCAGGGGAACTGTGGCACTGTGCTCAGGGAATTGTGGCACTGCTGCAGGGGAATTGTGGCACTGATGGAGAGGGAATTGTGGCACTGCTGCAGGGGAACTGTGGCACTGTGCTCAGGGAATTGTGGCACTGCTGCAGGGGAACTGTGGCACTGTGCTCAGGGAATTGTGGCACTGCTGCAGGGGAACTGTGGCACTGTGCTCAGGGAATTGTGGCACTGCTGCAGGGGAATTGTGGCACTGATGGAGAGGGAATTGTGGCACTGCAGCAGGGGAATTGTGGCACTGTGCTCAGGGAATTGTGGCACTGCTGCAGGGGAACTGTGGCACTGCTGCTCGAGGAATTGTGGCACTGATGGAGAGGGAATTGTGGCACTGCCGCAGAGGAGGAGGGATGGGCCCAGTCCCGGAGGAGGGCAGGGCAGTGGCTGCCTGTGCTCAGGGCTGTGTGGGTCAGGGCTGGGGCAGCACTTGCAGGGCTGGGGGTTGTTCCAGCAGGATCCACCGGGAGCTGCTGGTATCAGCCATACAAACAACATCTCAGCAGAGCAGGGGGAGGCAGAGAGAAGCTGCTTAGAGGTCCCAGCCTGCAAACCCCTAAGCACAAGGTTCAGGAGGAGGAAGATGCCGAGATGAATGCATCCCTTTCCCTTTGGGTGCTCAGCTTGTTCATGATAGAGGCTTTTGTGAGGCTTATTAAGCGAAGACTTTTCTGTGTCCCAGAGCAATCCGGTATGGAAACTACACGAAAGTGCTTTTAAGTGCCAGGCGTGGTTGGGTGAGCAGGTAAGGGGGCTTTGCCTCTAACATCCCTCTCTTTCCACCCAGGGATGACTTGCCAGGCTCGCAGCTCCTACATGGACACCGAGGTGCTGTGGGGACACCGCTTCACCCCCGTGCTCACCCTGGAGAAGGATTTTTATGAGGTGGACTATAACAGCTTCCACAGCACCTACGAGACCCACACACCCGTGTGCTGTGCCAAGGAGCTGGCCCAGTCCCGCCGGGAAGGGCAACTCCTCGGGGCCCTGCCCAGCCTGGGCCGGGACGCAGGGACAGCCAGGGAGGACGAGGAGGAGCAGGAGGAGCAGGAGAAGGAAGGGAGGGAGCTGGCGGGCCTGAGCGGAGCCAACGGGACAGCGGGAGAGGGGAAGGAAGAGGTGCCGGTATAACCGCAGCCCCGCTGGGACACGGACACCGCGGCCCCGCTGGGACACGGACACCGCGGCCCCGCTGGGACACGGACACCGCGGCCCCGCTGGGACACGGACACCGCAGCCCCGCTGGGACACGGACACCGCAGCCCCCTGGGACACGGACACTGCAGCCCCGCTGGGACACGGACACTGCAGCCCCGCTGGGACACGGACACCGCAGCCCGGCTGGGACACAGCACCGGCCAGCGGGAGCTGCTTGGGAGCCGGAGCTGCAGCTCGTGTCCAGCTCTGCTGCCTGCTGCCCATCCTGGGAGTCACTGCCCTGCACCGTGCCTCAGTTTCCCTCTTCCTTCCTGAGGCACTGAGCAAAGCATCCCAGTCTCCATGGACAAGGCTCACTCATTCTTCTCATCACTGTTAAAACCGAAATCCCCACCACTGGCTGTTTCAAACGGTGTTCACTGGACGTGCAGAACTCTGCCCCTCCTGAGAGGGTGTTTAACCAGGTCAGAATGTCCCATCTCAGTATGAAGAATGTAATTTCATACCTTCACTTAATTTGTGAGTCCATGTATTGTAGACATTGTTACAGCTAAATTAAAAGAAAAGGAAAAAACCTCTCTGCTATGTAGTGAAGTATTTTGCCTTCATGAATTTTACAAACAGATTTTAGTGTTTTCTTCCACGATCGCAGCCATTGGGATTTATTTCCTGCAAAATGTCTGATATGAGCAGGGCACCTTTCCCTGCAGACCTTTAACATGTTTATCCGGTGTTTTGTCTTCTCCAGCTTAAGTGTTTCGTGTACTCTTTTAATGGAATCTCTGTCACATTTCATAGGCTACACATGGTCAGAGAAAGTTTAGATTTTGCCCCACTGAAGGCTTTTTTCTGGCCTCAGTGTCCCAGCTGCAGTTCCATTTGATGGTTTAAAACAAAGGAAGTAGCCCCTTGGGGGGATGTTCTGGAATTTCAGAGTAGGGAGGCTGGGTAAGTGGCAGTTTGCAAAATTCGCTGCTTTTCTGCAAAGCACGAATTTACAATAAAGGTTGAGGTGCTGATGTTCCTGCAGCTAATGGGAACACACACTGACATAACTGAAGCCAGCAATTTTGATCTTTAGAAAGAGGCAGAGAAACCACATTTCCCAAAGAGGATTGTCTCATCCAGAAAAGGAATGAAGAAAAGTGGTCTGTGAGATGAAAGATTTCCACAAATTTCAACAACACAGGAAAAAAAATGGCCTCGTTGGGAAAAATCCATTCCCTTGCTCCTCAGATTTTAGTGGGAAAAATAGGATACCTGCAGAAATACTTCCATAAAATAAAATGAAGAATACATAATATGCAAGAGTTATTTTCCATAGAGAAAGGACTGTATCTTTATCTGGGGAATTAATGTGCATTGTCTGGACTGAGCTGAAATGCAGTTTTGCCTCTTGATTTTAATACAAAGACAAGATAAACTGAATATAGAAAGCAGTGGTCTTATCGACATGGAAACAAGGAGGAGAATACAATCTGGAGGGGTCAGAGATAGCATTTACTTGGAGATGCAATCTTATAATGTAGGTAAAAGAGAAGTTCGTGGGGTTTTTCTGCGGGGGTGGAAGAATGACCACGACATGGCTCTGTTGTACTTAAACCATATTAGGAGCCAGTAGCCATCTCTGCCTCCAGGGTACAGGAATTACCTCTCAGTTATGCAGCACACTTCCAAGGGAGATCACTTCACTGGGAATGCTCAGCAGTTCTAGAAAGCATCTTGCAGCCTTGGAGTGGGCAGAACTTTTCCAGAGGTCTCATTTCTGTCTTTCTGCTCAGGTTCTTCTTTTTCTATCCTGAGTCTCAGAAGGAACAGAGAGAAGAAAACAATGAGGAAAATGAGATCCTTAGAATGATTTGTTCTTTTTCTGAGACCTTCTTACCCAACTTCTGCAAGATAATTATGTGTCAAAGATCAAAACTGGGTTACAGATTTTTTTCCTTTGGAGCTGAAGTGATCTTCTAATGCAGGAGATGGAAATTGAAAGGAAAACTGCAGTGGCTCTGTGCAAGTCAGAGGCAGTTTGAGCCCTCGGAGGGATGTTACGTAAGCTCAGCTGACCACGGGAGAGGTTTGATGGGTCCCTGCTGTGAGGCCAGAGACAGAGAGCCTGGAAAATGGCATTGGACTCCCTCTGCACCTCTCTCCTTCCTGGCTCTTGCCCTCCAGAGAGAAGGTGGCCACCTGCAAATATCCCAAAAACTCTTTTGTCTGTTCATTTCCCTCAAGATTTCATCCCACAAAACTGCTCCTTCCTAAGAGTGTCAATTCTGGGAATTCATATATCCTCATGTAAGGAATTTGGGTTATTGCTGTAGGATGGGTTGTACAAATCCAGCCCAGGGCACGGAGGGTAGGACAAGGTTTGTTCTGTGTTTGGACTCTGCAGAGATGCCCCAGTGACTTCCTGAACTGAGGCTTCAAATAGTGTCTGCATAAACTGAGCCCAGGAATTTCCCAGGTTTGGGAAGATGTGAGAAACACCCTCCTGCATTCCTCACTGAGCTGAGCAGATCCAGGGCAGGGATCCCCCAGGCCTGGGGGCACCCTGTGTTTCCTGGTTTTCCAGACCATATTTACAAGTTGTGCAGCCTGGTCACCACTTCTGGTAGTTCAGGGACCCTTTCCAAAGCCTGGCAGGCAGGCCCCAGGGTTGTGCTTTTCCTGAAAGAAATTTAATTAAGTGAGTGTACTGAACTTGCCTGAAAGTGAGGGAGAGCACCTCTTCCACAATTGTCATCTCTGACAATTGGATTTGTTTCCCTGCTGTTCACCAGCGTGTGCAGGACAATAAACCATGGGAATAAAAGCATAACAGACTCACTCTTTGCTGTAATGAACATCTAAATACAAAGCTGCATCTCTTGTAGGAGTTGAAATAGCTCACACAGATACATCCACCCACGTAAACATCCCATATAGACTCCACACTCACCAGTGTACTTTAAAAAATGTTAACTAATACTCCACAAGAAACATTTGTAACCTGTAAGCACACTATTCACCCACAAATAACCATTCACAGTTCTAGAATGGACCCAGTAAACAAGCTAAAAATACATATTCAAAACATGGAAAACATCTGCTTTACAAATGTATCACTGATAGGCCAAATCCACAGCAGGATCCATCCATCCACAACTCATGTAGGAACCACTTCAGCATAACAGAGGCTCTCTGAAGCTGCCAGTGTTGTGTGCAAACATTTCCACCTGAATCCTGCATTTTAACACAGCACCCGAGGGCTGGGTTATTAAACACGAGCCCAGGTGCCTCCCCCCACACACAAATGTGCACATCGTGTCCCCAGCAGGCAAAGCTGCACCTTCAGAGGGTTTCCCAACACCGCAGAGCCAGAGCTACACAAACACCCTCAGCAGTGTAGAGCAGGGAAGGGGTTGGATTCCTGGGTGTGCTCCTGCCCTGCTGTCATCCGTGAGAGCTTTGGAGCAGCCAAATTTTGTGCCTAATTTTGCTCCCTGTGCAGGATGGCTGGGAAGCACCTCTCTCTCTGGGCAGATCTGGGGCAGCACAGCAGAGGCTTTGTGCTTGGCTGGGGTTTGAGGGAGGCTTTGGGAGTGCACTGGGAGGGAGCCCCACACACCCCATGGCTTTATTTTATCAGTTGCTTTCCCAGACCCAGCCTTTGAGCTGTTCTGTCCCTGGGCAGTGCCACTGGTGCTCAGGGAGGGCCAGGCTGGCCTGTGTGCCTCGGGTGCTTCTTTCTCCTGTATTAATTCCCATATTTATGACTATTAATACTTTTCATTTTAACTGGAGTTAATTTCTTGGACTGATCTGAAGATATCCTGGAAAAACCCAGCCCTTGCCTTGGCAGATGGTTCTGGGCAGGGGCTAATCAATATCACTCTTAGAAATGTACCTTTATTTTTCATTTTAATTATGCTGGCTTTAATTTTCACTCATTGCAAGACTCATCGCTCATTTTAGGCTTGAATTTGCCGCCTCATTGTTTTCTCTCTGTTGTTACTGTGAATATATTTCCATCAGAAAGGGTGGGACATGGGGCTGAGAGAAGAGGCAATGTTATTTATGCTCAAGTAATTAATACCCAGTGATAAGCTCTGTTTGCTGCCAGCTGTATCTCCTGCAATATATGAGGGGCAGGTTGCCAGGATGTGTTAAGCAGCAGTTTGGGGGATGGTGGAGAAGATGCTTAATTAAGGTACAGGGAAAGCAGGAAGGCTTTCAGAAAAGTGGTTCCATTCCAAGGCCAGTGAAGCAGTGATGATCTTCTGAGAGTCTGCTCGAAGTGACACCAATCAGGGCTTCATTTCCAGGGGTGAGTGGTCACTGTGGGGGCTGTGAGGAGCAGTAGAATTCATATGCTGGCATTTTATTCCATGAGGAAGTCAGGGCCGAATTCTGATTTCATTCTGGGTGATCATTCTCTCTCAGGGAAATGGGGAAAGGTACCAGGGCAGCCCAGTGGGTCCCTCAGCTTTGCCAACAACTGTCAGACCAGAACTTGGTTCTTAAGTCCTACTGTAGGGAATGGAGGGGAAAGCTGCACTTTCAGACACTGTTGTGCATAAGAAAATGCACACAGAGGTGTCCATGTTGAACAACTGGTGCTGGGGGATAATTTCTGCTGAAAAGTAAAGCCTAATTCTGCAGCTTTGCTAAAGGAAGTTTGTTATTCTCCTTGCAGGACTGAGCTGTCCTCCTTAGCTGGAACCAGGTAGCACAAACAGGCAGCTGCTTTCCTGAGAGGGTGAAATCCAAAGTTCCACTAAAATCTGTGCTTCACATGCTGGGGTGAATGCAATTCTAGAGCTGCTTCAGTTCAGCAAGCACTGAAGGTGTGGGCAAATACAGACTCTGGTTCAGTGGGGTGATCTGAAAGAATGAGTGAAAAACCAACAGCCTGGTTTCATTAACTCCAGTAAAACCATGAGTAACTCCTCAGAATCAGAGCTGTATTTTGACTGGATTAGGGACATCAGAACCAGGACATGAAGTGGTTGTAAAGCTCTGCTTTAACTCACAAGTATTTGTATCGTGGTCCATCTCTGAGTATGACAGAGGAGGAAATCAAGGACCTTTCTGTAGCTGGGAGTAGAAACGAGCTGATCAATGCAGCAGAGTGGGATTTGCTGCTCTCTGGGTGTCTCTCAAATCCCAGGAGAACAGGATGACCTCCTGGTGCAAAGAGGGGCAGGTGCAGCACTGCTCAGCAAAGAGCTGAGCCCTCCATTTAACAAATACTGTGAATAACAGCGGGCGAGGAGGAGGGGAGGCCTTGGGCCATCACACAGGGCTCATTTGCTCCAGGGGTGACGAGCTCCAGGTCCCCTCACTGAAGCCAGGGCTGGTCTGTTCCAAGCAGCAAAGGGGGACAGCGAGGGGGTTCCAGCTCCATCCCCACCCAGTCAGTGTCAGATTGAACTGAGTCTCGTTTCCTACCAAATAGGGCAAGTTATTTAAGGAAGGGTGATTCAAAATTGAAACAACTCTATCCTTTCAAGCCTCATCTTGTAATTGAAATATTCATAAAGCTCTTCATTCAGCATAAGACCATTGCAGGAATATTTTAAGGATTTCATGCCTTTTGCAGTTACAATGTGCAAATTCAGCAAGACTAGCCTGCATTTTAGGAGTGCAAATACATCATATTTTTGACCCATCTTTCTTTCATTATATTTTCCTTTATGGAATTTTCATCAGATTGAAAGAAATTGTGGTTTTATTGTGTGTGCAAACAGCAGCTCTGGGTTAGGCTGAGAACCACTGAATTCACTGTCCTGGTTGATGAATGTTTTGGGGATGGATGTCAGAAAATACTAATCTTAAAATCTGTTCTTTCTTAATTTTACTCAGGTCCTCATATCCTGTGTGGATTTAGAGATGAAAACTAAATGCAGATAAAGCCCAAGGTTAATAAAAAACATATTTCCATCCCAAAGAGGAGCAAATGCTTCCGCAATTCCACTCTTGGTACCCCAGTACTCAGAAGTGCCTCGTGTCCTGATGTGCAGCTCACTGAGCAGGGACACAGCAGTTCCCCTGCCCAAAAGTGCAAGAAATGCACTGTAGGAAACCAGAGCAACAGAGCTAAAAGCACCTGAGCAGAACCAGGCTGTCAACTCCAACCCTCCACGTTTCTGCAGATTTATCACTGAATGAGGAGGAAAACTCACAGTAACAGGAAAATGAACGATGGTGAAAGCTCCTGGGTGCTCACCCCGGTGTGTTCGGGTTGTTCCATCGAGTGTCCGTCATTTTCGTGCCAAACAAATGAGCAGCACAACCACACTGAATCCGTGCCCCATCTGCCTCCCATTCCGAGCAGGGCTCAGCTGCTTCCCTGCTCCCAGAATAGAAGGAGGGGAGGCAGTGCCAGGTGGAGGCAGAGACAGCCTTGGCCTGCTGCACCCTTCCAGGGAGCCCAGGAGGGGTTTGTCCTTCCCTGGCAGAGCCTCTCTGCGCTGCCAAGGCAGATAAAGGGACAGGACAGCACTCGGGATAGGAGAGGGAGCGGGGCCGGGACCTCGATCTCGTGGGGCAGCTGGGACAGGGCTTCCAGTAGCGGAGAGGAGGCGTTTTTCCACCTTCGATTTTAGGATGTCAAGTTCTATTGGATCAGGGGTGTTTGCTGCCCTGCACTTCACCCGCCCGGTTCCTCTCCCCATCTGCTGCCGGGAGAGCTCAGCTCCCAGGGTTGTGTCTGCAGAGCCTGAGCTGCACACAGCTCCTCCTGCATTCCACATCCAAAACTCAGCACCTGGGCAGCTCCTCCTGCATTCCACATCCAAAACTCAGCACCTGGGCAGCTCCTCCTGCATTCTACATCCAAAAATCAGCACCTGTGCATCTCCTCCTGCATTCCACATCTAAAAGTCAGCACCTGGGCAGCTCCTCCTGCATTACACCCCAGCCATCATCCCCGTGAGGAACTGGTCCTGGCTGGTGTCCCTGAGCAGCCAGCCCAGCACAAAGAGCTGCCTCTGGCTTCACATGGTGAGGGGGAGGCACTGTAACCAGGGGCTGACTCCGAGCCCTGGATTTGCCCCCGGCTCCCACTGACCCTGCTCAGTGCTCACACGTGTGGCTTTGTGGGATCTGTTTAGGCTCTGGCTCAGGAAGGCCCACAAGCATGTTCTGAATTTTAAACGGGTTGGTTTTTAGAGCTGGGGCTTTATGGTTTTTGAGGCTGGAGCTGTTTCTTAATCCAGGTTTGTACAATAGTGGCGTGGGGCACTGGCACAGGACATCATGCAGCCCTTGAGTGCGGGGTGGGACATCTCTCTGTGACTGTGCTTCATAAGCACGGGCATGGATGTTGGGCATAAGAACCAGGAAAATCTGTGTCCCAAAAGGGGGGACTGAAATGGGGACTCAAACAGGGGGGAGGAAAGCCCTGGGAATACCAGACCATGCAAACCTGGGACACCTCCCACCTGCAAAGCCTGTAAGCCCTCGGGATTTTCCATTCAGAAGGTGGGGTCTAAAAACAAAATCCCCAGTGGGATTTGGGAGATACCTGCACGAGGCAGCCTGGCAGAGGTGGGAATGGCTCCTCATCCCCAGGGCTGAGCTGTCCCTGCACAGGGAACCTGATCAGCCCCTGCCGTGTCTTGAGGATGAACAGGGGGGTCTGCAGTGTTCTGAGCAAGAGCAGGTTCCATATCTGGAACAGTAATTGCTCCGTTTACATAAAACGCATCCATTAATTGCCTGAGTTTCTGTACTCCCTGACGAGCTCCCTGCCTCCCCAGACCTCGCCTGCCTCAGGCTTTATTTATAGGCTCCCCTGACCTTTTCATTACTCAGAATCTCTCATGGATCCTGTCCTCTGTATGTTACCACATCACTTTTTCTTGTCCCGTCTGACATTTAATTTTTATTAACTGTGGTGTGAGGTAAAGCTGGTTTTCTTTGTTTTCCACACTGTGTTCTTCTCTTGCTCTCCAGGCCATAGAAAGTCATTCCAGAATCACTTGGGAGATTTTTTTTCCTTGACATTCTGAGACTTTCCAGCAGGACATGGAAGATTAAACCTGGATTTAAGGTTAATAATGTCTCCCTGAGCCAATGAGGACTGTAAGGTGGGTACATGAGCACAAGCCTCACACCTGCAAGAGTCTAAGTGTGGGTCAATGCCTTGTACACACCAGAAGGTGACCACTGGTCACTGGAAAGCCCCTCTGCACCTCCTGTTTCTTGAGTGGCTGCCTCTCATTCCAGTTTGTGCAAAAAGCAGGAGCATATGTGGGAATTTGGGTAAGATGGAGACATGTTGTAGTTTTCCAGCCATGCTTAACATGTTTGCCACACCCTCTGCTGAGGAATCTCTTGTTGTTCCTCATTTAACTGAATAATCACATTAACTCAAACAGTTTAAGCAGAAAACATCCAAACCAGGAATATTTGTGAGAGACAGATGAAAAAATCCTTCCATTAGCTGCTCTTCTTTTGGGAGGTTCCTGCCAATTAACAGCAGCCATTGTTCACTCTTGGATGATGTGTTGTCTCCTGAACTTTACTGGCTAATTAAAAAATCCTTCCCTCAAAAAGATGAAATCCTCCCCAACTTTTTAGTGAGTCACTGTGCATGTTTCAGTGAGAAGTGCCTCACACTGAATTTACAGCCTGCATGAATCTGTATACAAACATGTTTATATAAATATTTCTTGGAATGGATCCATGGCTCAGTTCTGACACTAATGGACAGTAGAGAAGCACAAGCTAATGCCAAATCTCACTAAATTAAATCCTTTAATTCTGTTCAATAGAGCAGCTAAATTCCCAAATGCCAGGAGGGAGAATCTCAAGTGCAGGCACTGGGATGAGTGGCTCTGAAGCAGAGATCTCCCGGCAGGGGTGCACAGGGGGCTCCCAGCCCAGGGACCCTCGGGAGAGCAGAGGGAGCTGCTCAGTGCCAGGAGCAGTGGTGGCTAAGCCCCCACAGCCATGGAGAGGCCCTAAGGAGACCCAGCGCACACTGCTGGGGGAGGGACAGGCTGTGGGTGCTTGTAGCTGGCCTTTGGGAAAGCCTCTGCCACCGCTGCTCAGAGGGTTCTCCTGGGAAACCCTCTGCTCGTGGCTTGGCCGGGTGTGCTCAGGGAAAATCCTGACTGATTCCAGGCCCAGAGGGTGGTGGGGAATGAGTTAAATCCAGCTGGCAGCTGGTCAGTGTTGGTGTTCCTGAGGCTCAGGCTGGGACCAGGCCTGACCAATGCCTTTATCGAGGCTCTGGCGAGGGGACCAAGGGCTCCCCCGGTCAGTGCGTGGTGACACCGAGCTGGGTGGGTGTGGATGTGCTGCAGGGGGGGATCAGCACGGGCTGGATCCATGGGATCCATGGGCTGGGGCCACCAGGGTCACCAAGGCCAGGTGCCAGGTCCTGCACTGGGGTCACAACAACCCCGCAGAGCTCCGGGCTGGGGCAGAGGGTCTGGAAAGCTGGGAGAGGCCCTGGGGCTGCTGTGCCAGCAGCTGGACATGAGCCCAGGTGGGCCAGAGGCCAAGGGTACCTGGGCTGTAGCAGCCATGGGGTGGCAGCAGGGCCAGGGCAGGGATTGTGCCCCTGTGCCAGCCTTGCTGGGGCACCTCCAGTGCTGTGTCCAGCTCTGGGCCCCTCAGGACAAGGAGGACAGTGAGGGGCTGGAGCATGTCCAGGGAAGGGAATGGAGCTGGGGAAGGAGGTGGAGCCCCAGGAATGGCTGAGGGAGCTGGGCAAGGGGCTCAGCCTGGAGCAAAGGAGGCTCTGAGGGGACCTTGTGGCTCTGCACAACTCCCTGACAGGAGGGGGCAGCTGGGGGGGGGATGTCGGGCTCTGCTCCCAGGGAACAGGGACAGGAGGAGAGGAAATGGCCTCAGGCTGGGCCAGGGAAAGTTTAGTTGGATACTGGGGACAATTTCATCACTGAAAGAATTGTCCAGCCCTTCCAGAGCTACCCAGAACAGGGGTGGAGTTCCCATCCCTGGAGAGATTGGAAAGCTGTGTATAGGATGTGGCACCTGGGGACATGATTTAGTGGTGGCCTTGGATGTGCTGGGCTGTCATTGCCAGGTGGCTGCTGTTGGACTTGATGATCTCAGAGGGTTTATCCTATTCTGTGGCTCTAAATACAAAGTTTTCTATGTGAATATTGATATAGTCTATATTCCAAAAGGATGGAATATTTCACATTGCTTTTAGATTAAAAGTTGAAACCAGTTCTCCAAATTTCTCATGGGACGCTGGTATTATGTACTGAGCAATAGTACTGTGCTACTGTGTGTACAGGGGAATATCAGATGTCTAGAAGAATTAATGAATATTCAAGGAGTTCTGCTTTGCAATGAGCTTCAGCTGAGAGCTGTGTTCATTCATATACATTTAAGTAAAGCTTGGATTTGCTCGTTTTTCATAAATCTTCTTTCGAAGGGAGGAAAACAATCAGACTGTGCTTTTATAGAGTGAATTTAAAATTAAAATTAGACATTTAGGTGTCATTTCAGTTGTAAAGTAGCCCTTAGTCTGATGGTTGGAACAGGGGTTCCAATTATGTTTAATTTGTATGCACAGGGCTTGGTTAGACAAAGTATTAAGCGTTCTTACTTGTTCATAATATTTCTGTCGTGTGTAGGGCTTTTCAACACCCTCACTAAATTAGTTCTTGGAAGCCCTTGTTCACTATATTAACGTAATCTATCCCACACACAGTAAAACAAACTGTTTGGCCTTTCCAATGAGAGGACCCCAATCTTAATAAATATTGAACTATAAAACCCCTGCGTGGGGAATACAAGCTAATTCTTTTCTCTTTGCACCAGCTGTGAGCTGCTCCGTGTGATGTATGGCACAAACTCTCCAGGAAAGAGGAGCAAATTGAAAACACCACCCCTATGGGCTCCCTTATTAGACTGGAAGTGACTGTGAAATTTGCAGGACACAGCTCATTAAAACAAGGCTGGCAATCTGTGACCCCTTGAGTGGGAAGAGGAGATCCGTGCTGGAAAACAGGCTGTTGCTCTGACTGGGGGGGAACTCAGCTAAGGAGAAGGAAAATTTGTGTGGCTGCTTGTTAACCCCCTCCTCACCAGAGCTCCTTACAGGGTGCATCTTCAGGAGATTGGGGCAGCAGTGGCTCAGGCCCGGTTAGAAATGAAGGGCTGAATGCCTGGAGAGCTGCTGGTGTTCCCCAGCCCAGGTCCTGGGGTCCTTGTGCTGCTTTGGCACCTGAATGGTGCGATGAAAATATCACTGCCCAGGTGTTTCATCAGGCACATGGGAACTTAGCACAGCACAGGTCCAAGGGCTACAGACCTGTGTTTTCATTACTGAGATATTTAATTGGTGTTAATTTGGTGATAATCACAGTGGCCCCCTGACCCAGGTGAGTGCATCAAGAGGGGCAAATTTTCACAGAATCCCAGGATGGGTCAGGCTGGAGGGGACCCCAGAGGGTCACCAGGTCACAGCTCCCTGCTCCAGCAGGGCCATCCCAGAGCACAGGACACAGGACTGGGTCTAGAGGGGTCTGGAGTGTCTCTGGTGAGGGACAGGAGTTCTGCCTCCCTGGGCAGCCTGCTCAGGGCTGGGCACTGCCCAGGGCAGGAGCTGTGCCCCTGGCAGGGGAATTGCTGGGATCAGACCCTGCCCAGGGCAGGAGTTGTGCCCCTGGGAGGGAAATTGCTGGGCTCAGACCCTGCCCAGGGCAGGAGTTGTGCCCCTGTGAGGGGAATTGCTGGGCTCAGACCCTGCCCGTGGCTCTGATGCCATCGCTGAATCCCCCAGAGCAGAGCCTGGGCCCTGCCCTGAGCCCTCCCTGCAGCCAGGGACAGCCAGGGACAGCCAGGGACAGCCAGGGACACCCGGGGCTGAGGGCCCCTCTCAGCTGCGGCTCCTCTGAGGCTGAGCAGCCCCAGCTCCCTCAGCCTGCCCTGGGCACGGGGATGCTCCAGGCCCTTCCTCAGCTGCGCAGCCTCCGCTGGCCCCGTGCCAGGAGGAGCCCAGAGCTGGACACAACATTCCGGATGTACCTCACAGGGCTGGGCCCAGGGGCAAGGTCACTCACCTGCTGGCAGTGCTCTTCCCAATGCTTCCCTGGATAAACCATCGGCCTCCTTGGCCCCCAGGACAACGTGCTGGCTCATGGACAACTCCATTCCATCCCAGGCCGTCCCATGAAATAACCCCTTGGAGTACCTGGTGCTGAATTCGATCCTTTTGTCAGCTCAGAGCACCATGCTCGGTGTGTGGAAAGCCTCAGCTGCAGAGGAGCTGTCCTGGCTCTGTAAATCAGCTCCCAGCACTGTCAGAAGCCAGACCAGACTCAGACTGCACAGCCAATCTCACCTGCCCTCAGGCAGAAGTCCTCAGAATTCCTCTGTGTGAGTGTGTACTACTCAGGGTGCTCCCAGACCTGGCCTAGTGCAGTTTGGTGCTGAATATTCAGCTGTCAGCTGTTTGCACTGAAGAAAAGAACAGGATAATTTACCCCGAACTTACTCCAGGTTCTAATAAATCCCATTTTCGTGCCACCAGAACCCAGGGAAAAAACAAGGCAGGAATGTTAACATTTTCTGCTTGAAAAAGCAGCTCTCTTAGTAGTTAAGTTCAATCCCTTAAGTGATCACCTAATTCTAGTCTGACATTTTCTGTAAGTGAATAAACCTGTATCTTAATTCTCCTCCTGTCAAAGATTAAATAATGCTACATCAGCTTTTAATGTGATTGATCCAAATAAAGACCATGAAAAATGTCGCCTGGTTGGAAACATTCAATGCAATAATACATTGGGGAGAGCTCCCCCCATCCCTGCTGATGTGAAAGAGCTGGATTGTGGGAAGAGAAAAGCTGGGATGACAACACTTAAACTGACGATGCTCTGCATGAGGGAGAGGAGAGGCCGAGTACAAAACAGGCTCAGTGACTGAGAGTGAATCCAGCATGGATACCTTGGGAAAAGCAGGTACCCTTGAGGCAGATCCAGCTGGATTTCCAAACTGACCCCTCAGCCACAGGTGAAGATTTTGGCCCTGCTCACCATGACAGAGGAAAGAACCAAACCCCCTTATGTGTGACATATAGGGGATTGGTAACTTTCCTTGGACTTGGAACTTTCCCTTAGGAAGAATGGGAAGTGGAGGTGCAAGAAATGAAAATTTCACACATTTCTCATGCCTTTGGTGCCAATATTGCTGTTGTCTTAGGGAAACTGAGGTCAGGAGGGACACCTGACTGGAAGTGACAACAAGGAAAGGGCTTTACGATGTTGACCTTCATGTACTGTGGTAGTTGTCCATCACCTGCCTGTGAGTATCCTGTAGTCTCTGAACCATTTCATTTGTTTTTCAGTTGAAAATAAGTTCTAAATTCTTCCTGCTGTAATTCTGGCGTGGAAAAGCTGCCTTTTCCTCATCCAAATCAATTTAGTGATTCACTCCTTACACAGTCTGCTGATGGTTATGAGGATGGGATTACAGGCTTTGTAAATGATTGTAAAACACAGGCCTGGCTCCAAAGTGGTTTATTTTCCTATCAGTGATTTAGAAAGTGAACTTAAAAGTGCTGTAGTTTTCCTTGTGCCCTGGGAGGCTGGAGAGAGGATTTTTGGAATATTTGATCTGCACAAAGTGCAGATGACAAGATTGCTGGATAGGTGGGCAGAAGAGAGAAAGAAAACAAACAGAGAAAGAAAACAAATGAAGGAAGAAAGCCAGGAAAGCACAGGTTTATATTTAGGAAGTGTTTATTCTTAGAGTGGGAACTCACAGCCAGGCTGCAGTCAGCATCTGCACACAATGTTCTGACCTGTGGGTGCCCAGATAGCCTTCCAGAGCCTCACACAACCCCAGCAGCTTTGGGTCATCCCAAGAGAAGTGGCTGATTGCTTTTGCACCTCTGCTATTAATAACTGAGGTGGGAGGGCAAAACTGATAGGTTTTAAATACTGGGGTCGTTCCTTAAAGTCAAATTATACTGGGCTTATGCATTTGTTCCCATCCTAATTAAATTTGTGGTCCTCCCTCTTTGAATAGTGCACATTACAAAGATTAAGTAGAAAGTTACTGGAAAAACTCTGAACTGATAACAAGGGATTCCTATTTCTTACCTAATTGTCACTGTGATTGATGTTTTGGGAATATTTCCAAGACTGCACTTGGTTTAGTAGCCACGCTTTGAGCACATCTTGCTGAAGCCTTAGGAATTGGTGAAGGACAGGGATGTGTTTCCTGCATGTCAACCCTAAAGACTCTGGGATGAGCTGACCCAGCCTGGGCCCCATGATCCTAATGATTACAAAGGGAATCTTTGGCACATCTGGAAAGTTTGTTCAATAATTAAATTACTCGTTTGGGACTGTGAGTCTTACACTTCCCCAGTTGTTGGGCATTTGTCAGTGAATATGTCGGACCCCTTACTGGAAGGTTGTGCTCCCACATGGAAAATTGCAGGAAAGCCTGGATGCAGTAATTCAGGCCCCAGCTGAGAGGATGCTCTTCTTGACGGCTCCCACTCCAAACTGGTTACAAGGAGAGAAGGGATAATCAGGACAGCAGCTGAAGGAGCGAAGATCCCCTCCCTTGCCCTTTTCCCTGCTGTCCCCCCCAGAGCCACAAGTGCTGACAGCAACTCTGGTTCCGATTTGTTTTCCGTTCCTATCGGAGCACAGGGCTGTCCAGGGGAGGGATCCTTTCACGCCGATCCGCCAGGTCCTTGAGGGGTGTGAAGAGTAAACGAGGTGTGAACAACACATCAAGTGGGCAGCACAGGGAAGCGGAGCCGTGAAAGGATTTGCTCCGTAAAAATAGAACGGGGCTGTTGGCAGCAAGAGGTGTCTGGAACAGATAAACCCGGCCGGGAGTGAGTGATGGGAGCTGGGCTTGTTTTATTAACACCGCAGTCTGAGCTTCCTGACCTTATGAGAGAGGAGGGAGTTGGGCAGATCAGGTGAGCTGGTAATTTGTTCTTTAACGCTGCAAGGATTGCACCTCTCTTCTCTCCACACAACAGCCGAGAGCGGTTTTTAACCCCGGATCGCCACCTCGCCTTTCAGCTGGGATGGGGAATACAGGGTACATTAACACCTAGCAGTGATCCCATGGAAAAGTGTGAGCCGCACTCCCGTTTGTTTTAATGGGCTTCACTGTGGAGGAGCTGCAGCTCTGGAGTCCCTCTGGAGACCCCAGCATCCATCCAGCCGATCCTCTTTGATCATCTCTGGGCACTGGGAAGCTTGTCTGTGTGCTTGGATTAGTGTGGATGTTCTTCTCAGGTGAAATATTTATAAATCAAGGGGAGTTTTTCTGACTAAACAATAAATTGCAGCGTGGGTTTGCTATGAACATCCCTCAGGTATAACTGTCATAGCACAGCACTGCCTTCAATCCAGGGATCTCATCCATCCCCATCCCACAGAGATCAGCATATTACGAGCAGAAAGTGATTTACCAGACAAGTCCCAGTTCCTGCCTGTATTATTCCATGATTTATGGCCCTTCTGATGTGGCTGTCACTGGAGTGCAAGAGAGAAGCTGTTTTGCAACACAAGCAAAGGGTATTAGACTAACAGATCTGATATTGAAAGATGGGTATCTCTTTGCATTGCAGCTCTCTGGCCTGCTGTTTATTTGCTGTCTCACTCAACTCCAGCTCCAGCCTTGCTGCTCTGCTGCCAGAAAGGCTAAAGCATAAAATGGAATTACAGGTATTAACAGCTGTGGGTTGTGTCACCTAGGAGCACACAGCAACCACTGAAAGGGCCACCACGGATGGGGAGGGATAGCAAAAGGGTGCTCAGCACTGAAACCCGTGAGGTTTTCCCCACTGGCTCCAGGATTTCAGGTTTGGCCTGATGGGAGCGATCACTCTGAGTGAGATTTCAGCCACTCTGTGGCTTATAAAGGCATTAATAGAGCATGTAAATTTAGAGCACTGCACTTTTGTTTCATTAAGAGTTCCACTTTAGAAGCAGACAGACTCCATGGAATCTGCCCCCGGAGCAGCCCCACACATTGCTCTGCTGCTGCATGGATTAAAAGGAGCTCTCGCTCCTCGCAGGGGCTCCTCTTACCCTCAGCTGCTCTCAGCTTGGGTTCTTCTTCACATTCCTCCTCATCCTGGCACCTTGAACCCTGACCCCTGTTCTTTAGGTGTCGTGGGGCAAGTGCTTCTCAGCTGAAGCCACTGGAACAAGAGCTGGTTTTAGCCTAAAACTGAGTGAGGAAGGCCTCATGGGAGTGCCTGCACAGAAAAGGAACACATGCAGGTTTGCAAACATCACTGGTGCTTGAATTTCCCTTCTTTGCCATCTTGGGGTGAGCAGATAGAGAAATTCAGGGGTTTCTTACAGATCTCATAGAAGCTGAGACTCAAAGGTGATGAAATCAGGCTTCGAACAGCACTGCAAAGAGCCCAAATCGGGCACCCCCTCTGGACACCCCAGCTTTGGGCACTGGGTCTCTCACTCAGAGGACTTTGGATGCTGCCAGGTGTCCCGTCGTTTTATCCAGGAGCCAGCAGGAACCCTGGGGAAATGAGCCTAAACTTCAGGAAAGACAGGTACTGGTGTGACAGATGGGACCTTGGCCCATAGCTTGGAAATAGTGAGAATTAGAAGTGTGTCATCAGGGAAAAGTGAGATCAGATGCTTTAAATCACAATATATTACACTTCCCCCCAGCCTTTTAGCAATATACAAGCTTAATGCCTCCTTTTTGTCCTTTCTGGGGAAAGAATGCCTCAGTGTGGACTTACCTAAACAGCTTGGGAATTTTTTAGCACTTGATTATTCTAAAATATTGAGGGTTTGTGGCACTTGAGCAGGTGGACTTGAAATCCCTGGTTTGCATCTTGATGGTTTTTCTCTTTGGCCTCATTTGTTAAAGGGATTGTTAGGCCAGAGGCATTTCTGTCATCTCTTGGGAGATGGTGCATGTGACTTTCTGTTTTCCATGGAAACCGGAGCAGGAAATAGTTAACAAAAGGCTCTGCAGTGTGTGAGAGCAGGATAAGAGGTTTGGGGGAAAAAACCCAGAAAACAAGAGCATCACTCTCAGCAGCAGCCAAGGGCAGAGCTCTCCAATCTCCTGCCAAAGCCTGTTCCTGGGGCAGTCAGGCTCACTCTCTTCTTCAGAGCCTTGTGTGGTTTGAGGGCTCCACTTGAGACTTTCCTCCCCCTCCTCTTTAGCCTGAAAATCCTCACTGAGGAGCTCTGACAAACTTAGGGAGATAATTTGGTCTAAACCTTGAAAAAACACCTGTCTGGCCTCCTCAAAGCAAGAAACCTCCCTGGTTGAGAAGTGATGAGTTCCAGGGATGTTTGGAGCCCTGGCCAACCCCGTTTAATTGGAGGTTTCCTGCAGAGCCAGAGGCTTTCCTGGCTTTGGGCATCACCTTTGGAGCCCAACCCAGCAGGCAGCTGGGGGATGGGGCTGGAAAGCAGCAGGAAGATGCTGCTCATAAACTACCACAGCTTGACTTCCTGGCAGGAGAGTGTCCACCAAGGGTGTTTGTTGGGAAGGATTTCCATCCATAAGGACCTTCCCCCTCTGCTGCCTCAGTTTCTCCTTTAGTGTGGGATGGGAAATCTCCCTCTCAGCTCTTCTGTGACCTAACTGATGCTGATGTAGCATAAATGCTCAAGAGGGTTCATTGCTGGAGGTCTGCTCTTGGTTTACTTTCTCCTCGTGGACTGTGGAGGAAAATTTCCCTGCTGCTCTCCCATGGTATTTTGTCAGAGCTGGTCACGTCCCCTCCGCTCAGCAGCTTTTCCCTGGGGAACTCCCAGCCTTTGCTTTTCCCTGGCAGGCCATGCAGGAAAGAACGGCTGTGATTTAAGAGCAGAGCAAAGCACTCAGAGGCACAAAAGCACCCAGAGATTCAAAGCCTGGAACCTGTGTTCCCAGGGAGCTCACAGAGCCTCAGCAAGCTGTTCCTGAACACAATTGTGCCTGCAAAGAGCCTGTTTGAGCACTGTACTGCACAGGGCAGACTTTTAAGTCCTTTTTTCTTCCTTTTGTTCCCATATCCAAGGTCTTTCTCTCTTTGATTTATGGATTTGAAGCCCATCTTTAATTATTTGCCCTGAAAAGCTGCCTGAAGCAGGGCCCAGCAGGAGTCAGACAGAGGCAGCTCAGCCTTCCTGGCTTTGCACAGCAGCGTTCCATGGGAATGACCATTCCCAAGTGTGTGTGAGGGGCACAGCTCCCTGGCTCCTTCCCTTGGGCTGTGGATGTGCTGGGCGAGCTCTCAGGCCCCAGCACTTCATGTGCTTGTCCACCCCATCCCCCTGCTCCACAGGGCACACGGGGACTGTCACAAGGCCCACGACAGACACAGAACATTCCAGAGAGGCAAATCTGGATGTGATGCCCAAAGGCATTTTCAGTGCTGGGAAATAAGGGCTCACTTACTCCCTTCAAGATTTCTGCTCCAGGATGAATAGCAGTGATGAAAATCTGCCACAGATCAGGCAGGTCTGCACGGTCACCCTTGTACTGCTTAGCAAGACCTGTTTGAGTCTGGGAGCTCAATTTCCCTGTCTCAAGATGCTTTGAAAGGCTCTGTCTTGATTGCACTTCCATCCACTCGAGATAAATAATTGTGTTATCAGTCCACAGCAAAGCCTCAGCCTCCAGGGCTTCCCAGCAGCAGCACTGGAGCTCCCAGTGCTCACACAGGATGGGGGACCCAGAGCAGCTGTGGCTGCCCCTGGATCTGTAGAAGTGTCCAAGGTCAGGCTGGACAGGGCTTGGAGAAACCTGGGACAGTGGGAGGTGTCCCTGCCCATGCAGGGGGTTGGAACAGGATGGGCTTTAAGGGCCCTCCCAACCCAAACAGCTCTGGGATTCCGTGTCTCCATTGTGCATGGTGGGATGCAAAACTGGAGCTTCTTCCTCTACGGGTAAATCCTATTTCAGCTCCCTTAAATCAGTTCTTCCCCAAAAAAGCTTACAACAGCTTTCCGCTGGAAGCGGGGGGATGGTTGTCAAAGCCTCAGGAAACCCCTTTGATGTGGGGCAGGCAGCTGGGAGAGGTGGTAATGAGGTGCTGGGAGAACTTCAGTCACCAGAGAGGGAGCCCAGCAGTTCTGAAGCTGCCCGAGCAGCAGGGCCCCTGTGCTGACAGACCCCTGGGTGAGGGGATAGCTGATTAAAGCTTACAGGCCTTGAGTGCTTTAGGGACAGACTCATTCTGTGGCTCTGAACAGAATTTCTGGGCTTGCAAATTTATGGAAACACTTTCTTGGTCAGCAACAGAGGGAACAAACAGGTATTCAGTTATCAGAGCATATTTGTGTGTCCACCTCACTCCAAAGTCTTTGTCCCTGCTGCAGGCTGCTTGGATTGAGAATTCGCAGGGGCAGGACCTCTGCCCTTCTCCTCTTGCACGGCTCAGAATAGAAAGGGATTTCAGGCCTGGGTGGAGTGCTCTGATAGCAGGTTATAAATACAGTGGTGGTGGCACTGCTCTCTGCTGAGGGGCTCCATGCCAGCCCCAGCCAGTGAGGGCCTGACTGAAGCTACAGCAGCGAAGAACAGACCTGTGAGTTGCAGATAGTCCTGCTCAGTGCTGGATCACCTCCCTCATGCTGCCATCAGGGCACCTCTGAGGCCACTGCTGCAGGGACACACGTGGCAGTGCTGGATTAGGGACCTGGTCCAAACTGTTTCCCAGCTGGGGACATGCAGGGACAGCCAGCATTGTCCCCGGGATGTGTCACCCGGTGCAGCGCCACAGCTGAGGCAGCACCACCTCCTGACATTGACCCTGCCCCTTCCCACCTTGGCTTTCCCCAGAAATGCTCCTGCTGCTCTCTGTTCCCAGCCCATGGGGTGTGGCTGTGTCCTGCTGCTGCCAGCCCTGCGCTCTGGGGACACTGTGACCTGGCTGTGACAGCTGAGCCTTCCTGGGAACTCTGAGTTATGGGATGGTGAGTGCTTTACCTACAGCATCCATCTGGACAAAACCTCTGCCTTCTGAGAGCTGCTGTGAGGCAGAAACACCCTGAACGCTTATTCCAGGGTGTCTTCTCCTGAAATTTGTCTCCAAAACCGAGATAATTCGTCATCCAGATTCCTCCCTCCCCAGCCCTGCTGGAATCACAAAGGCAGGACCACAGCTCACATCCCCTGCTGAGTGAGGCAGAGCTGAGCTTTGACCTGGGCTAAGCCTCCAAAGCCTGACTGTAAATGACAACTGCAGACTGTGTGCCAGACAGATTTTTTATCTTTTCCTAACTAAAGTACTGCTGGTAACTCCAAAGTACTGGCAGGAATTTTCCCTGCTGCAAGTGTGGACACTGGGGAGGATAACAAAGTGTATTTGTGTGGCTTGGGCTGCTACTTAATAACTGGAGAAGAGACTCCAACTTCTCATTAGAAAGTACCATTTTACCTTTTTATTGTTTTTTAATGAAACCATTTATTCCCGCAAGGGAAGAGAATTGCCTTGTTCCTAAGTGGATATTTTCATGAAAAAATAATCCCAGAGTTTTCATTACAGTCTTGAACAAGAGTTTGAAAATAAAATCTGCTTGTTTCTTCCCCTGGCACTCTGCAAAAGGGAAAAATGGAAGAAAAAGAGAGCAAATGGGAATTCTCAACACACGTTTTTGTGGACAGAGTGGAAACATGTAAAAATTTGCTTGGTTTTGAGATGCTATGAATTAAGTTGACATTTTCCAAAGTCCTCATAAACCCCACTGGATTATTTTGGGTGGATTTCAGCTCTAATCCCCAAAAACCAGAGCCACTGAGTGGGAGCGATGTGGTTTGGCTCCCAGGTACCTCCCCAGGCCCTCGGGAGGACTCCCTCCAGCTGCTGAGAGAGCAGAGGTTACTGGGGTCCCTCTTCAGTGTTTTTCTGTGATGAAAATTGTGGGTTGAACTTGGTTTTGCTCTGGGAAGAAAATAACTTTGGTTTGGCTGGAAGGGCTGAATTCTCCTGATGGACATGGGGGGCCTCTCCTTAACTTCTCTGCTGTTTTGAGCTTGGCAGGGATGGGTTCAGGCCCTGTGCTGCCTCCTGCCCTGCTTCCCTAAGGAAAAGGAGCAGCCACGGAGGAGCGGGAGGGGAGGAAAACTGGAAGGGGTTTGAGTGCTGCCCATATTGTGTATGTGAAACAATCAAGCTGGCTTCTTCTGAGGGCCTCAGCCTGTGTGCACTTTACTTAGGGTGCCCCATGCTGGTTCCTTTCTTGGATTGGGAGCGGTGCCCTCGGGGTGGCTCTTTGGGTGGTTTTGCTGTGCTTTAGGGTGTGCCTGTGCTGCCAGTGGTGGTGTGAGGGATGAGCACACCGGGCAGTGACCAAGTTGTGTCTTTGTCAGGAGGTGCTTTTTGCTTTGCTGAGCACTGAGATATGGACAGTCTAACCCAGTTCCATCCTGCTCTGCCCCTGGGGTTCTTGCCAAAGCCCCTTTAGCCCCTGCCCCGCTAAGGGCTGCATTCCTTGGTCTCAGCAGTCACACAACCTGTGGCTGGTTGCTGGGGTTTGAAAGTTTTCGGTTCTTCTCCCTTGTGGAATTTTTTCCCTGGGTGTGTTGCACAGAACTGAGGGCTGGGTACTTACGAGAACAAAAGGGGAAGGCCAAGCAGGCTGCCCGCTCTGGCACCTGGGGGTGGGAACTCAGCTCGGAGGGCCGGTGGGCACTCAGCGCTGGTCACGAGGTGAGGGGAG
>VXAC01004644.1:290671-367994 GCA_013399225.1 Rhipidura dahli | reverse complement strand
TGTTTGCTGTCATTGTCAGTTATTGCTCTCTGCTTGTGTTGGTTTTTATATACATATATATATATATATATATAAGTAAAGGACTGTTATTCCTATTCCTCACATCTTTGTCTGAAAGCTCCTTCATTTCAAATTTATAATAATTTGGAGGGAAGGGGGATTGCATTTTTTCTATTTCAGGGGAGGTTCCAGCCTTCTTTGATTGACACCTGTCTTTCAAACCAAGACATTGGTGTTTCAGGGGTTTGTGTTCCAAAGCATTCCATGGGTGCCTGGTGCCACTTTCCCCTTGTGCAGAGGGAGGAACTGAAGCACAGAGCAGGCAGGTAATGGGATTAATGTTAAAACAGGTTTGTATGGAAACTTGCTGAGTCTGAGAACTTTTTATGAGCCCTCTGTTAAACTCTCTGGCCTCCTCCTCAGCTGCTGACAGGGCTGTGATATCACAAAAAGCAGTAATTCCAGTGAGGTACTGCCCACCTTGCTCTTAGACCTGCTCAGGGCCCACTGGCCCTCCATGACCCATCTGTGAGGGAGAAAGTGAGGCACGGAGCTCCCAGGGCTTGCAAATCCGCTGCTCGTGCTGGCAGGAAAACTCTGCTGGAAACTGCAGCACTTCTGGAGAGAGGTGCTGGTGGCAGAGTGGGTCCTTCTCCTGTGTGGCAGAACTGGCATTGAGGTGGCTTTGGGGGTTTCTCCTCCCCCTTTGGCACCACAAGCGCAGCACTTTTCCAAGGCTTTGCCTCCTGCTTGTCCCACTGGATTCTCTGGACACCTGGCAGCTGCTGTCTCTTCTCTCCCCTCCCGAATTCAGTACAAAGCTGTTTTTTATGCTGCCTGAAATCCCTGACACAGGAGAATTTCCACCTTGCTGGGATCATTAACCTCCCTGCCTTTCCAGTATTTGCAGCTAATGAATAATTTCCTTGTTGTTTTGGTGATTGTTTTGTTTCTTCAACTATCTTTCATTTAGGGAAGCTCTGGGGCTGCTACCTACCTGTCGTGGTGCATGGGCAGAGCCTTCCCTGCACCTCAGCAGAGCTCTGAGAGCATCAGGTCAGGCCAGCAGGGAAATCACAGCAGTGACACCGGGTGCTCCTTGTGAGGTACTTGCAGCAGTTAAACCTCACCTCATCCCGATCCAGGGCAGGGAGCAAAGAGCAGCCCCACACCATCACTGAGGGGAGGGGCATGGGGGGCAGCTCAATGCTGGCACAGCAGGATGCTTCTCCTGCCCAGGAACAGGGAGCTGTGGGGTTTAGGATTGACCTGTGCAGTGCCACAGAGCGATCCCTAAGTAGGTCAAGCACAGGCATCCTGGAAGTGCCAGGAATGTACCTGTGGAGGCAGAGAAAGGGCTGCAGTGCTGGGCTGGGCATGTGCTCCCTCCGCAGTGCTCAGCAGAGCTGAAGTGCCTCTGGGGGCCTTTTCTCCAGCCCCAAAGTGAGATCGTTTGTGTGCTCAGGAGGCACCAAACCCCTCTCCTGACAACAGGAACACTCAGAGTCACCAGGAACAGGCAATCCACCCTGCCCTGGGATCTTGGACAGAGTTAGCAGCAGGGTTGCTGTGCCACGAGGTTGTGCTGTGAGAAATCCTTTCGGGCTGCTCACAGTGCAGTAGGGAGGGTTTCCAGTCATGAGGGAGAACTGAATTCCTACTGTAAGGAGATTAATTTGCTGCCTCAGCCACCAAGTGGGTGAAAAAGCAGCTGAGGATGCAGCAGTGCAGCTGTTAATGTGTTTACTGGGATGAACAGTGTGCTGGGAACATGCCTGGAGTGGTGGCTTCTGTTTCTTTGCAGAAGGCACAGAACACACCAGCAGGATTTAGGAATGTGGAACCCCTGGTTACAGCCAGGGACAAGCTCATGTTTCTATAAAGCCATGTTTGACTGCAGGACACGATGGGGTGTCTGTCACATAAACACCCAGTGTTAAAGGCTGTGGTTAAAGCTGCCCCGTGATGCTGTGCAGCTCCTCATGTTCTTCCATGCTCAGCCTTCCCACTTCCTCATCCATTCCCAGCCTGCAGGCTTCCCATTGCTGACCAGGTTTCTCCTTACAGGCATTACCTGCATTTCTTGTTCCATGGGGAATTGGACCACTCTGTTTCCCTGGTTTCCCTGAATTCCCCAATCTCCACTTGGACTCTGCTGTGGTTGTGTTCTGTGCCTCATTTGCTTCTCCTGGACTCTCTACTCAGGTGTTTCCAGTTCCCTCCCTTTCTTCCTCGTGCTCTGCAGCTTCTCATCAAATCCTGCATTGTCCCACCCCCAAAGGCTTCTCCTGCTCTCCCTTTGGGGCGTCCCTTTTTCCCCTGCTCCCATCAGGTGAGTGGGGCCCAGAGGGGGCATTGCAGGAGTGGAGGATGCTCCTTGTTACCTCTCCAAGGGTTTTGCTCCAGAGGGAAGTGGGGGGGTGGGGTGTTGGCACTGCTGTTGGAAAGGGATGAATTTGGGGCTATTTCAGAACCTTAACGGCAAATCCTACTTGAGGTGCATTGTTTGGATGGGCACTGCAGGCAAAGAGGTGCCTGGATGCAAACTGGAACTCAGTGGATGTTTCTCCATATCCCAAGAGATGTGATGGATTTTCAGCTGAGGCTTTGCTGGGGAGCCCTGTTGTACTGCCTGGATGTGCTGGGCAATATTTCCTGTGGCTCCACAGTTAAGTTTTTATGGAAGCCTCATTCTGTTTAATGTAGCTGTAGTTGGGTTATAAATTAATAATCCCAGCTTCTGGGACTGCTGTGTAGCAAGATGGCTTTGCTGAATGTGTGTGTAAATAATTCATGCCATTAAATTCATTGTGTTCCCTGTCCACAGCTCGTTTACCTGCTGTGACTACAAATACTGTTCTGCACGTTGGAGGTGTTGGGAGATGCCAGGTGTGAGAGGTCCCTGTCTGTCAGGAAGAGGCTCCCCCCTGGCTAAATGGGTCAGAAGCTCGTGGGACAGGGAGGGCCAGGAAAGTCTGGCTTGTGAAGGTGACGGGGTGAAGATCTCGCCTTGGTTTTGGAACGGATGGCAACGTCCAGCCTGTGGGAGATGGGCTTCCCTGGCACATCCATCCTGGGGATCAGGATGAATTTCTTCATGGAAAGGGGCTGCCCAGTCCCTTGGAGTCCCCATCCCTGGAGGTGTCCAAGGAAGGCCTGGAGGTGGCACTCAGTGCTCTGGGCTGGGGACAAGGTGGGCATCGGGCACAGGCTGAACTCAATGACCCTGGAGGGCTTTCCCAACCTCAGTGATCACTGGATCACAGCTCTGCCTCCTTTCCAAGCTCTCCCTCTTTGTTTATAGCTCTTCTGGAATTATTTCAGTGGTTGTCCCTACCAATAAGCCAGGAACAATTGGAATTCTTCCCCGCTTCGTGTGCAAATTCCATGGGGTTTCCAATGTATCCTTTTTATTTAAATTCCTCCCATGTTTCCTTGGAAAGCAGCTCCCACAGAAGTAGTGAAGAGTGCTTTCCAGCCTAACAGGCATCACCATTCTGTGCTGCAGTGAACAGAGCAGGGTAATGACATAAGTCCTGCACAGAAAAAGGTAAAAAGAGTACAAAAGAAAATAAGAAAAAAATATTATTGAGACTAAGAGCTGTTTTCCAGAGTTCCAGTGCACAGTCTCTAAAATGTTTGCATCTTTGTGGCACTACCTGATGTTTCCAAGAGCTTTGATGCTGTTTCATTGCTCCTGGATTGGCAGATTGTTTCAGACCACACTTTTGCTGGTGTGATGTTGTCAGTTCTGGTTTGTTTTCCCTCAGCCTTGCTGCTGCTCTCATCTGCATGTGATGGTGCAGGGCAAGACTTGAAGGAATTCAGGGAAGACTGTGCTGGAGTAACTTCTGTCTTCTCCCCACACACCAGAAACCTGATCCTCTGACAGTCAGTAATATTTATGTGCTTTTATGCATCCTACAGAACCTCTAAAATTGTGTTATTGTCAAGTTACCATCATATATTATCTAAAAAGCTTTAAAAGCTTGGTTTAGCTTTTTGTATAAATATTGATGAGAAATCTGAAGCATGTTTTTCTGAAGAAAATACTTACATTTATATCAGACTCAAATTTATCTGGAAAAGATGTTATTCCTTATGTTCCTGATGAAGTCTACTTAGGACACAGTCTGAGCAAGGCTGCGTCTGTATAAATAACAAGGACTATTAGTTTGAGACCAGTTTATTCACTGAAAAGGCTTCTGAAGAAATGCATTAGCATATTGGAAATCACTGCAAAGGGTTTGGGTGATGTTTACTGGGGCTGAAGACAAATGTTTGGGATGGAAGGAAAGAAGGAAGAAGAAGTCCTGTAGTTACAGGAGCTGAACAAAATGAGGCAGGTGCCTGTTAACTTTGAAATAACTGCGAGTTCTTAAAGTTTTTTGTGAGGGAAGTTTCATTGCTGTTTGTTTTGGCTAAGAAACAGTTTTCTGTTTATCTGGGGAGAAGATTTTTAAATAGTGAAGGAAGTGACATTGTGATTCGAAGTTTGGCACTTGACAATTAATCTGTTTGTTCTGGTGAAGCTTTATGCTGGGATTTACAAGTGATGCCCAGCAAATGCCCAGCACGCCTGGCCAGTGCTCCCAGACAAACTGGAAAAGAAGAGCAGTGGCTGCTGCAGGTTGCCCTGAGAGGACACCTCTTGTCCCAGTCAGTCAGCTGGGATTGATTGGGAGGAGGCGAAGGGATGGAGCAGCTTCTCCTAAACAGGAAAATAGGCTCTAATATCTCCTTTCAAAGCTGCTGCAAACTGGCTGGGGAGTTTTACTGCAGCCCTGCTGTCAGGCAGGAGTGACCTCTGGGACAGCCCTGCTCTGAGGGGCATTGCTGCCTTGGCTGGGTCTGGTTTTGGAGGCTCCCCCAGCCCCAGCCCAGCACTCTGTGTGATGCTGTTTACACAGAGCATGGGCCATAATGGAACATGAAGTATTGTGCTCTTCCCTAACCTATTTACATGACTTCATTACCATTGAGTTTTTACTGGGCATGTCAGGATTGGAGAGGGAAATCTAATCTAATAGGAAGGAATGTGCCTCTCTGGAGCAGTGAGGCTGTGAGATAAAAAATGGGGTTTAGACAGACAAATGAACTGATGCACTGGGGAAGGAAATGATTGCACTCTTATTCTTCCCCCAAAAATGAGTTAAAATTCCTCCCACAACTTAATGTTGTGGCAATATTCAAATGTCCCAACCAGTATATTTTGCAAGGATTGAAAGGAATAACAAAGCCAAAGGTGATGGAAATAACTGGATGATGCAGTGGATGAGAGTCAGCTGGGACTGGGATGTCCATACCCCTAAAATGCATTGATCAAATGCATGAACGTATCTCACTGTCCCAGACTGTTTGTCTTGAAATGGAAGCAATTTAATCTTTTAAAAAAATAATGAATGAGCAAACTGTAAATGAGACCTTCTGGCAGCAGGATGGGCTGTGGTCCCAGAGGCAGCAGCACAGGCCAGGATGACAAATGAGGTCATTAAAGTAAATAGTGTAAATTGAGTTTTGGCAGTGGGAAGGAATCCTTATTATGATGAAGGGCATTAATATGGGAAGAAAAGGGGGAGGAGGAATTCACTGGTGACAGGCTCATCTGGGGCAGAAAGCAGTGTGATCCTGTGGCTGCTCCAAGCCACCTCCCTCATTGCAAGGCAAGGAGCCCGTTTAATTTCACAGGGTTTTCAGCAGGGCATGGTTTCGAAGTGAATTAAAGATTATGAAGTGTCATCTCCAAACAGCATCCAGGAGGTGCTGAACCAAAGCCTGGGATTCTTTACTCATTTGGTCTCATCTTTGACATCACATTTGCAGCACAGTTGTGCTTTGCCTGCTGATTTTTCATTTCTAAAGAGTTTCTTAATATGAGTGTTCAAAACCCGATCACTTGGTTTCCTCTGGGTAGTCTTTGATTATGGGAAGTGCAAACCATGGTGTTAAAGGGCTGTGGCAGCCAGTTCCCACTGACTGACCAGCCAGGGAATTCTGGCCTCTGCATCTGGGTTTCTTTAGGTGCTGGTAACAGCCAAGTTGATTAACGGGGAGTTGTGGCAGTCCTTAAGCTCATAGGGACTTTTTAAAGTTGCTGGGCTCTCTGAAAGCTGCTGTGAGAATCAGTGGGCAACTCAGAATCATCTGTGCAAAGTCTTGGGGTTGTTCTTTCTCGTTCGATGGTACTGAAATAAATCCTTGCTCTTGTAAGAGCAGATGTAACTGGCAAGTTTGGGCATTGCCCTGGGAATCTTGAGCCCTGAGTGTCACTGTTCTCTGGCCTTTCTGTGACCACTGCAATGGCACCAGTGACATGCTGTGTAAAGGCACCTTACAGGGTGGTACTAATTAGATGAAAGTTCATATGGTCCCATTAGTATCCTAAAGTTCTGTGGCTTTCATTCTCTGAGGTTCAGTTCCTGTGCTCATCCTATTGCAAGGATAAATCACTTGTGAAATGCATTTTAGTTAATGAAAAACACATTTTGCCTTCAACGAGATGGTCTGTGAGGTCCCTTCCAACCCAAAGTCTGTGCCTAGGGCCAGGTTTTCCGACACACTCCTGAGCTATCAGAGAGGGCTCTGAGGCCTGGAAAGGCATGGAAATGCACTTTTCCTGTTTAGCTTGCAGGGGCAGATTTATCTCTAAGAGTAGCTCTTATTTTTTCACAACATGCCTTGAAAAAATGAAAGCTTAACCAAAGCCAAACAGAAATTTTCTCCTTTTGCCCTGGAAATGCTGGTTTTTGTTGAGGCCATCATGATGTGGTAATAGAGATTCGCATGGCTGGTGAGAGGAATGCGCTCCAAAGCTGCTGGGAATGGGCCTGAGCTGTGGGAGGAGGGGAGGAGGAGGCTCAGGGACAGTTCAGGGTGTTTGCATTAACAAACAATGCTGGGGGTGGGGTTGAGAATTTGAAAAAGTACATTTCACACCAGCATCTTGTGTGAGTGCAGCAGGATGGAGGAACACTTCCACAGGCCTTTGTGGCACACAATTGGAAGAATTGCTGCAGAATGGATGGGGCATGAGCTGGGAAATGGGATGTGAAGGAGCTCGAGGAGCACTTGAAATCATGATGGTCCAGACAGAGAGGAGAGAACTGCATTAGGGAGACCTGTGAAATCAGTGTTCACCTAAAGGCGTGGAAGGACTCTTGGGTCAGGTTGGGTACCAGGAAAGGTTCTTCCCCCAGAGGGTGCTGGGCACTGCCCAGGCTCCCCAGGGAATGGTCCCGGCCCCGAGGCTGCCAGAGCTCCAGGAGCGTTTGGACAGTGATGCCAGGGATGCCCAGGGTAGGATTTTGGGGTGTCTGGGCAGGGCCAGGGGCGGCACTGGCTGATCCTGTGGGTCCAGCTCAGGATATTCCGTGTGATCCGATCTTTCTAGACCCTTCTGGCATTTGGGATTATGTCAGTCCCAGCTGCTTTCTTTGGCTCCAACCTGTGTGTGCCTGGCCTGGGAGAACCCTGAGGGACTCCCAGATGTCCCACAGGTTTGGGGAACACACCAGCAAGTGGCTTCACCCCCATACACTTGGGTTTTCCATGTAAAACTCCTATTTCAGGCACAGGCAGCCTGTTCTGCCAGAGCCCAGGGAAGCATGAAACAGGAGTTGAAGGTGGAGAGTTAATTTGCTCAGGTTTTGCCTCTAACTGCTGCAGAGTGAAAGTCTGCTCTGCTTTTCTGGGGGTGGTCGAATCCAACCAGAACTGAAATCCGAGGGCAATAAATGCTTCTTGCAAATGGGGGTAGGAGAAAAGTGCTGATTCCCCCAGCTCAGGGAAAAGGGACCTAAGGAAAATTTATGGTGAGGGCTCAGCACTCCCTGAGTGAAACCCCAGCTCTGGAGGGGATCAGATGGGGTTTTTGTTACACTGGGTTGAGGAATCCCAGCCACGTGCCAGGTCCTGACACTGGGAAAAGATTGTGTGGCATGTTTGTGTGAAATCTGTGTGGTTTTGTAACAAAAAGTATGTTGTGTGGTGTTTTGATGATCAGAGCTTTTCTGTCATGAGAAGAAGCAGGAAGCTGAGCAGAAATGAAAACTCTGTCCCCAGCTGTGTGCCCTGCAGGGTCAGGAGAAATTCAAGGACTCACTTAATGCTGTTGTTATTAGTTAGAACATCTATTTGCTAGGAAAATGCTCCTAGAGTATCAATAAAATAACTATAATTTTTTTGCCAAGAAATATTCAAAACCTTTCAAGCAAATACTGGAGAAAAGCATTTATTGGAAGAATAAGGGGAAAAAAAGTAATTGATTCTGAAAAATGGGATCTTAAACACCTCCCTCACTCATGGAGAAACCTAAAGTTGTGCTTCATCAGTAGGAAACCAGAAGTGTGGCTCTGGTGCCACAAATCCCTAAACAAATGTGGCTTGAATAATAGATTGACTTGCTTAGGAGAGCTTTTCCCTAAGCAAACTTAGGAATCAATAACTAATTATTTGCAGGAATAGCCTTGCAAATTTCCCATCATAAACAGATCCAGGAAAACTCTCAGTTACTCCAATCCATTTGTGAACAGAAAGAGGTAAAAGTAATTTTTCTCTTAGCTCACACACTGATTTATCCTTGGTTTTTTCTCCGCTTGTATTTGATGGAACAGCTGCACTTAACCCATGGCCTTGTTTATGCTGGGAAAAATGGATCCTTTATCTGCAAACACATTGCTTCAAAAGCTGAACCAGTTCCTTGGCTGCAGGTTTCCAGGTGGGTTCCAACTTCATTGCTGTTTAGAACCTGAGTGCAGCTGGGTGAGGATTTGGAGGCGATGGACGAAGGAGCTGCCGTCAGATCTCGGGGACTCTGCTCCGAGCAGGGGCTCTGCAGTTGCTGACATCTGCCTGCTGTGAAAGCCTTTCCTGCCACAGGGCTGCTGCTATGGGCTCTTTCCCTCTGCCTGGCTGCTCTTTCCATGAAACTTGCCAGAGCTTCATCGTCTTTGGGGCTTCTCTCCTCCAAAATGATGCCCTCCCATGAGCTCCTGGGTCTGGTCAAGGTGCAGCCAAGGTGTGGCCTTGGTACAGGGCAATGCACTGAAGCTGAAAGCTTGTGACTGGCAGTGTTTGTGGTTTGCCTTGCAGAGGACAGAACCTGTCTCAGGTATTTATATGTGTTTGTATTTGTTCTTTCCCCAGATATAAATCAGCTCAAAGGGGCCAAGCAGATCACACGTTCTGATGGGTCTCTGTCTCTACAGCCGAGCTGCTGCTTATCTCATCTTGATAAAGCCCCCCCCAGAGCATCTCTTTCCAGCTCAGTGAATTGCGTGTAAGATCTCCAGTGTTTGCTGGTGCTGCTGTACTGGGAACAGGCCTGTGGAAATCAGCTTGTCTGTGGAAAATGGGGATGTGGGAGACTGAGTGGGATAAACATCACCTGCCTCGTCTGGAGCTGCTCTGATCAGCCCCAGGCTGTCAAGGAGCTGTTATTCCTGCCTCGTGTGCAGAGCCTTTCCTGGGCACCTCTGCTCTTCATTCACTGCTTTCAGCCCTTTCATTTCTCCAGTGTCAGTCTCTGACTCCGTCCTGGTAACACTTCCTGGGGCTCAGGCTCTTGTCAGGCACTTTCTCTCCAGGGTATTTCATTTTGCTCATTGACAGCAGCAGCTTTCTCTGGAGAAGCAAAGGCCCTGCTTCCCTCCCCGTTCTCCCCTGGGCTCCTGTTAAATAACCTTGCGCACAGCCAAGCCAGAAATGGCTCCGGGAGAAAACCAGGCTGAAAGCCCCAGTGTGGCCTGGGCACTAAATCCAGGAGCAAATCCAGCAGGAATCCAGAGCTGTGAGGATGAGGAGGGGACCGGACCATGTGTCCTGTGAGGAAAGGCCTGGACGGTGGCGGAGCCCCAGAACAGCTGCCCAGGAGGCTGTGGAGTCTCCTCCTCTGGAGGTGTCCACCCCCACGGGCTCCCTCCTGTGCCATGGGGTGACTCTGCTCCAGCACAGGGGGGAGATGACCTCCAGAGGCTCCCGTCTGTGATCCTTGGATTGTTTTACCGGCTGGGCTCTGCCGTGGCCTCAGCTCACCCCCAAGGATTAAGGCAGTTCAGTGTCATTGCAGGAGGAGCTGAGATTGTTCCCAGCTAGCCTGATCCCGTTGCTGGTTGGTGCTGGCTCTGGTTTGGCTGGAGCCAGCTCAGGAGGACTCAGTCTTGCTTCAGGTTTGCTTGGTCAGGGATACTCAGGTGAAAATTAGTCCAGATTAACAAAGAGCATGGATTGAAGGTGGATCACTTAAACTGCACTGGCATGGCTGCTCTAGGTCAGAACAAAGGTGGCCTTTAGTTATTTACTGCAGAGCTCAAATAAACAAAACCTGCTGCTAGCTGTGTCCACACAGGTTTCATCCAGTGTTTCTATGCCAGTCTTACTCAGATGGACTGCCTTGACTTGTCAGCAAGTCTCCTCAAAGCAAGGGAATTCCTTGATGGGAGAGCTTGGCCCGTGGATCCTCAGTGTCTGTGTCACACTGCACTCGTGCCAAGGTCCCTGTGGGAGCCTGTGGGGTGTGACAGCTTTTGCCATCCATGGCAGGAGTCCACGTGGTCCTGTTTAAGGCATCACTCAAGGTACCCCCTCAAGTCCTGGAGCCCCCCATCCCTGCTCTCCTGTCTTGGTCTCTTTGTCCAAGACCTGTCAGTTGTGGATAAGCACCAATTTCCTTGTCTAGAAAAGCTGGAGAAGGGAAAAAAACCAACCTCAATTTGTATAAGTATAGGGAAAAGCGAACACTGCTAATATTAGTGTTGCTTTTGTATTAATAATTCTCTGATAAACGGCTGGGTTTTTTCTTTCCCAGTCTAAAAATACTCGCCCAGCTTGGCAGTGTGTTGTGACTGTGATAATGAAAGTGCAGCAGCATGTGCCTGCCACAGCTCCCGCCCTTTCCTCCTGGGCTGGCACAGCTCTGGGGTTGTCTGAGGGAAGAAAGGGCACACATGAAGGAAAGCTGCTCCTGACGCCTGCCTTCCAAAAGGCCACAGCCTGGGAATTATCTCAGTTTCAGTGGAACCCAGTGTATTATGGAAATGTCACATCCCTGAACCAGGGAGAGAGCTGGAGTACAAAACCAAACCAAAAATGCTACAAAAATTTAAAAGAAACAGCTCACTTTGAACTGATTGAGGTTAAACATAGATTTTTAAAAGGTTTTTTTTCATCTCAAAGACTGTGGAACTCCCTGCTAGAAGTACTTGTGGAGTCAAAGGGACTGTGCACGTGTTGAGGTGATGAATGTGTGGTTTGGTAGTGCCCGTGGCTGAGAGAGGACCCTGCTGTCATTGTCACTGTCCCTGTTTAAGCGTTGTCATTGGTGCTGCACCTGTTTGTCATGACAACCTTCACTCTGAAAGGCCATTAAAAGCAGAAGCTGCAGCACAAGGCTGCTGAGTGCCTGCCTGGATGCTGCAGATCATCCTTCTGCTGGCTCATGGCAAGTCCTGGATTTGTGAGTGCCTGTGGTGGCTGCGTGGGTTTGGGGTGCACTCCTGCTGGGAGCTTCAGCTGGTGGGAAGAGGACTCTGCTCTGCACTTGTTCCCTCCCTCACACTGTGTGGTTTGGGTTCTCCATGGGGACAGAACCTTCATGCTCCTGTGCCACACCAGAGTCACACCCTGTGGTGCCAAAGAGGACTCTGAGCTTTGAGTGTTGAGCCATCCTTGGGTATGTGAGTTTGAGGAACCCCTGGTGGTTGTTGTGTCAAGGGACAAAGGAGGGCACGAGGCAGATGCCTGGTGGGATGTAGGGACCTGCAGAGGGGTCAGTGGTGGCACCCACCCCGTCCTCTCAGCTCAGGACTTTTGCTCTCCTAGCCCCTGTCTGCTCTCTGCAGAAGGTGCCTACCACATTCCCAGCCCAGGCTGGAGCCAGCACTGGTTCCTGAGGCTGCTCCTGGCACTGGGAGAGGAGCCAGGGGAGGGGAAGGGTGGATTCACAGCAGTGTCAGCCCCAAGCCCTGCAGAGATGGGTGTCAGGGGCTGTGTCCTGCCCCTGTTGTCCCTTAGCTGTGGCAGCAGATCCGGCTGTTGTGGTGCTGATCTGCACTGGGGTGGATTGGGTTGGGTTGGGGGTGCATCCAGCAGCTCCCCTGCTCTCTCTGCCTTTCCTGTTTCAAGAAATGAGGCTGGTTTGTTTTTACAAACATGGCAGTCAGGGAGATGGTCCTGGTGGCACCAGACAGCCCAACCTGGGGTATTTGTGCCCCCAGCAGTGTCCTGGTGGGAAAGGGGAGTGGAAATGCCTTGTCCTAGAAACAAGACACAGCTCTTGGACCCACTCTGTGGCCTCAGAGGCAGTGGAGAATCAGTTTGGGAGGCAGCTGAAGGGTTTATTGCTCCTCGCAGAGGCCTTGGGACAAATATCCTTATCTTGCATGTTTTCCTTGAGGTTTCAGTCTTAGTCTTGGACAGATCTCTGAAAGGAAGGGATTGCATTTATTTTCCCAGGACTCAGGCTCAGGAGGCTGCTCAGGACAAGAGGAGCCCAGAGCCCAGAGATGGCTGAGGGGCTGGGGGGATTTTCTGTGACCACAGCAGCTGGGCCAAAGGAAGCTGGGAAGACCATGGGAGGATGAGGTCAGTTGTGCCCTTGTCTGGCTCCTTCCTCTTTCCACAGGGACACGGAGCTGCCTTGGATCCTGAAAAATGCCCACAGGGGGTTTTCCTCTGCAGGAAACATCCACCTCTGTCCTCGTCCTTGACAGAGCCTGGCAGGAGGAGGCGTGGGACCAGCAGGGCAGTGGCAGCTTTTTCTGACAGGTAGAGCAGAAACACTCAGGAGTTGGGATGCTGGGAGGCTCCAGCTTGGTCAGGGCTGGTTGATGCCTGGTTGGTGGCCTTGGGCCCCGTGATTCCTGCTCAGAGCTGTGGGGCTCAGGAATTTGGCTTTTCCTCCCTGTCTGAGGTGTGTCCAGAGGCACAGGTTTCCAGGCACACCCCAGCAGTTCCTCTGCAGAAGGGGGAATGTTGCCTCATCCCCTGACTATGGCTCAGGGAAAACACTTGGATGAGTGTTAAAATGGGAGACGTTTTGTGCACACTGGAGGGAATTGACAAGATTTGAGTGGATAGAGAGAAAAGGAACCTCTTCAGCCTTAATTGCTTTGACATTTCTATTCCTCAAGTGCAGAGTGCCCTCCTGAGCTCAGGATGCTTCAGTGGGAGTCCTGGGAGTGTCCAAAAGCAACCCTGCAGGATGGGAAAGCCTGGGCAGGGCTGTGTCCCAGCTGCTGGCAGCTCTCCATCCTACTCTTCTGCTTGCTGAAATCAAGGGGATAAATCTGATTTGTATGTCCAGCTAGTGATAGAGGCCCCAAATTGATCAGGGGCTTAACAACCTCTGAAGGTACTGGCTTGGTTGCTGGTGCAATCTGAGCCCAGGAACTGGGCTCTGGGAGCTGAGGAGCCTGGGGAGGGTCTGCAGTGTGACCTGTTCCCCATCACTGTGCAAGGATAAACCACGAGAGAATAAACCTGGAGTCTGAAGCCAGGAGAATGAGCTCAGTCACCTGTGGCAGGGTCTCCTGGGGACACTGGTGTCTATGGGGTCCCACTGTCGCCTCCCAGGCGCTGTTTGACTCAGTAAATTCACTGAGCTGGGTTGAAAAACTCTGGTTTTCCTTCAGTGAAATGGGGATGAAACTTGCTTCCCAAGGCCTGGGAATGAGAAACTGCGGTGTTTTGAAATCCATCTTCATGGAGTGCCAGTGTGGTTTGGTTTGGAAAGGGACCTTAAAGCTCATCCAGGTCCGCTGGGCAGGGACACGTTCCACTATCCCTGGGTGCTCCAAGCCCCATCCAACCTGCAGTGATCTATTCCCCAATCCTTTAGGAATTTTTGACAGACAAAGTTGGTGTCCCTGTGTCCTGGTCTGAGACAACTTAGAAGGAAACATCTGAAATGAACGTGTCCTCTGACAGAAAGCAGGTTCCAGCAGCCCCTCCCCCACCAGGTTCAGAAAGAAATTTCTTGGAGGAAAGTGAAGAAAAAGCTGTTTATTTAACAAGGGTGCACACAGGCATGAGAGAGAAGAAAAAATTGAATTATGTTAAATAATAAAACCTCTTGCTGGGGAGAAGACCTGGAAGATTGGGGGTCCCTGCTGTAGGGGTGACTCTGCTCTCTCTGGAGCTGGGTGTGCCCTGGGCCCCTCTGTGGGGCCTCTGGGTGATGTGTCCCATACCAGAGCAAACCCAACAGCTCAGGAGAGGTTCCCGGGAGAACTCCTTGCTTCAGCTAATGAACAAGAAGCTGGCTAAAGAGCAAAGAATGCAACTCTCCGTGTCTCTCTTGAGAAGAGGAGCTGAGAGCAGGAGGGTGCTCCCTGGGCTCGCAGCGGGGAGAGCACGGGGAGCCTGTGAGTCCTGGAGCACAAACTGCAATGAGGAATTCGCTGGGCTTTCCCTCCCTTTCTGTCAGAGCCAGCCTAAAGGCTCAGGGAGGCACAGAACTCATGGCTGGGCATAGAGCAGCGACAGGGGATACACATCATAAAGTCACCCCAGACATTGCACCCTTATCCCAGATCGTGGGCTCAGTGCCCAGAGTAACACATTCGAACTCTACACACACACTTACACACATGTATACAAACACACACCCTGGCATGAGCTGGGGATCTCTGTGAAGGTGCTGCTGGCCCAGGTTCCCATTGCAGGACCCCTTCTCCTTATAAACAATGGATTCTGGGAGCAGGGTTTTACTGTCCATGAGTAATTAGCCTGTGGTAATGATGCCCTGATGGGGAAAGGCCTCCTGGAGGCGAGGACAGATCATCCCTAAAGCACTGCCCAGCTCAGGAGTGCTCCAGCCCATGGCACTTGGCAGGACATGGATGCTCTGGGTCTGAGTTTGTCTGTGTTACACACAGAAAGCCACAGCATCTGTAGAGGGAAAAAAGAATGTAAACCTAATTCCTTGTTCTTTTTCTTCCCTTTCATGATGAGGGGATTTGCCAGAGCCTCCTTTCCACTGGTGCTTTTGTGGGGAGACACAAACCATCAGAGCTGCCTGCTAAGTCAGGTGCTGAGCTCCTTTCTGCCTGCTCTGACTCTCCACAGGGCGTCTCTGCTCCCTCCTTGTCCTCACTGCACCATGGTCCATCCTCCCCGAGCTGAGCTGAAAGGGAGCAGGAACAGGGACACAGCTGCTGGAGCTGAGGTGGGGGCAGGCTGTGATGAGGGTGTGCAGGAGCAGGGAGCAGAGGTGGCATCTGCAGCACACCCACAAAAAGAGAATTCCCGAGGTTGCAAAGTGAGGAATTGCCAGCAGAGGGATGGCTGGGGAGTCTCAGTCTGCACCTTTGTGTCTCAGCATTATGATGGCTTTATCTGTGCAGCCCCACTGTCCTTTTCCAAGGCTCCCAACCCACTTCTGGTGGGGTGCAGGATGGATCATGTTCACCTGCTCAGCCCCCATTAAATATTCTTTTTTCCCCTGGTCTCATGTCTGTCCCTCTATTACTTAAATCCTGCTCTGGAGAAGGGAGTGGTTAACTTAGAGCCTCATGGGCTTTTATGCCATCAGTTGCTGCTTCATCAACAGCAGATAATCCCTCTGGCTCTGGGGAAGGGGCTTTTCCCTGTTTTCCTGATGGCCCACCTGTCCCTCAAAACCTAATGTGAAAATCCCTCCATTCAGTTGGACTAGGTGAGCTTGAAGGGTTCCCTCCCACCTAAACCATTCCATGATTCCCAGCTGCCCTGCAGATTCCAGACTCTGACAGTCCTGAGGGAAACCTCCAGCCATGGGAAGAGCTCACTGCGAGTGGGGACACTGAGCCTGCCCACATTCTTCACCTTAAAACCATCCCTGAGGTGCAAGGGAAAAGGTTGTGGGTTGTTACAGGGGGTTTGTTTAGCTTTTGGACTTACTTTGTTGATAGAGGAAAGTATTTTATAAAGTGGTGGCACTTTGGCTCCTTTTCCAAGAGTCTTTCAGACAAGGGAAATGTGAGGAAGTTTAAGGCAGCCCCTCCTGCTCTCCTGCAGCAGTTGGTGCCTTTTGTACTGGAGATTAGTTGGGAAGTTGCTGCATTGTTGGTGAAGTTCCACTCTCTCCATATCAGTGGGAAGAGAGAGGGGTTTCTGGCCAGCACAGTGGGGTTTGTGGTGGGATCCATCCACCTGCCCTTCCTGTGCAGCCATCCCTCTGCAGCTGTCTTTGGCCACAGAAGGTGAGGCAGATCCTGCTCCAGTTCCCACCCCTGTGGGGCTGGATCAAGGGAGAAAGGCTGGCAAGGCTTGAGCTGGACTCCGAGAAAAGAAACCAAAGGCTTGAAACAAAAGGGTGAGGTGATGAAGGTCCCCCTCAGAAAGCAACCAGAGGGAATGGAAGAAAAGAAATAAGAAAAGATGGGAATAAATAAAAAGCAGGGAGGGGAGGAGGAGGGGGCAAGGCAGCTGTCTGCCCGTGCTCAGTGTGTTTGTGCTGCTGGCTGCCTGCCTGCCTGTCTGAAAACCTGGCCCCGTCTGGCACCTCTTTCTTTATTCTGATGTTTGAATTTATAGCTTGAAGTGCAGCAGAATGAGGTTCTCTGGAATATTGCTGTGGATGGGATTGGCTGCCCAGGAGGGCAAGGGTGCATTTGGAGGAGGGGGGACTTGGTTTTCCCCTGCAAGTTTATTGTGGGCTGCTGTGCTCTCCTTCCTCCCTCTGCCTCTGCCTCCCTGCTGCCTTTCTGCGTGTGTTTGCATCAGTTCTGAGTGACACGGGGGGCTCAGGAGCAGCTTCTCCCTGGGTGTATCCTGAGTGCATCCCACTGGGATTGTCGGTGCAGTCTGGGGGTGGAGGGGAAGCAGGGCTGCTGTGAAGTGCTGAGGTGCAGAGCAGAGCCAGAATCCATGAAAACCTCTGCAGCCGCCTCCTCCGCCGGGATGACACGGATCACCCACACTTCCTCCCTGGGAGCGTGCCAGGAGACTTGTTCTCAGTGAAGGTTTTCAGGTCTCCAGGCTTCAAATGTTCACGCAGTTTGAATAATGCATAAAGCTCCAGTACTTGCTGGAGTCAAATATTCTTCTCCAGCATCTTTAAAAAATGGATGAACACATTTTTACTTGAAAACCTCCCCATCTGTGTAACCTGTTTCTCCTTTCTCACTTGTCACACCTACAGTCCTTGCACAGCCCCCATCAGGGTCAGATCTGTTTTGGTATTTGGAAAGGCAACTTTCCTTGTTCAGGAGGTGGGAGCCTCCTGACTGCATCTGCCTGTAATTAATGGATTCAGTCACTCTATACCAGGAGGTTTCTGGAGGGATCCATCTTCCTTCTCCCCTTGTGAGGGATCAGAGCACTGAAGCTCCCCCTGTGCTGCTGGGCAGGCCCTGGGTGGTACGACAGGTGGGATGGCACCTCTGGGCAGAGCCTGGAGGAGGCTTTGTGGGGCAGGGAGAACTTCCCAGGCAGATCCTGGAGGAGCCTGTCCTGCTGTTTGACCATAAAACACAGACACAGTCTGGACTCAAGGTGTCTGTCTGAGGCTGGTGACTTTCCTTGACCCACTGGGAAGGATCTGGAACTGGAAGGATTAAGATGCACGGGATGGAGTTGAGGCAGCTTTAATTTCCCTGTGAAATGCACCAAGCCTGCCTTTTTTCCAGGACAGTCCATTCCCTATTCCAGAGATGCTTTCTGCAGGTCACACCTTTGGTTTGGGCTCTGTTGCCTCTAGAATTAATGGCCTTGGGTGTGGGGGAGTGGTTTGGTCACTCCACAGGCCACTGCAGTGACTCTGTGCGTGCTCAGAGCAGCCCCCAGGCTTAATCGGGGAGGGGGTGGGGGGGATCCCTTCATCAGGACATCCCAGCCCTTCCCAAAACCCCTGACTCCTTCCACTGCGTCTGAGCACCCAGATGGCACAGGATTAACAGAAACCCTTCAGGAGAGGTTGATGAAGTGATGGCAGAGGGGCAGGGGAGTGTTGCTGTGACAATTCCTGATGCAAAGCTGCCTCAAAGCTTTTGCAGAGGAAAAGCAAAGAGCAGGACCTTGCCCTCTCTGCTCCTCCCGAGGGAGGAGTGGGAGGAGGCTGAACAGCCCTGGAGCAGCGAGCTTGCTCCTGCTGTTCCCAGGAAGGATGAGAGGAGCACAAAGGATTGCTTTTCCCATCCATTTTGGTTGTTGCCGTTGTCCCCACACCACGAATTCTCCTTTAGAAGAGCCGGTCTGGCGCTCCTGGGCCGTGCCTGGGCAGGGTCCGTGCCCTCCGTGGCAGCTCTCAGGAGGGGTTGGGGCAGTTCCTGCACCAGGAATGCCAATTCAGGGGATTTGTGACCTGCCGCATCCCTCCCCCGCTCCTGTGGCCGCCAAACTTCTGTCAAGCGCAGCGGGAGAGGGGCACCAGCAGCTCCCAGACTGGAGGGATCTGGGGCAGAGTTACCTCTGTCCCCCTGCCCTGCCTGGACCCTCGGCCCTGCGGGATGGGGAGATGAGAACACAAATGCAGGATTGGGTTTGGGAAGGGAGGAGGGGAAGGGGAAGGGAGGCTAAGCCGTGGAGTGGCTGGGGATGTTTTCCCAAGCCTTGCTCTGGCAGCTGCTGGTGGGCTCACCATGAATCTTAGCAGGGCATCCATGCACCAGCTGGAGGGAGGGAGAAGGACTGAGCATCTCTCCGGCTTTTCCAGCATCAGTTGCTGCTTTTGGATAACTTTTAGTGTGGAAGTGAACATATCGTTGTGGTCCTTAGGGACGGGGCCCTGAACAGCCGGTAGCTGCTCTGGGGAGCAGCAGAGTCCTGCTGAGGTCTGCAGGTCCCTTCCCAGTGGGGATGCTCAGGATCTGGGGGGGAGTGGGACTGCTCCTCAGGATGCTGCCGGCATTGACCAACTCTGCAGACCTCCTCTGATATGAAAAAAATTTAAAGGAAACTCACCCCTAGACGCAAGGAGTTGGAAACCCGAGCAGAAACTGCTAGAAAGGAACATCATCATCATCATCATCATCATCATCCTTTTCAGCGGCCGGACAGGTCGGGTTGGAGAGGCAGAGGCGGTCTAACAGCGCTGCCTGCTGGAAACTCCTCGGGAGGAAAAGCGATTTTGCGCCGCGGGTTTCACCAGTCCTTCGGCAGAGTTTAAATCCGTCCTTCTCCCTTCTCCTCAGCCTGCTCTGCCCACAAACCTCGGCTGCTCGGGACAGGCTGTCAGAGAGGATGGAGTTCCCACCCTGTTTATGCTCACAGCAGAGGCTGGAGAACGGGGTGCACCCCGAGCCCTCTCCCAGCGCGTGGAACCCCGGGCCCGGAATTCGGGGCTCACTGGGATCTTGGCTGCATTAAAGGAAATGCCCGTGGTGCTGCTTTTGGAGCGTTTCAGGCCAAGCCAAGCTGGGAGGTGGATGTCACTTCGGGGGAAACACCCCTGGGGTTCATCCTCCTGGTGTTCCCTTCCCCACCCAGCCTGAGCATCCTGGCATAATTTACCCTCCCTTCTCAGCAGTCTGCTGTGCAGAAAACGGGCTGAGCAGCCACCAACACTTTTGTTAAGATGTGAATTTGTCTGCTGCACTTAAAAGTCAAGATTTTTATTTGCCAAGTCAGCTTGGTCATGTCCTGCCCTCCAAGGGCAGCTCTGGTGTCCTCCCACGAGAGGGGGGACACTGAGCACGGAGGGTGCTCTGCAAGGCCCCCTGGTCCTGGCTCTGGCAGAGCAGGAATTCCTGGCTCCAACAGGAGGGCTGCGTTGGTGGTGGAACCCTGCAAGGACAGCAGCACTGAGTCTGGGGGTGCATTAATGAGCAGATCTGGACCGCAAAGGGAGGATTTGGGAGCAGAGGAGGCCAAGATTTCTGAAGTCCTAACGCAGCCCCACTGTGTTCACACAAAGCCTCTGGGCAGAGCTGGACTGCACAGCAGGAGCCACCCCTGCCCCCCAGGACCATGAGCAGTGGGGTCACCTGTCCTCCATGGTTAGGAGGATTAGGCTGGGTTTTATCCCTGGCAGCAGTTCTAAACCCTGTAACATTTACTGGATGAAAAGACTCTGAGAATTCCTTCCTAGAGTGTTAAAAATATTTGAAATTCGCTTCCTTTAATCATCTTTTTGCTATTAATTAACTATGAGCAGTATTACTGTGATGCCCAGAATCCCTCCTGGCCAGCTCGGAGGTGGCCTGTGCCATCTGTTTGTCCTGACTTCATCTGCCCTGTGCCTTCTGTGCCAGGGCCAGGCTGTTTCTGCTCATGCTGTCCTGCTGGGTGAGAGGAAAGGGACACTCACACAGCCCAGGCAGATTTATTTATTGTTAGGAAGCAGCGATGGGCACAGGTGGAATGGCACAGATAAGCCCAGGCCTTGGCACGGGAATTCAAAGTCACCTCCTTCATCCTTAGCTGCCTGCCAGCATCCCTCCCTCCAAAGCACAGCCCCAGGCTGGCTCTTCCTGTTTTGTTTTTTAAGTACTCTGTTAATTAACGAAGCAGAAGGAAAAAATACACACAGGCACACCAGAGTAGTTTTTAACCTGGCTTGATTAATGCTGTCAAGTTGCACATCTGAGTGTGAGCTCAGTGGGACTGTTGCTTTTGTTTAATACCACAAGACACCTCAGTCTGGATTGTTGCATTACAGTACAAATAAAAAACAGAAACAAAACCACATCTGCATCATACAAGGTGAGAAGAATATGAGAATTCTAAATATTTACAGAGAAGGGCAAGTGGGGGAACCACAAAAAATATTTACATAAAAATACATGAGCTTGTCGGCATATACATTTTACACCAGTTCACAAAAAAAGACACTCTATAAATTAAAGTGAAGGGAACTCCAAAGGTAACCCAAGACTTTCTGGGATGTTTCTTTCATGCGGCTCAGGGAAAGAAAAATCAAGTCTTCTACAGCAGGAAAATGAATGGCANCAGCTGGACGAGGCAGGACTCTGCACACGAGGAGGAGTGGTGGTGCTTGCTCTCACCACTCCGTGCCTTTCACACCGGGACCTGGGGCACTGGGATACAGGAACATGCCTAAGCCGCCACAACGAAAGGAAGGAAAACAACTTCTCACCCAGATTTCCTGACATTTAACAAATCACTCGAGTCAATGCCCTGTCACCAGCCTGGGGGATGGCAGAGCACGCTTGAGGTTCTGTCCCTTCCGGGCTCAAAGAGGAACAGGACGTTTTCAAGTTGGTTTTGGTTTTGTGTAGCAACTTACTACCACTGTGCAATCCTTACTGATCCCCCCAGTGATGAGCAGGGCAGGGGGATCACTGCAAAGACAGAGGCACAAAGTTGTGGGGGTGTTCTCAGAGATGCATATAGATATCACCTGATAAGACTCTGCAAAAGTCAGAAATTAATGCTTTATGTAAGACTTCATAGGGGCCAAGTCCTCATTACTCACCCACCGACTGCACTCCCCTTCCCAAGGAAGGTCTCCTGTGGCTCCCGTCCTGCTCCAAAGCAGAGGTGAAAATCCAGAGCTGGAGCACACTCCTGGATCCCCATTCCTGCGTGCACTGGAGACCCTCATCTGGAAATGGAGGGAGTGGCAGCTGAAGATGCAGACAGTGCCCATGTGAGGGAACTGTCACCTCATGGGGACGTGGTTAGGCAAGGAATTACTGAGCCCAAGCACAACTGCACTTGGATTAAAGGATTATCTGCATTGCTGTCCCCCTGCTCTCCACTCCTCTGCTGGGACTCAGGACTGGGCTGTCACCTTCCTCCAGCTCACCCACCCGAGACTCCTGGTGTCACCTCCCCACCTTGCTCTGATGCATGACACCCTTTCCAACCTCACCTACGACTTTTGGGATTAATGCAAATGTAGAACTCTCTGTAGGACCAGCAGACTGAGCCCAGAGCAGGAGCAGAACTGCATAGTTCACTGTATGGCTTGGTGGGGTGGGATCCTGCGGGATGCTGAAGCCGTGGACAGGAGCAACAACAAAAGAAAGGTGTTGGTCTGTGTTATCTGGGAAAAGCTGGTGCCTTCACCTTTTTGAATTCTGTACTGCGGCTCAGCAGTGCTGGACACGAGCTTGGGGCTGTGTGCCTAGGGGGGGACGGCTGGGAGTCAGTGCTCTGCTGTCTTCTTCCTCTCGTTCCCAAAAGGCTGTTTGCAGCAGCCCTCGGGGCTGGGTGTGCACTTCCAGAAGCCCTTTGGGAAAGGTTTGTTTCCGATGGGATGAGCGGGTGCTTCGCACCTGGCACTTCACACAACGCAGGGAGAGCCCAGCTCGGGGCGGGAGCAGCACAGCACTGAGGAGCAGAGGCTGTCCAGGGATGGCACTTGGGCTCTACAGGGAGACAGTGGCTTCGAGCAGGAAAATCCAGAGGCGTTTACAATTAGTGGGAGCTGGGATCAGCCCCTCGTAGTGGCAGGATAGTCCTGGCTGACGTAAGGCCCAGGCGGAGGGGGAGAGAGGCTGCGGGGCAGGGGGCACTTAAGGCTTTCACAGAGAGAGAGGTGGGACCTGCAGCTCTCATTACCTGAATCCAAATAGCCTGAATTCCAAACAGCCTGAACCAAACACTTGTCCCTTCTTCAACTGGAGACCTGGCAGGTAACCAGGGACTGAGGCTGGTCCTGGCCCTGGCACAACACAGCTCTGCTGAGAGCACAGATAATCCAGCCTGGCTCCTGAGGAACCAGGGCAGCTCAGCCTTTCCTGGGAGCTACTGCCAGTGGAGACAGTGTGGCTCACCCAGTGGCCCCTTTGTGTGCAGTTCTGTCTTGTATTCCTTAAAAGAAAACATTACAAAAAGCATTCCCTCACCAAAAACCCCAACCCCTCTACCTGGGAATTCCTCATGAGGAGATTGTGGTAACCTGGATCACAGTGCTGCTTTTTTTCTCCATTGTTTTTTTTTTTTTCTTCCTTCTTTCCTACTGCCAGATTTCGTTCTGTAACATGTGAGAACTCTTCTAAATAAAATGCTTAAAACACCAGCATTGCACAGTAAAATAGAACCAGAAGGTAGTTACTGAAACAGCCCCAGACAAGGCTCCAAGGTTGAAAGAAGCAAACAGCTACAGACTAGTCAGCAACTAGAAGCAGGTTTTCCTTAGCATTGAAAAGTCCCAAAATAGCCATGAAACATTTTGTTCAAAAAACCCCAGCTAAGCAGCTGTGTGCCAACTGCAGGACTTTCCAGGTTTTTTCATAAAACATTAAGAAATCTGAAACAGGTAGAGAAGTTCTTCAACCACATGGAACAGGAATGGCCCTGGAATTTATCAGCAAACATTTAAAAACTCCTAAATCTCAAGTATTGCTTGCAAGCCCTGCCTAATGGGATGGATGTGCTTTATTTGTACAGGGGGTGTGAGTCCTGGGGAATCTGAGAGGCAGCATGAGGGGCTGCGAGGCTGTTTTTACAATATCAGAGCTTTTTAACAGCTTGGACACTGTTTTTGGGGTATTTTAGAGTGCAATGGCCTTCTGTCCCTGCTCACTGAGTACTGGGGGAGCTGCACCTGGGCACAGCACACAGCACTGCTCCCTGTGTGCCACAACTCCACAGGCATCTCTGCCCAACATGGAACTCGGAGGCTGCAGAGAGCCTGGAGAGCTCCAGTTTAAGCTCAGCAGGAGCATTCCCTGATGGAATTGCTGCAGGACCTGGCCCAGGGCAGTTGCTCATGCAGACAACTTGTCACACACAGCTGGCAAGGTGGGCTCTGATTTACATAATGCTATAGACTTTTTTAAAATCTGTTTTTCTAGTATTGTTTGCAGTGAGATGACAGAGTCTGGCCAGCCCCAGGATGGAATGAGCTCATCTGGGCCATGAACAGCCGTGCAGCAAAGACGAAGAACTGGCATGGAATGGGTGTGCTGTTCCCAGCCCTGGGGATAGGGTATGGTGTAGTTCTGTTTTATTTCTTTTGGTGTGAGAAATGCAAACCTGCCCTACATGGCTCCTGCAGCTGGCCTCTGCTTACAACAGAGAAATGTGAAGGAACTGGACTCCTTGTAGGCAGAAGCAGCTTGTTAAGCAAGAAATGTAACAAGTGAGTCATGTTCTGAGCTGGCTTCAGAGCCTATTCCGCGGGCTTGAAGTCAAAACAGGCCCCCACCCATCTCAGAGCAGCTGCTGTGGGTGCACCATGCCCACGGGAGAGGCAGGGCCTCAGCATTAACCCAGGAGGGGATCCCTGGGGAGCCTTTCCCCAGCCCCACTCCTGCTGTGTAACTCCGAGGGGCTGAGCAGTGGTTCCTCCACGGCGTGGCAAGGGAGCCCCTTTCCTGGGAGCCAGCCTGGGACAGGCAGTTTGCAGCAGGAGAGAGCTGCAGGCACAGTCCATCGTGCACAGCCCATCGTGTGTGGGACTGTGGGCGTAGAGAGGAGCAGCCAATGTCACATCTGGGAAGGGAAACAACTCCTTCCCCTCCCTTCCCCAACAGCCTCTGTGTGAGCCCTGCCCGGCCTCTGGCAACACCTGTGTGCCAACAGCCTGCCCTGTCCTCCCAGGTGGCTCAAAACTACATGAAAATCTATAGCTCTACTACATAAAAACAGTGAGTGGGGGCCAGGGGGGCTGAGGGGTGTTTGCTTTGCTCACCGGGGCAGGGTCGGGGGGTTTTTTCCATCACTGAAAAAATAAAACAGTCCACTGTCCAGCAGAGGCTGCTTAGACTCTATCCCTTGTCCCCCCACAGCTCACTCGACGTGCACCTCTGTCTCAGGCCTCTGCAGACACAGCTCTGTGGGCAGGAAGGCTCCCTGCCCCAGCGCTGTGGCGTAAGTTCTGCTGTGCACGTGGGAGAAGCCGGGGGGCACGAAGCCCCCTGCTCCAGCATAGCCCCCTCTTTGGTGCTGAGGCAGGGTATGGTAATCCTCCAGATTATCGTACTGGGACACCACAGTCATCGTGCTTTGGCGCTTGCCCAGGGTTTGGTAGGGGTACAGCAGGGCAGAGTCCCTCTCCATGGGCTCGGGGTGCTGCATCCGGAGACTGTGGCTCCGCTCGGGCTTGGGCGGTGGTGCCACGGGAGGGGCGGCGTGTTCCTCCTCCTTGTAGCAGTCTCTGGAGTGCTTCTCCATGGATGCTCTGCCTCGGGGCCTCTCCAGGTCTGGCCTGTCCTCTGCCAGCCTCCCCTCCTTGTGGTTCAGCCTCAGGGTCTCCTGACCGGCTGGGATGTACTTGCTGCCCGAGTGCTGGTAGCCCATGGGCTCGGAGGGCTCCGGGCCGCCCTTGGGCCTGTACTCAGGGTAAGGGGGCCCATTTTTGGGTTCGGAAGGCTGCCTATGGCTCGCTTCCTGCTGCAAATGCGTCCTGTGCTCACTGCTGCTGCCACCTGGCTCGTGCATCTTCCTGTTCCGGATGCTGCTCTGCTTCTGGGGCAGGGACGGCTTCTCGGGCTGCCCGTTCCCGTAGCCCCCGCCGTGGTAGTGGGCTCTGTCCAGCTCGGGCTCCGCGTGCTGCCCGTAGTAACGCTCGTCCCCCTCAGGCGTGGCCGCCTTGGCCGGGTACCTGCCCTCCTTCCCTTCGGCCACCGTGAGCAGCCCACTCTTGCCAGGATCCGATTTGCTGCGCAGGTGGACGGCGTCCAGGCCCCCCAGCTCGTCCGGCAACAGCGGGGCCACGTTGTCGTACTGGGACATGAGGGGCCCTTTGACCTTCTGGCGCGTGCGGCTCTCACGGCGGATGGACTGCATGCGGTACTTCTCCATGTCCTCCAGGTCCCAGGACATGTACATGTGCTTGATGTCCGGGGCAGGGGGCACGTCCCTGCTCACGAAGCTGTGCTCCTTGCCCAGGTGGTTGATGAGCCCTGCTCGGGGGTAGGCGGCCAGGCTGGGGTAGCGGTACAGCCCCTTGCCCTGCAGCCGGGACGCGTAGGGGCCAAACTCGCGGCCGGGCAGGCCGTGGAAGGGCCGCACCCGCACGGTGCTGTAGGGATCCAGGTCGTACAAGCTCCCGTCGGCCGCCGTGTAGTAGGGGGAGCCGGAGGAGCTGGAGTAGGGACTGTAGCGATAATGGACCCGCCCATTCTCGAAGTAAGGCTGGAGCTGTGTGACGTGGTAGTCGGAGTGCGGCTGATATGGCTTGTACTGGTAGAGGGGCCGCGGGCAGTACACGGGCTCGTCGTCCGGGGGCACCTCTGTGCGGGAGATGGGCACGGAGCGGATGGCAGCAGCGGCGGCCGGGCTGGGCACGTGCAGCGACTGCACCCTGCGGATGGTGGGGTACGGGGGCGCCTCCTCGGCATAGCCGGTGCCCCGCAGCCCCGTGGGGCTCACGGAGGACACGAAGTCGGTGCGGCCGCGGGGCTTGGGGTGCAGGCCGGTGGCAGAGCCCTTGCCCTGCGTGCTGTAGGAGCCGTAGCGCGCGCCTGCGGCGACGGGCGGCTCCGGGCGGGGCGGGTAGGGCTGGTGCTGCTCGGCCTTGCCGTGGTAGCTGTGGGCAGGGACGCTCTCAGGCCGGTACTGGTGCTTGGTGTGCAGGTAGCCGTCGGGCCCCACAGGCTCAGGGAGGCTCTCTGGCTTGGGGTGTGGCACGTACACCGCCTGCAGGGATGCGTGCTTGGGTGGCGGCGGCGGTGGCAGCAGCGCCTCCTCCATGGAGGAGGCCAGCATAGAGGAGGCCAGGAAGGAGTGGTAGCTGGGGTTGTTGATGGTGTCCGTGTTGTTGGAGTGCATGGCCGCAGCGATCTTGCTCTCCAGCGTCCTCACAGGTGGCACGGGCGGGGTGAAGCTGTAGGAGGAGGGCGCGGGGACAGACTCAGAGCGCAGGTGCAGAGGGGGAGCCCTCGTGCCCTCCCGAGGTTTTTCCAAGTGGCTCTGGTGGCCCACGGGCATGGAAGAGGAGCCGCGGGCGCTGGAACTGCTCTCGGAGACAAAGCCAGGCACAGGCTCTGGAGGCTTCTCAGGTGCAGCGGTGCTCCACACCTGCAGGGGAGAAAGCAGCCAAAGTTAGGGGATCAGCTCCATTCCAGCCTGTCTGTGCCTGGTTTCTGTTTGCTGGGCAAGGACAGACGTGTAGGTTGGGATCCATCACAACTAGTGTGTTCTGCAAATGCCAAACAAGAAGAAGGGAAGGAGGTGGCTGTCTCTTCACACGGTGCCCTCAGTGTTTTGTTAGGTGGTCTGCTTTTACATGTATGATGTTAATGAAAACATTCCTGGATTTAAGCTGCTCAGGCCCTGGTGAGCAGATCAAGGAGTGCAATAAAGCATAAATTCCCATCTTAAATGTGGCTGTAGGGCTTAGGATGGGCTGCAGCCACGCATGGGCTGGGGGGTTTGGATTTCTGCTGGAACACTTCCATGTTTCAATCCTGCACAAGGAATCTGACCTGCTTTAACACAATCACAGATTCATTTAGGTTGGAAAAGATCTCTGAGACCATTGAGTCCAGCCTGAGACCGATCCCCACCTTGTCACCAGCCCATAGCACTGAGTGCCACGTCCAGTTGTTCCTTGGACACTTCCAGGGACAGCGACTCCACCAGCTCCCTGGGCAGCCCCTTCCAGCACCTAATCACCCTTTCTGTGAAGAAATTCTTCCTATTGTCCAACCCAAACCTCTCCTGGCACAGGTTAAGACTGTATCTTCTAATCTTGTCACTAACTGGACAAGACCCTAACCAGGATGCTGGAAGAGGACCCTGTCAAAGGATGCAAGAATTGTTTCTGAGCACTCTGAACTATCATTCCCTCTGTCAGCTGCCTCTGCAGACACTTTCTTCCTTAACACCATGGAGAGTATACTGGGATGTTCCCTTAGAACTTCCCACAGGGCTGTGTCTGTGTTACACCCACATCACTCCCGCTGTCCTCCGAATCCCCCCCATTGCCTTTTGATTTGGACCAACATTCCCAGCGCTCAGCACTCCGGAGGAGCTGTGCAGGGAGCAGCACGTACCTGCCCGGAGCCGCTGGGTGCTTTGGCCGCTGGCACCTGTCCCACAGCTGCCTGGTGCTCCTGTCTCTGTGCCAGAGCCGGGGCCGCGCGCGGTGCGGGTGGGATGGTGACATCGGCCTGGGGTGTGGCCCCGGGTGGGGCACGGGGCTCAGTGGCCGTGCTGGGGAGGGTGCTCAGGTACGGCACCGCAGCCGGAGTGCCCTTGTCCCCGGCGGGAGCCACGGATGGAGACTGCAGCTTGTCCTCAGCCACGCAGGGAGCGTGCATCTTGTCCCCGGGCGGGCCTGCGTGCAGGTGGGGCTGCTCCACAGCCAGCTCCGCGCTGGGCAGCTCCCGCTCGGGCAGCGGCCCTGGGCCACGCGAGGCTGCGGGCTCCCAGTCCCCCCCGTGGGCTGGGAAGGGCTCCTTGTCCCCCACTCTGCCGGGGTGGAAGCTGCACTGCTCCTGCTCTGCATCCCTGCTGCCCGGCGTGTCCCCAGGCACGCCCGCGTGGAGAGGCGGGGGCTCCTGGCCTCCAGGTGCGCCGGGCGGGTGGTTCTGCTCCCCAGCCGAGCCTTGGCAGTCCTGCTCTAAAGGTGCCCCGGGCTGGAAGTGCAGGCGGTTCTCGGGCAGAGCAGTGAACAGGTGGAGCTTGTCGGGAGCACCCGCAGAAAGATGGAGCTTTTCTAGAGCTGTGCCAGCTTCAGCCTCTCCATAATTTGTGCTTTCAGCATGAGCATCTCCTGGCCTTTTGTGGGACTGGGCGGATGCTTGCTGTGCGGACTCGGCTAACGCTAGGGCCAGCATGCGCGCTGCGTTTTTCGGAGGAGGAGGAGGGATAAGAGACACAGAACTGACGGGAACAGGATCCTGGGGGGAGTCGAGGGCAACTGCTCCTAATGGGGGGAAAATTGAGAGAGAGAGTGATTTTATGTTACCCAATAAGGAGAGTGACCTTAAGACTATTATAAAAAAATAGATGCTCTCCACACTTTCACAGTGGCAGTTCCTTCTGATGTGAAACACTTGTGTCTCACAAGCAAACGCTGCTTGACAGCACAGCAGTTCATCACAAAGAGGAAAAAACCCGAGATTGTCTAAATCCTCTTGCATTTCTAGAGAGGTAGGAAGGAGGTAGCAGAGAATGAGATACCCTTACACAATTTTGATCATAAGGTTTTAGGCGGAAAGGTCCCTTCTTCGAGTGTTGGCAGATTTTTAATTTAAAAAAGTCTTAGATGGTCTATTGGCTGAAATGATTGAGAAGGACATGCTAGAGATTTTCTCGTATGACAGGATGGGGAAAAAAAAAGCAGAATATAAAGCATTATGGACATTATCCGAGATTTGTGTGATGTAGGGAGAAGGCAGAGGTTAAGACTTTACTGATTTGCACAGCCCTGCAAGACACTCGTGACCAGAACTGATGGGCAATCCCCTCTCCTAAAGGCACGCAGAGAAGGACGGTTCTGAGAGCAGCTCCCCTTTGGAACTTAAAGAAAGAATGGAGGAAAATGCACTGTACCTGGCTGTGTGTGTCCACTGGGTACAGTCTTATTCTGACTGCTTGGCATGGCTCTCTCCCCTTCTTCTGGCAACTCTGCTTTGCAAGCAGCCACTAGCTGGGGATGCTGCAGCTCTTGGTGGGCTCCTTCCCCTGCTCCTGTTTCACCATTTTTCAGGGGCAAGGACATCTGGGTTGGGGACCTGTTTGTGATCTCAGTGATGCCAATCCCTTTGCTCCAGCTGGAAGCAGAGGAGTTCCTGGATGTGGTGGGCACTCCTCCCAGGGCCTCTGGCACATGGCTGGGCAGCACAAAAGAGGTGGGTTCTGTGGTCAGCGGTGGAGATTTGATGGGCTTTCGGGCTGTCTTGGGAGAAAAGCTGAGGGGTTTGCAGGCCTGCTCTTCCGTGGGGCTCAGGTCCAGTGTAAAGAAGGGACTCATCTTCTCCTGGAAAGGGGACACTGGCTCAGAGCTTGTGGCACTGCCTGGGGTCTGGGACTGGCTGCCTGATTCTAAATCCTTCTTGAGCAGGCTTGGCTTCTCCTTATTGATGTCAACGGACTCCAGCAGGGAGGTGCTGCTGTCCAGGCACTCAGACTCCGCCTGGGGAGGGCTGCACTGGAAGGACATGGGGTCGAAGTCCAGGCTGGCGACGCCGATGTCTGGTGGGCTCAGGTCCACGTCCTCCGAGGAGCGGGGAGAGATGAGGGCAGGGACGTGGATGAGCCCCTCGTCCCCGTCACTGTCGTCGTGGGGGAGGTTGTCGTAGGAGTTGCAGCGGTTCATGTTCCCCAGGAGCTCCCCGTTGAAGGAGGCAGACAGGGCATCGCTGCTGGACCTGGGCCTTCGGGGCCGGAACAGTTTGGATTCACCTGGAAGGAGGAGACACACCTGGGTTAGTGACAACAGCTCCTGCCCAGGAGGCCAGGCCCTGTGGGGGAAGGCGGGGTTCAGAACAGTCCTAAGGCAGCAAGAGGTTCTCTGGTGATCTCTGCACGCAAAGTAACATTGTTGGCTTAAACTCTTCTACAGCACTTGCCAGGCGTGACTTATCTGAAACTAAGCTGTGTGCACAGGCAAAGACAGTTTAAATGTGCTGAAGGCCTTTCTCAGAGATCACTTTCCTTCACAGTGCTGTCCTGTCAATCTTCAGACAGCAAGGGGAGGTGCCAAGGAATGAACATGAGCAGTGCCAGCTACACCAGAGCAAGAGATTTGCTTTTTTTAACCTTAAAAGCAGGGGAAGCCATGAAGAGCATTTCTGTGAGACCCATCTGTGCTGGGAGCAGAAAGATGCTTCATGAGTTAGCAAGTTCAGCTTCCCTGGAGGGGTGGAAAACCTGCCCTGTTTATTATCTGCAGCCAGAGATGTTCAAGTGCCTCCCTTGTTGCCCATTTCCTGGAAGTGTGGGTAGGATTCTGCCTTACCATCCACGGCATGCAGGGAGCTGAGGGACTCCTCGCTCTTGGCCGAGCGGAGCGTCCCGCTGTCTCCTCGTCCTCCTGAGGGAAGGAACCACACAGGGAAAGGATCAGTCGGGAAGGAGCTTTACATTCAGCTGGGTAACGGTGGCAGGAAAAACACAACTGCATTTCTAGCACCAACATCACTGTCCTGAGAGTAATTTTGTTTTGAGGGTGGGTTTCTGATTCTCATTTTACCTGGAAACCGTAACTGACCCCAATGGTGACTGCTGCAGGTGACAGGCTAGGAAACAACTTCCCACAAGCAAAACCCCTCAAAAAGGGGGAAGAAAGGAACATTTACACACCCTGGTTTATGGGCAGTACACAAGTACAGTTTCAGTCTCTGAGGAGACAGTCCTGAAGGGCATCACAGAGAGTGTCAAGACTGTGAGGGCAAGAATTTAAAGAGGGACCTGGGAGATGAGGGGATAAAAGTTCTCATGGGCCCACATTTTGGGATTTGTGGTGTGTTTTAGTGCAAAAACACGTTGCTATTTTTAAGTCTGGAAAGAGACAGAAAATGATATATGGAAAAGGCTAAGAATTCCACCTACATATCCCGTCTGTGGCTACAAAGGGTTGTTGGCTGCCTTCTCTGGGTACTCTGGTACAGCTTTCGGAAGGAATGTTTGTGGGAAGGTGCCTTTCCCTTGTTTCATCTTCTGCGAGCAGCAAGGGGAACCAGAACTGTATTCTCATTTCGTAATGAGACTGTCAGAAGGAATTATCCTGTGACTTATCAGCAGCACCCACGTCTTGTCTTTCCAAAGCTGCTCCGAGCAAAGCACGGAGGTGTGAGCCCCGGCACGCTCCAGAGCTGCCTGAGATCCACTGGAAAAGAGCAGCTGCTGGAGGTGTCATGCACGGCTTGGACGCTAGAAGGAGATAAAAGCCCGCTGCAAACATCACTGCACTGCTGAAATCCCCGGGTTTTGGAAGGAGGCCTCACCTGCCAGGGCTATGGCTTTCATTTCCGAGGGCTCGCTGGGATTGCGCTGCAGTTTGCGCTTGGACACAGAGGAGGATTTTCCCAGGTTGAAGAAGGAACGCCAGCTCCCCACTGGAGACTTCTTCATCTTGCTGGGAGGCCTTTTCCTGGGGAGAGAAAATAGAACACATGGATGGAGGGGGAGCTGCAGCACAATTCTGGCTGCTTGTCATCAGCACTCTGTGCTTTCTGCTCAGAAGCTCCTGGTTTCTGCGGGAAACTCCCTCTTTTCCACAGCCGAGGATGTTTTCATTCTTCCAGCTCAGCCCTAAAGTCTTGCTGGGTGAATTCCCCCAGCCCCTGAAAAGCAGCTGCAGTGCAGGTGAGGAAAGGTTCCTCCGTGTCCAGTCCAGCAGCCAAGGGATGGATTTTATGGAAGAAGCCCCAGCTTTCTGGAAAGCTGGGCAGCCATAAGTATGTTCAAAAGCATCTCTCACTCCTGCTATAAAACCACCTTCGTCTCCCCCACTGCCATATTTAAATTCTAGTGTCCTCAAGCCTGTCCAACTGCTCCATTTCAAGCAAACCTGGATCTGTGACAGGCACTAGTCCTGAAATCTGGAAAACCCCAGCATCTGCAGGTGTTCACCCTGTTTACACGTCTGTGTGTGACTGGTCCAGGCACCTCTGCATCACAGACAGCATGGATTTATACATTTAATGATAGCCCTGCTGAAAACAAGGGAGCACAAATTATTTGGCTAAACCAAGTCCACCAGACCACTGATGTGAGCTAAATTCTCCCAGAGTAGAAAGCAGATGGAAAACTGGCTCCAGTACTTTACATATTTAATGAGTCTGAAGTCAATATAAGCAAATTCTTTCTGTATTCAAAATAACACAGTTATGACACGTGCTGGAAAGGAAACCTGTCTCTACCTTTCAGATGGGAAGTCTATGACTGTGTGGAATTTCCCCTGTAAAGCTGCTGGGCCTTCTCCCACTTCGATGTACTTGCTGTCTGCCACGACGGGAGAGTTGATCTGGGCCTGCGTCCGTGCCTGAGCCTCCTCCAGCGTGAGCAGCTTCGTGGAGGGGGAGGACACCAGCAGAGACTTGGGCCGGGATAAAGAGCTGTGCCCTGCAAGGAAAACCACAGGCAACGATGAGAGTCAGCAAACAGCAGTGCAGAGATCAAGGCTCAGCTCTGTGTGTCTAGGGAGATGCTGTGTTTTTCTGAACCTTTGTTATCCCGACCATTGAAAGACATGGACAAAATGTGGTCACAATGTCACAGATACATTGATGACTAAAATAATAATGGCTTAGTGTATTAAAAAAAAAGCAGAGGGAAGCAGGTAGGATGGAAACCTTTGTGACATACTTTCCTTCATCTCTATGCAAGAGCCTGTAAAGAAAATCATGTTTTTCCTTTGTATAAAACCTGTCTGGATCATTCCCAGATTCCACCTCTCACTGCAGCAGGAAATACCATGTGTGACTGAAGCTGCTACAAACCAAAGTGCACCTGGGCACAGCAAACAGAATCTGCTGCGTGCCCTGCCTGTGGCCTTTTACAGCTTGTGCCTGGTTTTGGAGATGAATATTTCAAAGCAGCTGCTGCTGCCTCCTGCTGCTGACAGCTTCAGTGGAGATTACAGGGAGCCTGTTGTAGGAGTAGGTCTCCTGTGTCTGCCACTGCCTCTTGTACAGGTGTTTCTAGGGCTTTTCCCAGGTGAGTTTGGGGCTGTGCGGGAGATGTGCTGGGGCACAACATCCTGGTTGGTCCAGTCCATGGCTGTCCCTGGAGCAGCACAGCTCTGTGTGAAGGATGCATGGTCTGGAGGGGTGTGGGAGCTGTAAATGCTGTCCCGGATGAAGCTAGGGTTAAAACAGGTTTGGAAGCACCCCTCTCACAGGTGAGTGCAGGAGCTGTGCTCACACTCAGAGGCTCCTAGGAAGCTGTTCTGGAATGCAGAATTCCTGCCCTTGGTCAATGTGCTGCCCAACAGCCTGAACCTCCTCCCTGCCAGGTCTGTGTCAAAGCCACTGAATGCACATGAGGAAGTCATTAAACAATTAGCCAAATTTACATGGGCCATTTTAAGCCTGGATAATAATCTGGTTGGGATTTGGGGCATGCTTATCTTCCTTCCCCTGGCAGAGTCAGCCTGCTGAGGCTGGCACTGCTCAGCCAAGCTAACCTCTGGCTTCCATGGTGAGAGGAACCAATTCACTTTTGTTATCTTGTTGTCAGAGGCATGTGGAGGAGGGGTGCACACGTGCCACGTGCAGGAGGCAACCATAAAAAAACCTCGTCTCTAGGGAAACTTCGCCTGGACACACCTCCCATGGGGCAGGCAGGAGGAGACACTGGAGGGGCTTCTCCAGTCAGGTCGAGAAAGGTCTCTACCCACGGATGGCACAGGAAAGTTGAACTGAGCCGATGGTTCCCTGTGCTCGGGCAGCCTTTGGGAGGGGCCGGGGGGTCTAAAACCCAACTGCCTCAGGGCTCGCTGCTGCTCGCTCTNCCCCGCGGGTCCGGTGCCGTGGCCGCGGGAGCCGCGCCTGTCGAGCCGCGTCCCTGCGGAGCTGCGCGGGCTCGGTCGGAGCCGGCCCGGCCCCAGGCAGGCAGCGGGCACGGCCCCGCACTTGGACGCCGGCAGCACTGCCCTGACTCGCTGCGGGGAACGCCCTCTTTTCTCTCTCTGCCCTCTCCCTCCTCTCCCCCAGTCCTTTTCCATTCTCCTTTCTTCTATTCTGTCTCTTCCAGCCCCCTTTCATTCGGACAACTCCTTTTCCTTCTCTTTTTCGTATCAATAAATGGATCTCAGATACAACGTTTGCCTTGTTTGGCTTCATTCCGTTCGCAACCACCCATTTTTAAAAGAGCTCCTCGCAGTTTCCCCACAGTGGAATGCGACATGTGGACTTAGAATTGCCTTACAGCAGGAGAAAAAGCTGGACTTGGATCAACTCTGCCAGCCTAAGCAGAGGTACGGTTTGTTTAAAAGAAGGGAGCAGCAAATACAGCGGAAACCCAGCTCTGCACAATCCCCAGGTGGGGGTAACTGCAGTGGCTGTTCATGTTCCAGGCAAGGGCAGGTTATCAAGGGAGATGCTGCAGCCCTAATGCTGCTTAGGAGCAGAACAGCATGTGGCAGCCACACTGACACAGAGTGTCACAGCTTTCCTCCTGGTGCAACTCTGCTCCTTCTCGATGGAACAGGTACATGGTCTCGGTTACTCAAGGGAAGTTGTAGCTTCCAAGGCTGGATGATGTTCCATGTGCTCCAGGTTCATTCCGCATCTTAAAGCAACATCAGCCTGAGCCGTGTGGCTGCTCAGCCCTGCTCACGAGCCCACACAGGCTCTGCACAAGGAATAACTGGCACAGCAAATGTCCAAATAGCCCTTTAAGAGCAAGATTTAAGTTTCTTAGCCTCAGCATTACTGAATGCAGAGAGACTGCTTTACACCAGTTTCCTCCTCTTTGTGCTCCAAGGTATGGATAAGGGTAGACAGACTTGGGTAAGTATGCAGGAGCATCAGTAAAGATGATTTTAAAAAGGAGAGAGAGCGGGGGGACAAAGATTTAAGTGATCCGTTACAATTTCTCAGTGGTAGGACATAAAAGTAGAAGCTAAACATTCATCTCTGCACTCCCGCGGCTTCTAAGAAAGGTACTGACAACAGTTTCTAAAACCAGGCCATTTCTGTCTGGGTTCTGACATCCCAACCCAGAAGTGTGTCCTCTAGGTTAAAATAACATTTTGGTTTCCCAGAGGAGGCTCAGACACCCACCCAGGTTGCCGTTGCTGCCCAAGGGAAGCAGCAGCAGCAGAGAGCACGCACCTGCCCCATCGCGGATGACAGAGCTGAGCTTGGAGCTGAAGAGCACATCCACGTGGTTCAGGATGAACTCCACCACCACCGACTGGATCCGCACCTCCATGAAGGCGGCCGTGCCGCTGAAGCAGGCGGACTCGATCTGCTTGGACCTGCACAAAGGGACACTGGTGAGGGGAGAGGCTCCTGCTGGCTGAGGCCGGGCATCTGGGGGGCTGCAGGGCCTGGGGCTCCGGCAGGAAAGGCTTCGGGGCAGTTCTGTGGTTCAATCTCAGCAATGCTCACAAATGATCACTGACTGTGGGGATTTATGGCCAAACTGCGGATCCAGGTTCCAGTCTTACTGACAGTGCAAGAGGAACACTGGGCTGGGAAGAAAAGGGAGTGTGGGACAGGTTTGAATTGAGGCAAATACACTGAACAGAGACAATGAAGAGCTCTTTGTTAACTTATTTCCATGGCTGGCACAGTTTAAGGCAGTGCTGTTGTACAAACCTACTGTGGCCTCTAAGGGGATTTTCCCTTGAGCAGGGTGCGTTTCCAACTAATCCTGCTAAGTGAGTACCCCAGGACTCACCAAAGCAATCTCAAACACGAGGTCACTCCACTGCTTGTGAAAGAATTGCCAGAAAGGAGAGAAGAGACCACCTGCATGAACTGGGAGTGTCCAAGGCCAGGCTGGACAGGGCTTGGAGCAATCTGGGACAGTGGAAGGTGTCCCTGCCCAAGGCAGGGGGTGGAACTGGATGAGCTTTAAGGTTCCTCCCAACCCAAAACCCTTCTGGGATTCCATGATAAACTGCACACTTGGATTGCTCAGGTTGGTAACAGCAGCAGTTCAGGAATCAGTACAACAGAGGGCAGGGTGATATTTCTTTTAAAGCAAATTTTTTCAGTTACACCATTAATTTTAAAGTGCCCTATCATGCAGATTCAAAACAGATTTTAGGGGACAGACTTATCCAAGATCACTTCTGTAAGTTTCAGTTCTTGCAGCCAAAAGCTGTCAAATTAGACTATAGAGACTCATGCAGTGGGAAATCAGTGATGCCACTGCAGAAATTTTCCTGGATGATCAAAGACATACCAGTCTCATCTAACCAGAAGAGGAGAAATTATCCTCTAAAAGAGGGTTGAGGGAATTCTTCCTTGTCACTACTGACAGAACTGCAGTCAGTGGAACTGTGTTGTGTGAGACAGGATAATACAGGGGCTGGTTTACATCACTAGGTCAAGAACTTGCCAGTTGATCTTAAATCCTGCTTAGAATAATTTCCCATATTTTACAGGGGAAGAAGAGCACACTGGGTGAAGAAAGGAAGAGCTCTTTCCAGCTGCTGAAAGCTGGGATTTTCTGGACTATCTGTTGTTTATAAATGTGAACATTTATCTTGTATTGAAATGGGAAAATCCCAGAGTACCTGAGGAGGTTTGGAGCCCAGACGATGGCCAAGTTCTTGGTGTGCATATTTGTGATGGAGCAATAATCAGCCAGACGAGCCAAGTGTCTCATTAGGAACTCCAGTGTCCTGGAAAACAGGAGAGAGGCAAATGTTCAGCACCACTGAGCAAAGCCAGGCCGTGATCCACAGCACAAACCCAGCTCATTGTTTCCTTTTGGTCTGACAGCTCCCAGAAAGGAACGCTGAACTCCTTCCCCTCAGCCCCACAGTGGACATGGCTTTGGCAATCATGACACACGCTGGGGTGAGGGGAGTCTCTCCTGACTTGCCTGGGCTCAAGGAAAGGACAATTCCAGAAAAAAACCCTTTCTAGTTGTGTGGCAGCCCTGAGGGGCTGCTCAGGGATGTGCAGGGAAGGATGTGGAACACTAATCGTGGGAATGGGAGGGAATATTGATTCAGACACCTCAGGATACTGAAAACCAGACAGCTGTACCTGAGCTCTACTTTGGAAACTCCTGGCTGCAGGTTTCTTAGGCAGATAGAAGGTTAAACTTCAGAGGCTTCTGTTCATGTTAAAAAATGGTGGCTTTTATATATCAAGCACTCTTTTGTTTAATATAAGCTGGGGAGGAGGGAGCAGGAGGTGGCAGTGAAAATGCTGCTGTACCCTCCTGGTGTCCCTGGCTTTTCTGTCTCACAGCCTATCCTTTTTTGGAGGGGAAGTGAGATGGAGCAGCGAAGGTGCTTTGGGGCTCAAAATTCCACAAATAGACAAGACTGGAAGTGAAGAAAAATAAAGTGTTTTTTTCCTTTTTCCAAGCAAACCCCAGGAAAGGAGAGCAGCACCCTGGGACCTACAGCATTCCACATCCAGGTGTTGGTTGTGCCCCCTCTCAGAGACTGATGAGCTGCTGGTACCAGTGCCCAGTTTAACCAGCCCCATAAAGTACAAATCATTTCAAGGAAGAGGTGAATGGAAAAGAAGGAGATCAGTTTATTTTTGAAAGGGCTACACCCCCTCAATTAACATCAATATTGCAATTAGTTACTACAAGCAGCAGCTGTGGTACCAACTAGCCAATTTTATTTAAAGAGCAAGTAGCAGAGTTGTAGTTTATTACACATCAGTTAAATCCCAGTCAACTTTTATAATTAGTTGTTTATACCACTCACTACAGCATTGCAGTTGTCCAGCTAATCACCACACATCACAGTAATTGAAATTTAAACATTTTTTTTAGCAGAAATGACTATGAATAGTTATCAACAGCTGTCCTCCTGTGTTACACCTGACCACTTGGACCAGAATTCTAACTCATCCTGCAGATTAACATACATTACAATAATCAATTGATGATTGTGATGAAGTATTATAATCAGGTATCAATAGCCAAACATTGCCTGCATTCACCTCAAATGGTCACCTAAACCACGGGGACGCATCAGGGCAACTGGCCCAGCCAATTGAAATAGTTACCAATCTGTAAATAAATTCCACTATACACTGTCATCAGCTGCTTCTACCAAGTACAATTCACAATTAGTGAATGCTACTCACTATGCATCACTAGTTATTAATATTAAAGTCTCATTAACATACTGTATTCTGTGTAGTTATTAAGCCAATCACCAATACCAATTTGTCTGATGCCTTTTCACCATACCCTGTCATAATTTTTGATACTAAAGACCGTTAAAATGTTGTTGTTCTTAGTCAAGACTCATTACCATACAGCATGAGTTCTTATTACCACTAATTAGCTTGAATATAGTATTTTAATTGGTGATTTTTTAACAACATACTATGCTACTCTAATATATAACATGAAATTACATCAGTTATTCTCACACAGCATTGTTGTATGTGCTTGTTACTGTAATTGTAGGGAGGGGCAAACTGGAGATAAAATACAGTTGACCAAGTTTGACTGAAGGCCTGAGCAATTTTTTGGCTATATTTCACTTTCTTCAAAGTGCTCTTAGCACTGGTCCTGTGCCCACCCCACAATGAAACTCTTTCCTTACTCTGACATAATGAGCTCCTATTTCCCTCCTACACGGAGTTTCCAAGGAAGTGAAGTAAGACCATGTTTAGTGTACGGTGTTTGGGAAGGAGCTAATTAAAATATAAATCAACCTTCTATAGCCATAACCATTTCAATGTGCAGAGGCACAGTGTGGCTGTCTTGAGAGGGAAACTGGAATTACAGAATTTCTCTCACAAAACACCCACAACTCCTCAAAGGCTGCACTCACCTGTAGTGGGGAGGGGGCAGCTGCTGGATCACATCGTGGATCTTAACCAGCCTTTCCTCATCTGTAGCAGCAGAAACAGCATCCTGGAATGAGGCAGGAAAGGAGTTAGCTGCAAGTAAACCCCCAGCACACCAGTGCTGGCAGCGAGGTGGATTTTGTTGCTCTTCTCCCCCTTAGGCGAGGGGTCTGTCTCGGGGACAGAGCAGCACATGGATCACGTAAGGAACTCCAGACATAGGACATGTTAATGGCACAGAGAATTCCTGCAGAAGACATTCAGCTCAGAGAATCATTTGCTTCTCATCCCATTCCTGGGAAATGGCAAACAAGATGGGAATTCCTGCAAAGCATGGGAAGTGTGCCAGGGACCTGCTGCCAGGGCCCCACAAGTGGAACCGACACAGTGTGGCACAGGGGACAAAGGCACCTGTGAGGAACCTGAAGGGGACACAGAAAAGGTCCCTCAGACCCCGGGGCACTGCCAGCCCCTCCTGGAATGGCAGGATGGAATCAGGAGTGTGGGCAGCACAATGTCAGGCTGGGAATTCTGGTGATACACCCTTCTGATGGCTCCAAAAAGCCCAAGTGAGGCAGAGCAGACAGAGAGGGAAGAGTGTGGAAGGCAGGTCCAGCTTCCAGGTTTTCTCTGCTCTACCAGCTGAAGCCCCACTGGAAGGGGAAGTGCCTCACATTTGCCTCATACTCACAGAGAACTTCTCGTAGAGCTGGTAGGTGAGCAGGGGGTTGGGGAGCTCACGGAAGTACAGCTTGCACAGGGAGCCCACACAGTGGATGTCCTGGATGTAAATGTCCTTGGTCAGGTCAGGAATCTGCTCGGAGTCGAACTCGTGGCTGGCAATGAGAACAGAGAAATGGGTAAAGGGGTTTGAGGAGGAGGAATGACATCAAACCCAGCACAAATTACACCAAGGCTTTCCTGATTTACAGGAAAAAATAAACAGTCACCAAAGCCACATGACCCACAGCTGTGGGGCAGCCAGTGGGGATTTTTTTCCAAAAAAGAGACTTTTCTTTTTTCTAATAAGGCATTTTCAGCTAGTTTTACAACCAACTGGCTGCAATCCTTTTTGCTGCATCAGGGTTTTTCACAATGTCTCCAGAGAACATCTTCCAAGACCACAAGAACAAGTTTAACTCCCAAGGGCTGTGCCTGGGATTGCCGGTAGGAATGATGAAAGCTGCTGTCCCTCTGCATTTCAAAGGCCTTGGAAATGGCAATGACAAAGCCATGCCAGCAGCACTGCCATTGGCAGCACAGGAAACCAGGGAGTGAAGGAATTCCTGGGGGATGAGCTGGTGAGCTGAGCCTGCCTCTGCTACAGGGAGAAGACAGCCAGGAACCACATGAAGAAAATCCCATAGCACTCCCTTGGTTTTCAGAGAGAGAAAAAAAACCCAAATCACCAATGTTTATGAAATAAAAGCTGAGCTCAGAAGGCTGAGCTGGCTCAGCTGGCTCGCTGCTGGAATATGTGCTGGGAAGTGCTGTTTCCAATTAGCAGGACACTCCAGGGGGATGAGCATGGTGAGCCAGGCCCTGGGAGCTGGAGAACCTCAGGGTCCCTGCCAGGGTCTTTAGGCTGATCACAGCCATGGGGACTCATCCTGTCAGCACTGCAACCACAGCTGGAGCTGGCTGTGCTGGCCACATCCCTGTCCCTGTCCTGTCCCCCACCCAAAGCTGGCAGGTTGTGCCCAGAGGGTCACACAACCCCTGAGCTCACCCTGCCCGAGGAGCAGGACGTGCCCAGGGCACCAGGCATGTTTGTAACTGAGCCCTCCTGGGACCAGGACAAGCTCCTTCCATCCCTGGACATGCACACTGCTTGTGGGAAGCCTTTCATACTCCCCACACCAGGGGCAGCACAGGTCCCCACCTCCTCAGGGTGAACAGCCCATCCCTTCCTCACCCCAAGGACAGTAAAGAGGAAGGGAAGGATTCCATTTTCCACAGCCCTCGGTGTCCAGCACACACCACTGCCACAGGCACCTTCTGACTGCCCCCTTGCTCACATCTGGGACAGAAACCCAGCTCCTGCACTTGGCTCCACAGAGAAGCTCAGGAAGGCAGGAGCTCGCCCCACACAAACACACTCAGCCCTGGCTCCAGCTCCCTGCCCATATCCTGCCCTACTCCGGTGGCTTTTCCTGAGAGTAAAGGTCACACGGGGTCAGATGCTCCCCTGCAGAAGTGAATGTGGAGGGAAGAGAGGGATGCCCCACTACACTCAACCCTCCATCTCTCTGCACTGGCTGTTCCCAGAGCTACATGTTATTCCTTCTGACCCAAAGGAAGATTTTGTTAGGCAAAGAACACAACTCCACAGCTCTCACAAAGAACTGGGATACCATGATACAGAGATCAACACCCCAAACCAACAGCAGCTCTGCTGGCCCACCTGCCAAATCAAGGCAGCAACTGCCCTACTGAAGAGCCAATCTCTGTCCCATGGAATAAACTCTCTAACCTTCTCTCCAACCAAAAAGCCCTTTAAATCCAGGAGATCCAGTTCTTCTCTGGGAAACCTAAGCACAGTGACTCATTTGTAAGGATACTGCAGCCCTAGCTTTGAAATGCCCTGTTTATACAGCTGGGAACTGCAGCAAGACGTGTCCTACGTTCATCAAACACTCAAAATTTGTAGTGATTTACGTGAACACAGACAGTGTCAATAAGTTAAGCCATCTACTCCCTTACTTTTGTCTTTGGAACATCCCAGAAACCTGGAAAACAGGTTGTCACTGCATTCTCTGCACTGGAATGAGGAATGATGCCATTACAACTTTAGAAAACCATTTTTAAAGCACCTTAGAGACACAGTGAAGGAGAAAATGGTCCTGGCAACACAAAAGGAAAAAATGGACTAGGACAGAGATTAGAAGGATGGTCCAGCAAAAGTCAAAATGGGGAATAAAGGGATGTAACTGAAGCAACGGCAAATGTTTTACTCAGTCACAGCTCCAGCTGGAACCTTTGGATCCTGGATATCAAAGTCTTGGGACCAGATTTTTAAAATGGGACTTGCTGGGATGAGAAACAGGATTAATCTGAACCAGAACAAATCCATCCATCCAAGGGTTTGAACAGTCACTATCCCAGCTCAAGCCTGCCCACTGAACTGGGGGAGAGCTGGTACCAAAAAGATCCTCTGCCTATGGAAAATCCCCCTGTGCTGCCTCTGCCAGGCCGTGGGCCTGGGACCAGTGCTGGAATGAGTCACATCCCCTCGGCACCCTCAGTGCTCCACAACAGAACATCCCACACCAAATGGCAGGAGGAAAGCAGCCTCACAAAACAATAAAGGGTTTGCTGGGATGGGAACAGCTCCTAACCAGGACACACTCCTGGCCTTTCCCTGTGCAGCACAGCAGTGCCACCCTCCAGACTCGGGAACATATCCTTTGCACATTCCCAATTAACTGTGGGTAAGCCAGGAGCCCAGGGCAGCAGGGAGAAACATCAGCTGCTCCAAAGGGCTCCCAGAGCAAGGAGAACAGAAATAAAACATGACAGCACAGTGACACCATGACCCTGATCCTTTATCCTGAAGGAAAGCCTCCTGCAGGATGACTCTGCCTGTGGAAGCCCGGGCTGTGCCCCTGCCCTTACCGGAGTTTCTGAATGTTGGAGGCGATCCCGGACAGCCGGTATATCCCATCCACAATGCCGTGCTTCTCGATGAACTCCGTGCAGCTCTTGAGGACCTGGGGCACTAAACAACAATAGCTGGGGTTAGTGAAGTCCTAGATCAGGCTGTGCTCTTGGCAGGTGCCATAAACTACTCCCAGCTGGGCCTCGGCTTCAGTTCCTCCTTAGGGGAGAAAGCCTGTAGGAAATTTAACTTCAGGAGCTGGCGTGGAAACTGGTCAGAGGTGCTCCTGCTCTAATAAGAGAATGCCAGAATATGAATCAGGTCAAAAAAAGCCAATTCTGGTCAAACAGAGACAGGGCAGGTCCCATGACAACTCCCACAGGAACTGTGGTGTGAAATCCCATCCCAGAAGAGCTGTAAAATGGAATAAATCTTTCAAATCTATATAGGATTAACCTATCCTGCTTGGTTTAAGGAAATACAAACACCAGAGAGATGCTACTTTTGGTAGCATGGCCAGGAGAGCTTTAACAACTGATAATTTCATCCCCAATGTCTGCTGGAGCGTGGCTGGATGCGGAGAGCTCCACAGCATCCCACACTCACAAAAAGTGCAGACAGAGTGGGGCATGACAGAATGGAAAAATCAGCCCAGGGGATGTAATTAGGTGTCAAGTTAATACTGCAGCCGCTTCACCAGCCCATTCCTTCCAGCTGGCTTCCCAGGCTCACGCACAGCCAGTGCTGGGGCTGTGTGTCCATCCCTGTAAGCTCGAGGAGGAGCAAATCCCTGGATTTACAAAAGGCCATAAAACTGCCCTGAACATAGAGAGAAAATCGGGATCGAGCTCCTGTGGGCATCGGCAAATCTTCACAGAAAAAGCTGGGGTCCCTGTGGGTGCCTCTGCCAGCCACCCTTTTGCAGCAGCTCCTCTGCTGATCTGGGTTTGCTCTGTAGATGCCAGCTCTGGTCAGCGTGCCACGTGACACAGATTCCGAGCAGCTCATGTAGCAAATCCCCTTACCCCACGCAGCAAATGCCATCTGCCAGGCACTGCTCCCAAGGGCTGCTGCACTTGGATGCTGCGTGCTCCCCCCAGCCTCCACAAGGCTGTTCCCAGCCCACAGCAAACCCTCACAGCTGGAGGAAAGGCTCGTTTCAGACGGTTCCCTGGAAATCAGCAGGTGTATCCCAGGATAAGGGCACGTCTGCTCTGCACTGGAGCACAGGACGGGATGAAAGCTGTAAATCCTGCAGCACGTCAATTGCAGGCTCAGCTGGAGCTGATTAGACCCTGCACCTGGGGTGCTCCAAGAGAGCCAGAACCCGGCCAGCCAGGCTCCAGAGTTACATTCCCAGGGATGTACAGCAGCTCTCACCATCTTCCAGTCAGGGGCAGGCTTTGAGGCGAGCAGAGCCCCTGTACATTAAGCAAAGAGCCTTGGAAACCCACTGCTACTTCTCTGGGCAACGAAAAGCAGTGGAGCTGAAGTCTTCTGCTACCTTGGCACCGGTGAGCTCTGAGGAGGACCACAGCTGATGGTTTCAGGAACCAACCAGACATACTCTGAGCCGTCTGAGCTGGGATAGGCAACAGGTTCTCACTGAACACACACCCAGAGCACATCGGGGACACATCCATCAGTCACCCACAAGGACAGATTTGTGCAGAGCAGGTAGAACACAAGGCTCAGAATTCTCGTAGTGTCTCAAAAACATTTCTGGAGGACAACACTTAAACCTTTATGCAAAAAGATTCAACACCTCTTGAAAAATACAGTTTTTAAGGCTCGAAGTGGACAGGGAAGGAGTTCTATCCTACTCAAGCAGTGGCCAGAAAGGGCTGAAGTGTGCACTGTACTGCACTACAGCACTGGGAGATGAGTGGGGCCCAGGTGTGAACTGTGCAGGGCAGCAGAGGTGCAACAGCTCCATCCCATGCAGCAAAGGACAAGGACAAGGCTCTGTGTGCTGACACAGCCAGTGGTGGGTGTCCCCTGTCGGAAAAGAGCACCCCAGGCTGCCAGACACGCCTGAGCCAGACCCTGTGGATGTCCACGTGTACCTGACCCACCACGGCACGTACAATGGTCACAGATCTCACCAGTGACCTGCACAGGGCTGAGCCCCCAGCAGCAGCATTTCCTCCATGCAGGAGTCCCAGAGGATCGGGCAAAGGAGTTTTCCCAAGTTTTCAAGTGCTGTGGCAAGATCTGCTAATGCTGCAAATCCCAAACACCTTAATGGTCCATCCTGTAGCCACAGGAGGGGGCCCCTGGAATCAGTAGAGCCCACTGAAATAAATAAACCAAGATGCAAATAAATAAAGAGGCAAATAAATCAAGATGCAAACACATCAAGAGGCAGATAAATTAACAGCATCCTCCCTGTCTGCCCCATTCCCACCAGCAAACCTGGAGTGACAGTGGGGAGCAAGGCAGGGGAGCACCAACTTGAGCTCTGCCTCAAGCTCGCTTTTGTCATGGAATAGCCTGGGTGCAGGGAGAGTAATTAACACACCCTGAAAAGATCCTATCAGGCTTGTTCCAAGCATTTCTTCATCTGGTTACCAGGACAATCTGTTCTTTAAGCTAAATTTACCATACCAGCACCACGGATATTTTGGGGGAATTCTGCACGATTGGAGAAGGAACTGAAATTCAAGGAGGGCTAAAATTGTACCTGAGGGCCCTTTGCTGGAATGGTGACTTTGTTTTTCAGATTTCTGAACGAAGATGACACCTGGCCATCGGGTGTGTGTTTAACCTCCCTCTGCCCTTTGAATCCCCAGCCTTTGGCTGAACACCCATTTTAGGGATGTACATCCACACACGGAGGAACAGTGACTGTTCCCTCAGAAGGAAAAGGCAGGATGACAGCACAAGCCAAGACTTAATTTTGCAAATGTCAAGTGTGCCCTGACCATCACCTACAGCAGCTCCTGAGACCACACTGTGACTTTGCTGGGTAGCTGTGTCCATCTGCTGCAGAAATCCCTCCCCTGCACGTGAACTTCTCGGTTCAGGAACTGATTTTGCCTGCTAGATCCCAAACCACAACTCAGGTTTGAACCAGACAGGTGATGCCTGAGGTTTTAACTTCCATATTTTTCAAACCCTGCACTGCCCAGTGTGTAACTCTGAAGTTTCCTGTATCCTGTTCATTTTTGCTCTCTGTGCTGGGCAGACACAACAAAGCCTCTCCAGGCCTGCTCTCCAAGGGCACCCAGACCATCCTAGGCCCAAAAAGTACAAACCAAAAGCCTCTGAAGAGGAGGCAATCTTGGGAAAATTACATCATTGAACTGAAGCTTTAACTGGAGAATGAACCCTGATATGCAAATGAACCAAACCAATAAAAGTGTGAAGAACTCGTGTCCTTCTCAGGGCCCATTTTGAAAACAGCCTCTAGCTCCCCAAGGGTACCTTTGAAAGCTTTTTAATTAAATACCCACCTTTATTCCCTTATTCTCATCTCTGTTTTTAGGTGGCCTCTCAAGGCATCACAGGTACCTCAGCCTCATCCCAGCAGGGAGCAAAGGGAGATTTCCTCTCACAGGATGTAACAGCAGCAACACTGAAGTTCTGCTAATGGCAGTTAATTACTGTGTATTCCTGCAATTAGCCAGACTCAATGACACACGTGGTTTGCAAGAAGAGCCATAAAGGCCCACCTGGGCCAGTATCTGATTCCTGGCAATGCCCAGGAGCTTTGGGAAAGGCAGGAGGAGGGAGTGAGTGAGCATAGGGTGACACTCAGTGCACTCCTGGATGCATCCGGGGAACTGAGTCAGGGAACCTCTGAGCCCAGAACTGGTGCTGGGTTCTCCAGCTGAGCACACAGCCCTTTCCAGTGCCACATTCCCAGGCAAGTAACAAAAATCACTGATCCTCAGGGGGATTTTAGTCCTTTTTTGAGCTGTGGGGTCTTCAGCCAGTGAGTCCAGAAACCCTCCCAGCAGGGAAGTCACTGCCTCTACTGTAAGCAGCTCAAACCCACTGCCAGGAGCTGCCTGGGTACAGCCAGCTCTGCAGTGGACACCGCTCCCATTCCAGAAACAATCACCTCTCCCCCTTCCCTCTGCTATCTCCAGTACCAGGTGGTTCCAGGAGACAAAGTGCAAAGGGCTGGAAATGTGGATGCCTCACCGAAGGGGACCCCAGCACATTTCATCATCACAGCAGCCAAAGGAATTAATTCAACTCCTTCCTGACCATCTCTCAGCTGGTTTGAAAGGTTTATTGCATCTCTGAGGGCTCGTTAACTGCTTAATTCTTGGCCATTAAGAGGAAGCAGAAGTTTTATGGTTTTCATTCGGAAAAACATTTTGATTCATCCTCACATCAGGCACATTTCCTTTCCTATCATCTTGTTGGGTGGGGTTTTTTTGAATCTTTTGTAATGTTCCCCCCCTGGGCTTTGGGAGGCTTGCCTGTGTTGTGTTTTATTTTATTTTATTTTCTTAGCACATTACTGGAACCAGAAGTGTTTGTTCAGCCCGGGGCACGAGGCCTCCCACCGAGCCCCCCTCTGGCACTGGCGCTTTCCCAAAACACAGCAGTGGGGTGCAGGTCCCACGGGCCAGGCCTTGGGGCTGGACAAAGGTTCAGAGCACCCAAAATGCTGCTCCTCACTGAACTGCACATGCAGCAAACCCACAAGGGAGCTCAGCCTCCAGGAACACGGCAAACCGAGTGCCCCGAGCATGCGAACAGCACAGGGAAAACCCAGAGCTGCTAACACAGGCTGAAGGCTGTTTTGAGCCACCAGGGTAGAATCTGGAACAATCAGCCATCAGATAAAATGCAGGTGGAGGAGCTCACCCCTGGCTGTCCAGGTTCCTTTGGGAACAGTTGGGAAGGACAGGCAGGGGCAGGGGAAAAGCATCCCAAGGACACCCAGCACAGCACAAACGGTGCCACTGCAGCAGGATGAGCCCCTTTCTTGGAATTCTGTGCCTGGCCGAGACTGACAACTTCCAGGCATCTGGAATTAGCCAATAAATCCCAAATCCCTTGCTATTAATGTAGGATTATGTAAAAATCTAACAAGGAATATCCTCTCTTGAAGAAATACAGTTGTTTTTACTCCAGTAATTTCCTATTTTAACTCAATTTTAGAACCATTAAGGTTGGAAAAGACCTCTAAGATCATCAAGGCCATTTTCCAAAAAATATGTCTAAGTGTTTCCTTAAAAAAAACCCCAAAACAGTAAAAACCCTGTAATATTTCAGCCTGTGACTTTCAAACTTCTCATTTCTGAAGCTCTTCCCTCCACCTTAGAGTGAAGGTTCCAAAAAGCTGTAAAGCAGCAGAGGAGAGAGGTTAACGATTTTCTTTGTCTTGTTCCCTGTCACACAATTTTGTACCTGCACATGTCATTCCCAGGCACACTGACCCCACCAGCCCTGCACATTTAGAAAAACATCAAACTTTGAAAGACTCTTCTCTCAGGACTTTTGTCTCATTCCTAAATCCCCGTCCTCATGTTTGAATCACTGAGAGAAATACAAGACCAACCCACCAGACACTTTCTGTCCTTCAAGATGCTCAAGGCCAGGTTGGACGGAGCTTGGAGCACCCCGGGACAGTGGAAGGTGTCCCTGCCTGTGGCAGGGGGTGGGACTGGGTGGGATTTGAGGTCCCTTCCAACCCAAACCAGCCTGGGATTCCGTGATTCTTCAATTCCCTGTCCCTCATTTCCAAGCCATGAGCCACATTTAAATTACCCCCACTGGTGATGAGCGGTACAAAGTGTGAGCTGCCCCAGTTCCCGGTCACACATGCACAGTTCTGATCTGGAGTGTGACTTTTGCACTTGGGAGGTGCAACCACGGCACAGTGGACCATAACCCATGAGCTGGGTCCCTGATCCACGCAGTGGGATCGGCACTGGACTCTGCTTCCTCAGCCTGGAATTGGCTTTTATGGCAGCTGAGCCAGGGCTGTGGAAAAGCAAAGTGCAAAGTTCAGGCCTGGGGAACATAAATCCCCCTGGGCTGCATCAGGCAGGGCAGAGCGATAGCCACGTCTGTCAGGTCCTGGCAGATCAGCAACGTTCGCGTGGTTGTGCCAGGACACCCTGGAATCTGAGGGCTGCCAGGGGACCCTCACTGCCCACTATCCATGATGGAGATGTTGTACAGACAATCCCTAGCCCAGGCTGCACCCACCCAGTTCCCAAGGTTTGAGTTTAACTGTTTTTAATACAAAATGTCACAGAATCATTCAGGTTGGAAAAGCCTCTAAGACTGAGGCTAGCTGCTCTCCCAGCACTTCCACAACTGAACCATATCCTCAAGTGCCACGACCCCACAGCTTTTAAACCCCTGGGCAGCCTGAGCAGTTCCAATGCTTGACAACCCCTTCAGTGAAGGAATTTTTCCTAATATCCAACAAAACACTACTAATACCTCAGATTTGGCCAAGGTGCTGGACCTTTTTTGTTTCAATCAATTACACTTTCTACAATAAACTGAGAGGGGGGAGAAGTCCTCCCTGTGCTAAGAGCAGCAGGGTAAGAGCACAAGCAATTCCTGTACTGACTGTGACATTCTTCCTCATGTTTGTTCCCCCCACAGCTGTAGTGTTTCGAAATGCAAATTAATTTTCAACTCCCGGCTGTCCTCAGGGTCACTGAGGCACAAGGAATTCTCCCCTCACAGCTGCAGGCAGGGTGAGAGAGAAGGGGAGAGACAAACTGGGTCTTTTTTAACAGCAAAGGCTTGTGTTCCCTGCTCAGCAACCCCAGGGATGTCCCCCCAAACAAGGGATTCTCCACAGGGATCCCATGTACCTCTTTGTAATGCTGACCCTGTACCCAATAATCCCGAGTTCCAGCAAGTCAGAGGGCAGATGGTGAAGCAATACCAGTGCCTGTTGTGGTTGGAAATTTGCCCAAAATAGCTCAAAACTCTTGGCCTTTGAAAGTATCAACTTGTGTCCAGTTAGTTATGCAGCAGAGAACACATCTGCAGCAAGGAGAGTTCTCTACTCATCTCCAATTTGGGTCAACTAACTATTCCCTTTTTTTCCAGGCTGCTGGATCTGCCTTTGATGTCACAGGAGGCTGGATGTGCAGAAACACTCACTGCCACATCCATGACCAATGAGAAACTGACTTCAGGCACCTAAAACACTCTGGCTTGCCACAGTTCAACATCAGAAATGTTCAGATTTGGGATGCAAACCCAACCAAGGAACACAGTAAATACAGGAGGAACACACAGGGTAATTTACTTAATTCTCACACACATTCACAACTGGATGTCACTTGCCAACCTGTGCAGGCACTTGGATAAATACTATTCGATATTTATATCCCACTCCTAATCTCCCAAGTACCTCCTGGGTATTAGGAATTTACCTTGTGGCACCTTGGGGGCAGGTACGGGTTATTAGTTTGATTGTACAAGCCTGGAGATGGAATGGGAGATAACAAACGAGTTCCCCAAGGCCAAAAATTTGTGGTAGAGACAGGTTTGAGCTCCCAGCTCAGGGCCAGAATTCTGAGTACAGCCGTGGCCATTGATTGCCCCAGTCCTTTGGAGATGGATTTTGAATTAAAAACTTACTATAAAGTCAGGAAATACTGAAAGGAAACTGTTTTTGGCATGTTTGAGGCTGCCTGGTTTCAATATATTGCCAATTCAATTGAAAAAGGGACAGCAGGATGGAGGGAAGGGGATGGCTAAGATTACTTGGGAGCTCAGAGGTTATGAAGCTACAACAGCCCCACAGAATTCCTGCCCCAAAATGCAACTTCAAAACCTTTTTCCCCCCATTTACACTGTGAATGCACAGGGCTGTGCACAACAGGGACTCGGGTGCAAGTGGCAGTGCTGAGACAGGCCAGTGCTCCTTCAGTGCATGACAGAGAACTGTTTATAGATACACAAACACCACTGAGGGAGGCAGAGCACGAGGATTTCCAGTGGCCCCAGTCAGGTGGCCTTGTCAGGAAACACAAGATCCACCCCTGATTTGTGAGCTGCAGATCTGTATACAAACAACCAAGCCCAGATACCCAGGAGAGCATTACAGGAATTACTGGATGAGTAAGGATGTATTATTTTTCCTGCTGTGCCTATGGAGAAGTTAGGATCCCCTTTTTAAAAAAACACCTGTAATAGGGTAGACAAGGTGAATCACCTCCAGACATCCCCCCCCACCTGCTTGGATAGCGAGAGTGAAGGACACAGGCCCTACTTTAAGGGACTTGCCAAAGTCACACAAGGAATGTCTCGGTGGAAAAGAGAATTGCAAACAAAAACTTCAAAATTCAGATTTATGTCCTAATCACAAACTGCTTTAAGCATATAAGTGCTTAAAAACAGAGCCAGAAGGAAAACTTGAACTGAACCTACTTGGAGGTTTGAAACTTTTCAGTTCACATCCAATCTTGTCAGCTTGGATACTCTGAAAATACCTCCTGAAAGCATAAAAATGCCCCAGGGGTTCATTCCCAGAGTGAGCACATCTAACACAACCTCCAGCCTCATCCAGAGCCAACATTCCCTCACCCTGCTGGAACAGCTGCAGCCCATGTCACCGTTCTGGGGAAATGTCACATGCACATCCCACACAACCAACACTTCAATAGACCTTTGTACAGGAACAAGTTGTTATTGCCTGAACAAACCCATTGATGTGGCTGCCAGCATTCAATAACGATTCCAAACATACCTGGGAATCACAGGCCAGGCTGCTGAGCTGCCACAGAACTCCATGGGAGCTGTAGGTAAAAGCTGAGGATCTATTTCACCTGGAAGCTCTGCAAATGTTCTAAAGTCTCTCTGAAGAGAAAATCTTAGAGTAAAGCCAGGCCATCATGAACAGGGATTTCCCTTGGGTCATTGAAACACTGAGTCCCAGAAAGGTTCAGGTTGGAAGGGACCTTAAAGCTCCCTCAGTCCCATCCGTGCCACAGACAGGGACATGGACAGGCAGTGGGAACTGGTGACATTTACTCTCTTAGAGTTAAAACAGCAAGGAAACTGGAATTACTTAATCTGTAAGACTCAGCTGTCCTGAACTCTCAATCAAGGCTTCCTTCAGGATGACAAAAGTTCCAAGCCAGCCAGGCAGGCTTTTATATAATGACAATTTGGAGCTGGTTAAAGGGGCTCCTCACATCAACACCAGGAGCCCAAGAGGTGACACAGACTGTCAGACCTGTGCTCAAGCTAAGGGCAACCAGGGACCCCAGCCAAAAGGCTGCCAAGATCTCATTCCTTGTGTTTCTCTGTTCTGGCAAAAGCTCTCTCTATACCCAAATCTGCCATAAATTACCAGCAGAGGCAAATGCATCACCCAGCTACAGGGATGGCTCCAAGGGATGGGTAACTCCAGAGGACCCCAAACAAGCTGTGATGTCACCAGAAGCCCCAAGGTGCTGCTACGGACCTTTCTGAGGAGCATCAGAACCAGCCCAGGAGAATAAAACCACCCCTGGCAAACCCTTGCTGCTCCTGCCCAGTATATAAAGGGATGCAGATGCCCTATCTGCTATTTTCTGCTATTCTCTTCCATTTTATTTTTTATTTAATTCTACCCAACTGTCCAAATTAATTCTGAATAAATGTGGAGAACTGGAACAACAGGAAGGACACAGAGCAAAATCAGGCATGTATGTGAACTTTGTCTTTTGTGGGCACTTACATTTTCAGCAGCAAGTCAGTGCCTCTTCCTGCTGACCACACAGCATGGGTATTTTATAAAAATATAAAAATCATGCATAGATCCTTCACTATGGGAAACTTATCAGTTGAAAATTTCATTTGTGAATATATCTTTTCCAGTGGTGGAAGCTGATGATGTATGAACATGACAAAGCCATAAAGAGGCACAAAAAATGCCATTTGCCTTTAGCCTACAAAATCCTCCATGGATCCAGCTGGTTGTATGATGGATTATCTCTGAAGGTGAATCCTTGACACCACCTCAGTGGGGGACCCCAGGGCTGGCCTGTGCTCCAGTCCAGCTGCTAAGGGAAAAAGGGTCACTCCCAGCAAGTGACAGGTGACAGGAACACTGCTGGCTTGGCAGAACGAATGGTGTCCCATGCTCTGCAGCCCAAGCAAGCCCAGCACACGATGCTCAGCAGTGTCTGAATAAAAAATACATTGGAAAGGAACCCTTCACATGCTGCAGCACAGGAGTCCCTCACTCCCAGAATGGCAAAGTGGTTTTTCCTTGGTGGGTGCTGATCCACCATGGCCTGTGCTGACCCATCCCACCACACAGAGCAGCCCCAGCCCTGCCTGGGCTCCCCATGGGCACTGTGGCTCCATCTCACCCACTGTCCATCCATCAGCTCCCCAGGACCATGCCCAGCTCCCCGACCCCTGCCTCTCCTGCAACCCAGCACCACATTCCCCCTCACTCCCACCCCAGGACCTGTGGGGAGCTCCCTGGCCAAACATTCCTAGGCAGGATCCAGGGCACGGTGCAGCTGCAGCAATGCAGCACTCCACCAGCTCCCACACTCCACAAACATCCTCTGCCAGCACAATCCTGCTAATTGGGGTCGGGCTAAATTTAAGTTCTATTTCGTTTCTTTCAAGAGAGAAAAACTAGGGGGAAAAAAAAAATCTCTGCCTACAAAGGGAATAAGAACAAGGTCTCTTCAGGAGTCAGGGACTGGGGTGGATTTGCTGTATCTCACAGCTCCATAAAACTGTGACAGGACACAGGGAATGGCTGGAGATGTGTCAGGGGAAGGTTAGGCTGGTATCAGGGAAAGGTTCCTCCCCAGAGGGTGCTGGGCACTGCCCAGGCTCCCCAGGGAATGGTCCCGGCCTCGAGGCTGCCAGAGCTCCAGGAGCGTTTGGACAGCGCTGCCAGGGATGCCCAGGGTGGGGCTGGTGGGGTGTCTGGGCAGGGCCAGGGGTTGGACTGGATGATCCTGGTGGGTCCCTCCCAGCTCAGAATACCCTGTGAATTTGTAAAACAAACCAGCAAGGCAGGTGGCAACTGCACCAACCCCACTGGGAGCATTTCTGAGGGTGATGGAGAAACAGCAACTCCCTGCTGAGCCTGGTCTGCTGCCAAGGGACGCTTCCCTGGCAGGGAAGTATCCCAAGCCCAGCATGAGCCAAGAGATGAGTAAGGCACTGGATGGGATGCAGACAGGACTCTTCAGGCAGGCTCCACGGGGTGTCTGGAGCTGACTGGAGAAATATTGTGCAAACCAACATACTTGAAGGGAGCATTACCACAGGCTCTGCCAACAGAGAAAAGCAAAATCCTTCCTATCAAAACTGGTTTTACTCCTGCAGGTCCCAGCCCATCATTCAGTGCTGACATGTGACCAGAGAGAAGAAAAGGACACCCTGCTGAGACTTTCACTGGAAGCAACACACCTATGCATACCCAGCCCCATGCACAGAAGCCTTGTGGCTCCCAATTCCCTCTTTTCCAAGCAAAGATGACTTCGAAAAATATTCCTGTGATCTGCCCATGACTCAGAACCTCACCAAAGAGACCGGACAGCAATGCTTCCTTCCCCTCACCTCTCAGGGCCTTTGGGGAAGGACTGCCTGGTACCTCGTGGAGGTGTAACTCCTACCCTGGAAGGGCTCCAGCACTGTTTGGCCAGCTCAGAGTGTCAGCACAAACCAAACTGGAACTGAAAAGCAAACACACCAAACCCAACCCCCGGGACACTGCCCAGCACTCACTACAACCCCCACTATGAATCACCAGGAACACAGGAGGGTTTTAGGGTGCACTGCTCATCCTTCACACTGTTATTGTAAACACTTGTTAAATCCTCACCTCCCTCCCTGCAGCTGCTCAGTACTCCTGCTCAGACCCACACAGGACACTCAGGGAAATGACAGGCCACCTCCTCCCCAGGGCAGCAGCACCACCAGTCCTCTGCCTTCCCCAGACACCTTTCCCTAGGGAGAAACCTGGGTACAGATGTATCATACACAGATCTTTAGAGCTGCAGGTTCTGTCCCACCAGCCTGGGAGGCTCCTTCCAGCAGGGAGAGCACGGCCTCGGCACAGGCCCATCCCAAAACCTCAGATAACCACGGCAAACGCTCTGATAGGTCAGGACTCTGCAAGTGCTGCATGTGGAGCTTTTCAGGATGGCATCCCAGGGCTCCTGCTCCCTAACAGCAAACCAGAGCACCTTCCTGCATCGCTTTCCTCTTGTGCATCCCCTGCCAGATTTATCCTCCTCCTGACAGCGGCTCAGCGGACGCAGAGTGAGGGATTACTTGCTGAGCCCACAGAAAGACAAGGTACTGCACTCGGTGAAACATCTCCTCTGTGTTTGTAAACCCCCTCTCGGTGCACAGCAAACATGCTCTTCTCCTGGCTAAGCAATCTGAGCCAGCTGCCTCAGCACAGGGTTTATTACAAAAATGTTACACTTATTGCAGTTTTTGTCCTTAGCCCTTTCATTCTCTCATTCTGCTTCCCGCTCACTAAACATGAGCCCAGTTTCAGAGACTCGTGACTACAGAATTGGGGCTGCTCATGTTGTTTCTCAGCAAATTTTTGAGAATTTGTCAGCTTCACAAAGCTTCTTAGCGTAACTCCCGTTTGGTTCGATACTGCATTTCTGAGGTGCACATGATGCCTTGTCACTCACTGCAATCACTGCGGACTGTGGCATTTGCTCCTTCAGCCGTGATAAATATTTCTGGGGGTTGGACATTGACCCAACAAAACTAACATGAGCTTAAACAAATCAATGAATGTATTGGGTTATTTTTGTTCCTCTGAACTCAGATGTTCTAAGCTGTGATCCCGAAGTGTCACCAGCAGGTACCACACACATACTTCAGCCAGAGCATGCTCTGAGCTCCTGGAATTCTGACTGTGAGAAGGATATTCTTTAATTCACCTCAGGCCCCTTTCATCAGGCCAGCACTGCAAGAGGCTCCACAACTGAGCCACAGTAATGCTGCAGGAGGAGGGAATCTTAAAATGCTGTGCATTCACAGAGCTCAGCTCACAGGGACCCAGAAACGTCGCCACAAGCCCCATCCTGGGGATTACACCACACGGAATACAGGTCAGGACGCCGAATCACATGGAAAACAACGATCCTGCTGTGGGAAATGGAGCCATGCCCCAGTGGGCAACACTCAAATTTGATCTGCTTCACTCCAGGGAGTTAGGAAAGGGTTATTAAATCAAGGGTGAAAGCAGCTGGTGATTCCTGAGCTGAGGGACCTTGTTAGCACAGCCCAGTCAGTGTCACCCCATTGTGTGTGGGGAGCAACCAGGACAAGGACAGAGCTCCCAGAGACTGTCAAACAAGAACCTCCACTGGAGTTAAAGCAGTTTAGTTCAGCTCAGGATGTGTCTCTGAATGCTAAATAAACCACCCCTTGAAGCCAGGGCAAGAAGTTGGTGCAGAGGGCAGGGAAAAGCTTTGGCCATCGCTGACTTGTGCCTAACGAAAACAGCCAGGAGGAGGGCTGGGGATGAAAGGGAATTCTCTCCTTCCCATTAATGAGCTCACTCTGCTGGCTCAGCTCCTGCCCTCCAAGGGTGCTCCCACAGCATGCACACAAAAGAGCTCCAGAGCCACCCAGTGTGTGAATTACCTACTCCTGATGCACTTTCACATGGGTCACTGTATGTTCCTGACTCCAAACCGTCTCTGGTACTTTTCAAGCCCCAATAAAGATCTCTACTGGTTCCAATTAAGCCAACAAGCCTTGCCACAGCCCTGACTTCATAAGGACAAGCACACACTCTGCACCAGATGGTAGTGAACACTGTTCTGTCAGGCAGGGGAGTGCACATCCCTGTTACCAACCAAATCAGCTGGAAAAAGAGCAAGAAATGGCTCCCTGCCCTTTGTCAGCCCTTTTCCCAAAGGCACTTGGATGAACAAGGAGTCTGAAGACTCACTGAAAACAGTTTTAACAGAGAAACTCCCTTCCTGCCCCACACATCCTGTCACTTCTCCCTCTACCTGCACACAAAAGTTGGGAGACATCAGACAGACAACTCTGGCACAAGGGATCTGCTGCAAAGCCACCCAACAGATCCCATCACTGCTTTCCCGACGGCCTCAACTCCTGGCCAAACCACCAGGCTCTGTTCCAAGCTGCGTTCCCGAGCATCCCTCGGTATGGGGCTCCCAATGGGAATGGCCCTGGCTGGGGGCTGGGACAGCATCCGAGTGCTCTGGCTGCTCCTCAGCACTGCAGGAACCTGGGCTGGAGGTGGCACACGGAAAGGGAAGGGAAGGAAAGAGCCCGTGAAATCAGAGTTCATCCCGGGAAGAGTGGGAACAACTATGTGATATTTTTCTTGGAATGGAGAGGTTTTCTCCTCTGCCTCCCTGAGCTGCTGATGGGGAGGGAAAAGGGACCCAAAGGGAGACAGAATGAACAGAGAGAAAAAGTAAGCTGTGAGGAAACACAATATCAGTTAATTCCTGTAAATTCTGTGAAATCCAAAGAAAAGGCAGATGAAGGATTTACACTGCAAATTGTGCTAGAATCATACAAAGGTACTGAGTTAGAGAATGCAGGGGTTTAACATGCTTGTTCATTAATCACTGACTTACAAATAAAGGTTATATACCTGGGAAAAAAACACTTATTTGAAGATGTGAAGGGGTTGAAAACTCATCTGCAGGAGTTGCAGCCATCTTCAGTGCTCCCATACTGAACCACAACGTTTCCCATGTCGAAGCACGATGTTTGCTTCTCATTAGCCTCAGTTTCCCTTTCAGCCACGGATTTGTGCCACACATTTGTCCCCCAGCATGAACCCCGAACAGCTACGATCACCCTGAAAAATTCCCAACAGAGGAAGAGCCCAGGAGCAGGCTGTTTCTTACCGTCATGGCCAGAGTTGAGCAGGTGCTCCCCCAGGTCACAGCCAAACACCCTTTCCTTGAGGATCCCCCGCTGTTTCAGTTTCTGTTTCGTTGGGCGCGACTTCATGAATGTCCTGAGGAAGGTGATGAGCTTCCCGTGCTTCTTTGACACTGCATGAGACAACAAAACAACCCCTTCATTCCAGATCTGGCAGCCACTGAGCAGAACTCGTTCTACAGAGCACCTAAGAACTGTAGTAATGTTAATATCAATTATTTACAGGAACAGATTTTCCAAGGTTCAACACTAAACAGAGACTTGGCTTTTGTCCCAGCCCTTGGCTAGTACAGCATCACCACGAGCCAGCTGGAATGGAAGGACCAACACAGAGACACATTTTCTGTGCAGAGCAGCTTCAGGCAGGAGCAACCTGAAGGGCTGATGGTGGGCAGTACCTGGGAGGGCAATTTCATCTCTGAGAAAGGGAACGAGGCTCAGCTGAGAAATCTGGTAATCCCCTGTGCAAACCAGTGTGTAACCTACACACAGAAATAAAGCTTTGTGACTGGCCCTCCTTCTGCTCTGAGGCCCCTCCAGAACAAAGGGCTGACTATAACCTCTGAGGCTGAGCAGGTGTAGCTCCCTGAGAGCCCACCCTGCCCTCCCAGCACACCAGGGCCTCACTGCCCCTGCACAGGCACCACCCTGGGGCCTCAGCAATTCCCTGATCTTCTCAAGCCATCACAAAATAAAAACACAGAATCACAGAGTCACTGAGGTTGGAAAAGGCCTCCAAGACCATTGAATCCAAGCTGTGCCCAATCCCTACCTTGTCACCCTTCCCAGAGCACTGAGCGCCAAATCCAGGTGTCCCTTGGACAGCCCTGGGGATGGGGACTCCAGCACCCAGCCCACTGAACAGGTAACTAAGGCAGCTGATTGAAGAGATGCAGTTTATGCCCTCCAGAATGAACACAAGCAGCCTTCAAAAAGAGGAGGATGTGGCTCAGGAGCCACCCTCCAACCTCCTGCTCTGTCTCTCCAGGCTGTGCTGGGGAAACTCTGGGACCTCTGCTAAAACCACCTGCTCAGGAGCTGAACCCCAGAGGAAGGCAAAGGAGAGCAGTGGGTGACAGCAGTGACCTGGCCCTGGGAGGAGAGGCCGGGCCCAGGTTGAATGGGAGCAGAACAATGCCCTGGAATGTCAATGCTCCTCCAGAGGCCCTCGAAGCCTCCCCAACAAAAGTGCCATTGTGTACACGATTTAAAAGCAGTTTAATTCAACAGAAGAGCTCTGCTGACTGGAACAAACCCCTGGGTACAAAGGGCCGTGCTTTATGAGGAGGCCTTTGCAGCTTGAGAAGTTGTAAAGGCTCCTGCAGCAGCAATCTCCCTCCCCTGCTTCTCTCTCTTATGCCAGGCATGAGACAACAACTGTGTATTCCACCTGCATTAACCCCACAAATCCTGCCATCAAGTATCAGCAGAGTAACACCTTCCAAAGCAGCAAAGACCCCTGGGGACAAAGGTCCATCCCTCCAGTGTCACCTCTGCTGCCAAACGAAATGTGAAATACAGAGAGCAGCCCTGAAACTGGGACTCAGCAAAGCAGAGATGGATGAGCACTGCTTCACTCGGGGGAGTTCTGCAACCAGGGAACATGGAAAACCTTGTCCCACAATCATGGTTACACCACACAGTGCTTCAGGATTTAATCCCTTCACACAGCTAAATATTTCTCCTTCCACTTGTTATATTTATATAGATATACATACATCATAAACCTGATTCTACTGACCGTAACAAAGGTGTACTGATGCGAGGAAAGCAAACTTCTCTTTCTGCACAAAGTCCCTTTAACAGCACAACACCAAACTGATCCTCAGCACCACCTGAATACCTGAAATCCTAAAATCCCCACCAAACTCCCATTTCTGCATCCTCAGCAATCAAACCCAAATCATTTAACAACCACAGGAGCCTTGGGCATGACAAACTGTGGCTGTGGGGGCTTTAATTAAAGAAGTGTTTGCAGTTTGATGGGGTTTTTAATTGCATGCAATAAAGGAACAGATTATGCTGACGTGCCAAACAAAGTTAGGATGGGGTTTGGTTGTATCCATCATCACAGGAAAATAAGGGCTCATTTATCACCTCCTATCAGCCCAGCTCAAGGATAAATGGAGACAGTCTCAGCCTGACTAGTGTGGAATTTCCAAGGTTAGCACCCTCGTCCAGTGGTGACACCACTGGAGGTGAGAGACCTGAGACAAATGCTTTTACAACAGGCAAACAGAGCACCTACTAATCCAAAAAAAGCAATCATTACTATGTCTGTATTCATTTGAATCATTTCACACTCTGTATCCTATGTACCTTGCTTGACCTAAAGAAAAACGACCCCATTACAGAATGGATTTTAAATGGAGAAAAATGCGTCCACTTCTAGTCCTGAAGAAATTCTACTACTACTGCAGATCAACAAGTGACTTTTGGGTGTCACCTCAGCACTAAAACCAGAAAAAAAAACTGCAATGGATGTACTTCCATGGTCCAAAGATGTTCTTGGCTTGGTCTTGGCATCACTGACCACAAAAAAGACCTGAGTTTTTAAAACACAGTAAATCTGCTCTGCCTTTAAGCCACTCAGTGCAGGTTAATATAATTGTCCTTCTTTCTGCACCATTAAGCAGACTCCCACAAAGTCCCTGCCACAGAGAAGTGGAGCAGCAACCAAGGACTCTGGGAGGGTAGGTTCAGCCACTGGAAATTCCCTCGTCCCCAGCCTGTGGAAGCGTTTGCACGGCTCCTTGGTCACACAGAGCCTGCTCTGCAGAGCCTCTCCGAGGCTGAACCCAGCTCCGAGGGCTGTACCCACGCAGGAATGATTCACTCGGGCTTCTGCTGGGTGGGGGAGAGCAAGAGAACAGCAAGAAAATGCAAGCAGTCATCTTCCTGCTGGAAGGTGATTACGGAGAACAAAAGCAGGTAGGTGTCTGAGAGGGCTGAGCTCTGCTCCCGAGCCCTGGCAGTCGCCTGCTGCAGCAGCAGCAAAGGCGAGATCCCCCCATCCTCCGGCACCGCCGACCCACGGAACAGCAGTGCATCCCCAGGGACTCATTCCTGCTGCATCCTGGTTTAGATGAATGCAGCGCAGCAGACCCAGGCTCTGGATAAGCACCAATGCCAAAAGCTGCCGGGAATGCTGCAGAATCCATGTTTCCTGCTCCAAAACACCCATCCCACCAGTGCCCCACACGTGACAGTGACAGCAGCAGCACCGACAGCTGCTGTGCACCCACGACTGGGGACTGCAGGAAAACCAGGGAATCAAGGCACAGGGTTCAGACCTGAAACAAATCTACAAGTGTTACAAACTAAGCAGACATGGATAAAGAATTAACCCTTTCCTACCATTACTGTCCCACTAATAAAGCAGGGACATGATAGAGCTGACCCACTCACAGCTTGGGTCTCCACACGAGGTGTTCATAGAAATAAATTCGAGAACCAGCATTACTAACAGGCAGTTTTAAATGGCTGCTTTGCTCTGAGTTACCAACTGAAAGCCAAACAAACTAAACAAAAATTCCAACACCTATCCATATCACTTTCCACCTCAGACTTAACCACTATAAAACACATTGTTTACCAAGAAACAGAGACTTTCCTAGAAGGAGCAAGGGCTGCTTTTCCTCAGAAAGGCAGATTGGCTTAATATTCTGGCCTGAAGAAGCAAAGAGAAATTCTCCATCCAGTGTAGAGAGCCTGGCTGCAAGAGTCCCCAAATGAAACCGAGCTGAAAAACCCCACTTGAGTCTGGACCACTTCTGAAATTTTGCTGGCACAAAAGTGTCAATTAGGAGCAAGAAAAATCTCCCCCCGCTTTGCTGTCACAACTGTGCTGGCCAAAGCCTTTGCATGGTGGGAAAGGGGGGAAGGAGAAGGAATCCTTGTGCCAGGTAGTTCATTGTGGCTTTGGGATGCTGCCCAGTCCCTCCCCCAGGAACATTTATGGCTGAGGCAGTGCTGTTGTTGTTACACCATCAGCTTTGGTGGTGCAAGTGAGGCCTCAAATCCCCCTGACACTGGTAAAAGCTGTTAAATAACCACCACTTCATTAAAAGCAGGGCTCAGTTCACCCTCAGGCCTTTCAGGACATGCTTTCTGCAGCTTTACTGGAGAGCTGTGCCAGCCATCAACTCTTCATCAGCTCCATGCTCTTGGTCAGCACAATTTGCCCTCCTGGGTTGCTTCAGGAACTGCTGGAAGCCCACAGGGACCCCCTGGGATACGCTGAGGACTCCTGAGCCTTCCTCTGAGCTCGGCCCATGGTGGCACCACTGGGTAACCCTACCCCGTTCCCTGAGGCTGAGCTGAGCCACCACTGTGACCTGGATTAGGAATAATCTGCTGCCCCTGATGCTATTAGGGCAGAGCTGGGCCAGCCCAGGTGAGACAGCCCAGAACTGACCTGCTCCCCCGGTCCTGATCCCTCCTGTGCCCCATGGACTCGTTCGGGATGCAGTTATTTGGGATTCACAGCACAGTCCAACACCACCACGTGGCCCAGCCCAAACTCCAGGGGTGATGGCTGGCCATAAAATCCTTCCCAAGACCACTGCTACATTTAATTATACTTGCCCAAGGTGCTGCCAACAGAAGGAAAGGTAGGATGGCAAAGAGCACTGGCTCCTTCAGATTCCTTGGCTTTGGATCATGGAGACCAAACAGGAAGAAACCTTTTAACAAGCACAGCCTTACTGTGTCCCCAGATTTGCTCTGCTCAGCAAGAAAAACCCTGTGAGACAGAGGCTTGAAAACAAAGCACAATCCGGCCAGCCCTGCAGCAGGGCAGCATCTCCCAGCTGACTCATCCTGCCTCTTCCCAAAGGTCAGGGGACATCCAGAGGCAAATGGCGACCCAGTAACAGAGTCTAACCACAGAATCTGGGTTTGGAAGGGACCTTTAACCTCATCTTCTTCCACACTCCTGCCATGGGCAGGGACATCTTCCACTGGACCAGGCTGCTACAAGCCCCATCCAGGGCAACGGCAGCTTCCTCCAGGACACCGTCCCAAACTCCCTGCCTGTTTGCCAGGCCCTCTGCCTGTTCCCTGCAGCTTCATCAGCCTTTCCAAGGGAAAAAGTCCCTGCTCCAAACAAAGAGCACCTGTCCTATTCCCTGTTGGTAGCATGAGTATTTGGTGTTTGACAAAATCCCCTTCCTAGGGTCACAGCAACACATTTCCTGATGCAGGGTTAGCAAACTTGGACTCCAAGAGAAAAATCTTGGAGGGTGTTTACTGACCCACATTCCCAGCACATGGGCAGCCTGGTTGTTTCTGTTATTCCCAGGGAATTTACAGGTCAGAGCACCCAGCTGGCCCCTGCTGCGAGGGGAGCCTGGTGCTCAGACCAAAGCAGCAACACCACGTGTGGCTGCAGAGCTCCAAAGCCATAAACAAACTGCACTGGCAGGCACAAAAATCAAAGACAGAAAAAGGTGTGGGAATGTCGTAAAGAAAGGCATTACAAAACAAAAGTGAAATCCATCCTCTCTGAAGGGAGATTTACAGCAAGGCAGGCAAAATTTTTTCCAGGCTGTTAGTCCCTCCAGAGTCATTCTCTTCTAAAATTAAACTGCTGTGGGGAGAGAAGGAGAAGCAACAGACTCTTCTGAAGAAAGAGCAGCACCAGGAATCAGGAGATGAGAAACTGGGGTTGGTTTTGCCACACATTTCCTGCGCTCCTGATTCTGCACACTCAGGATCACACTGAAGGTGGGAGCGGAGAGAGGTCAGCTGGGTCCCCACACAGCATCGGTTATCCCAACCTCTCTGGAAAACATCAGCCAATATACCCAATATCCATCCCCTCACACTTGGAAATACCCGCTCTGCAGACCCACATCTCACCGAGGAGAAGTGATGCCACAAGCCAAGAACTGAGTCATATCTCCCAGCTCTCTGTCATGTTCCTTAGCAACAAGACATTTTCCTCCTCCCCTCCTGCCACAGCACATTCTATTTTGGAAGCTCATTTACACAGCCCTAAAAACCCCAAGCAGAATGTGGAACCACGCACCACCAAGCACCATCCCTTAGTCCTTGAACAGGATGCTGGGTTTGAAGAAGGACCAACCAACACAGCAATAACCTCACTAATCTCTACACTGGGCTCCCTCAGCAGGCATAAAGATTTTCAAGAGATAATTTAAAATTCCATAGATGTGAGAGTCTAAAAATATCTTTCTATCTCCAATAACTTTCATAAATGTGTACTGACTGATTTGCCACAAACAAGAGCAAAATAAATGTTTTCTGATGCTGCAGCATTCCCCTTGTGACAGGCTGCCATCAGTTGAGGCTGGGCTCTCAAGTGAAGAAATATGTTAAAGGTGATTAATTTCAGTGTCATTTGACAAAAACCATTCAAATTAACTGTGAAGACAAGAACCAGCCAAAGGTAAGGACAGCTGTCCAGCTACCATGAGAGCCCCACACACATGCAAAGTAAAGTAGGTCATTGATAAGAGCTGGTGCTGTTTATTTACAAAGCCTGGTAATAAGGAAGCTGCATCTCTTGCATCCCCCCAGGCCCCTGCAGCCATCCTTCAGGCAGTGTGTGTGCAATGACCTCAGCACAACTCCAGCTATTCCCCACCCCTGCCAACAGCAGCCCTTGGCTCAGGTTGGCTCTTCTTGGTCAGCACAGGAACATGTGGCACCAGAGATCCACCAGCCTGGCAACTCACAATTACACAATTCCTTTGGCTTTTGCAGGGTCTGTGTTAGGTCATTCCTCTGCCAGAGACAGGACACTGTAAATCCAGAAGCTACCAGCATGAAGGCCACTTTCATTTAACTAAAATCACATGTCTGTAATGACAGGCACGAGGATCATCCACAGTGTGAGCTGCCTGAAGAAGTTTCTTTATGGCCATGAGAATACACAGACATAAGCCAGGAGCTAATGTACAACAGCAAAACCTTTTTCCTTGATCTTCTGCCCAATTTTTTGAGTGTCTGTAATGGCTTAAGAATGACAACCACCAGGTTAGTTAGATGCAAAAGTCTATCACCTATGTCTGACACCAAGAAATCTGTGCTATTTTCCAGCCTTAAGACATGACTGATCTTTGACCAGAGTCTAAGACCATAAAGGAGCTCTAAGATGATACAACTTGACCTCCTGAACAAACAGACCCCGGGACATCTTTGAATTAATCCCTGAAGGACAGCACACCTGCCCCAGCACAGTGGGACATGGCCAGGAGATATAAATCAGTTATTTATGTAGCTGAAGGCTAACAGAGACATGAGAGGGGTTTCAAAGGTTCAAGGGCTGGCAAGGTCAATCTATTAATTCTGTTAACAAGTTTGAATTGTATTTGGGAAAAAACCAACAGCGCTGACTAACAGAGTCCCAGTGACGATGCAGCAGGGACAGGCTGGGACAGGTAACTGGGGGAGGAAATAATGATGGATGGGGCTGTAGTGCAAAGGAAACCAATTATTAGAGACCCAAACTGGAAAAGGAGTGGGACCTGAAAACAAACCAATACAGATTTAACACACATGGCAGTGGGGTCCGCAGCTCAGGTGACACAAACAGGTCACAGGGCCAGCAGCAAAACTGGGAGACAAGGGCATTAAATTGGGAAACATAGAGCCAGGAGAAAAATATCCAGAGAGACACTTGAAATGTGTTTTTTCTCTTTCATTCTAGCTAAATCTCTTTGTTCCAGCAGAGCTTAATGCAGTCCCTTTGCTTATCTCGCCTACCGTGGAGACTGAGGATCTTTTAGAAAGGCTGTTCTGACTCAGGTAACTACCACAGGCAGAACTGAACACCAGATCTGCCCATCAGGGACATGGTGTCAGCCTCCCCCTCAGGTTCACTTTGGGATCTCAGGGTTGTTTGGCCTCGCATGCCCAAGCTCACACCACACCCAAAGATGTGAGATCTGACACCAAAATGAGCCTCTGTGCAACCTGACGTTGTCACTGAAGAGAATGTGATGCTGTAACCTGAGGGTATCTCGGATACACAACTTGCATGGTTTGAGAAGAAATCCAATTTCAGGACAAGCCCAAAGGTTGTTCTGATGTGACCCATGAAGGGTGTTATTGGTTAAAGGAAGCTCTGAAACCTCAACTGGGGCAGCAGCATTCAGGATGACCAGGGTAAGCATCAACATCAACCATCAGGGCCCTGTGCTGGATAACTCCTGCAAATCAGGGAGAAATGGAAGAGCACTCAAGAGACAAGATGTCACCTTGACACCAGAGCAGGGTCATCTCTGCCAGAAGCTTCTCCAGCTCACCAGTCATCACCACCAGGAAGGTGATCCACAGGGAGATGGTGATGGCAATGCCACACATTCCCTGCTGGAGCTGACTGGAGTTGCTAGCTATCCAGACAGGTGGAATTGCCTGATGGACAACCTCAATCTCCCTTTAAGACAATCTAAACCAAACACTTTTTGTCCTGGCTCCAGTGGCCACAGCCTCAGAGAAGTCAAGAGCTGACTGTTCCCAAACTCAGAGACTCTTGAAAGTGAAGTGCTTTTGCTCTGTCTCGTTCCCAGCCCAGCTGTGCTCCGTTCAGCTCCTTCCCTGATTAAAACGCTTCCCAACAGCCCTGTGGAGCTGCAGCTCGGCTGAGCCTCGCCCACGCGATTCCTGCGAGTGGCAGCAGCGCTGCAGGAGAGCTTCCAAAAACCTGACAGCAGCCCAAGCTGACCCTGCATCACAGCAAGCGCTGTGGACACAGGCAGGAAGCCCGGAGCCTTTCCCAGCCATTCCAACAGGAGCATGGCATCAGCCGGGCCATCCCGGGATGGCGGGAGTGACGGCAGCACCGCGCTCCTCCAGCCCGGCCCAGGGGGGAGGCGAGTGATGGAAAAGGATCTGACAGGAATCAACAAACAACACAAGTGGAGCAATGAGGAGTTTGGCAGATGGAGCCCAATCCCACAGCGAGAGGGTGTTTGCTCTTACGCAAGGCCTTGGGAAGGCACTGAGAAGGAACAAACCCTTTGGATTCCATGGGGAAGGGGCAAGAGGCATCCCTCTGGAAGCAGGAGGAGGCCCGGGTCAAGGCACTGTCTCACTGTTCCCAATGCCAACAGCACAGCCCTTGCCCCAGTCCTTGGGTACAGACTCTCCTGAGGTACGTGGTACTTCCAGTATGACAGGTAACATCCCTGCTGCTCTCCCAGTCCCTTCTGCCTCTCATTTTCACTGGCCTGAGGGCAAGTGTTTGCAGCCCGGACCAGTGACCTACCCTTCCCAGACTGATACTGCTCTGGTTCTTCCTCTATTTACAGCCTCGACTTCCTAAACTGTTCATACTTCAGCTATTACCCCCTGCATTAAGCCGTGAGATAATTCTGTCTTTGGAAGTAAAGTTTCCACTCACCTGGAGTGGAAACAAAAACAATACTGAAGACCATGGCCATGATTTTCATTCACATTACAGTCACTTCACACAGCACAAAAAGGATACAATAGCTAAAAGTGGATAAAAATTACATTTTCACATACATCCTCCTTACACAGCTAAAGAAGTGTAAAAAACTTCACTGAAAGTGAAAATTGGACCTATAAGTTTAGGGATTTGAGGTGAATTAAATCTGCTTTTTAAGACTTAGGAATGCAGATAATGTATTGGTTTGCCTGCTTTATATTCTTTTCCTTTCACTTCCCAATGCAGGGCTTTGATTTCAAATGAGCCTCTTTTATCACGCCTGTGTGGTGCCCAGAACAAAGGAGGTCAGGGAAGAGTGAAAAGGGAAGGGAAGGCCTCCTGTCTCCTCTGTCACAAATAATCAGGTCCTGCAGGGCATTTAGTCCTTAAAATGGGCTATGGCTTTTAGGAGGTTTTCTGAACAAATATGAACAGACGAGCCATGGCTACTTGCAAAGTGTCTACTGTGATCACAGTAACGTCTCTCCCTGGGAATTTTATTTCCCAGAGTGTGCATTCCCTGCCCCAGGGCTCCAGCAAACAAAGGGCTGGCAGTTTTAAATAGGAAGCCCCTTTCTCCTGAACAACAGCATCAATAATATTAATGCTTAGGAATGTGCCAGTCTGGGGAGGGAGGGAAGACAAAAAGATAAAGTGATATGCAAAAATCTATTGAAATTTAAATTGTAGACGTTCCCCTCTGTCAGCTGCCTCTTGGGGAGGGAGGTATAAATCTGAGAGCGAGGCACTAAACTCCAGCCCTGCAGCCCCAGGATCACGGCTGGGGTGAAGGGGGCCTGCACGCTGGAATTCTTTCTCTGCTAGGATCTGGGTGGGAATCCTCACACAAATCATCCCAGACATGCAAGAATCTCCCTTTAAGAGCTACACACCCATGACCCGAGAACAAATCCAATAAAACAGTTTACAACTATGGGCCCAGTCTGGAACAAGGGGGAATAGAAACCGCAAGGCAGAGAGATTAGCTAGAGGGAAACAGAACTAAAACAATTAACAAGGAGGAGGAGAGGGGTAAGTCTGTAAATTTAAATCGGTATTTGGTCACCAAGCCAGGGCACCTGCCCAAGGGCAGAAGCACAGGTCTGTAACCAGCAACCAGGGATGGGAGAGGAATTACTGATATGTTCTACCCGGCTGAAAACATGACCCCAGGCAGGGAGGCATCTGAGCACCCCGACAGCATCACCCCCGTGCAGGATCGGCTCTGCTCCAGGCAATGTCCTGGGCAGAACAGCCCAGCACAGCCCGGCACCCCTGGGCCCAGCCAGGGGGTGTTAAGTACCATCAAATCATGGAATGGTTTGGCTTGGAAGAGACTTTAAAGCGCATCCTGTTCCACCCCCTGCTATGGGCAGGGACACCTCCCACTATCCCAGGGTGTTCCAAGCTCTGTCCATCCTGGCCTTGGACCCTTCCAGGGATGGGGCAGCCACAGCTGCTCTGGGCACCCTGTGCCAGCGGCTCACCATCCTCACAGGGAGGAATTCCTTCCCAATATCCAATGCAAAGTATGTGCCAAGCGCCTCTTTCCTAATGCACCACCACCAGCGGGAAAGAAGAATCCTCATCCAAAGCCACTCATTCCCCACACGCACCTGAAATACCTGGCAAGTTACTAAGCAACAAGTGGCGCAGACACCTCCACCCCCTCTCCGATACCCTCCGGTAAGCCGGGGTATCGCTGCCTCACCTGGTCCTGCTCCCGGCCGGGTCCCGCTCCGCGCCGGGCTGCGCTCGGCTGCGCCGGGATCCGCGGGATGCGCCGGCTGCTCGCAGCCTCTGCAGCTCTGCCAAGCCCCTCCCCGGCTCCTCCTCCGCAGGTGCCTCCTTCCTTCCTTCCTTCCCCTTCCATCCGTCCCTCCCTCCCTCCTTCCCCGGCTCCCGCAGCCGTTCCGGCGCTGCCCCTGCGCCGCGGGGCCCTCCTGTCCCCCCGCCCGCCTCCCGGCGCCGCGCAAAGGGCGCAGGGTGGGCACGGAGCGATGGGGAGCAGCACACGGGTGCTCGTCTGGGGAAGGTCTAAAACAGAAATATAAATCCCAGGTATAAAAATCGATGAATCAGGCTGTGCTCGGTGGTGCCCAGCAAGAGAAAAAGATGCCCGGGAAATTCCACCTGAACACGAGGAGAAACTTCCGTGTGCAGTGACCAAGCACTGAACAGACCGTCCAGAGAGGGCGTGGAGTGTTCCCCTCTGGACCCAATCCTGTGCTCTGTGCGCTGGGATGGCCCTGCTGGAGCGGAGAGCTGGGACCTGGTGACCCTCTGGGGTTCCCTCCAGCCTGACCCATCCTGGGATTCTGTGGGGGTCTGACCGCTGGCTCTGCCCCACATAACCCACGGCCGCTGCACCATCGGGATGGGCCCGTGCCCATCCCCTCAGCCTCTGAGCACCTCCAGGAAAACACGCGGGCCGGGAAAGCTGCACTCACTCACCTGTATCCGCTTTCTCCTTCCTTGCTTCTTCACGCTACAAAAACGACAGAGGACACTGTGCTGAGGGTCACAGCCCAATCCCTCAGGGTCTGCAGAGCTCAGGGGCGCATCTGTGCCATTATCCCTGTCCCTCAGTCACTGCTCCCGCTGCAAATCCCCGAGTCCACACTAAAAATCTGTCTCAGCATGTCCACAAGGGAGGGAGAGACTGGGCATGCCCGAGTGCTCGGATGGAAGCACGTCCCAGCTTGCAGATGGGACACAGGCTGGGCCCCAGAGCCCAGGGGACCACACCTCGCACCCTGGGGACAGCACCTTTCACCCAGGGACAGCACCTCGCACCCTGGGGACCACATCTCACACCCTGGGGACAGCACCTCGCACCCTGGGGACCACATCTCACACCCTGGGGACAGCACCTCGCACCCTGGGGACCGCACCTCGCACCCCGGGGACCGCATCTCGCACCCTGGGGACCGCACCTCGCACCCAGGGACAGCACCTCGCACCCTGGGGACCACATCTCACACCCTGGGGACAGCACCTCGCACCCTGGGGACCGCACCTCGCACCCCGGGGACCGCATCTCGCACCCTGGGGACCGCACCTCGCACCCAGGGACAGCACCTCGCACCCTGGGGACCACATCTCACACCCTGGGGACAGCACCTCGCACCCTGGGGACCGCACCTCGCACCCCGGGGACCGCATCTCGCACCCTGGGGACCGCACCTCGCACCCAGGGACAGCACCTCGCACCCTGGGGACCACATCTCACACCCTGGGGACAGCACCTCGCACCCTGGGGACCGCACCTCGCACCCCGGGGACCGCATCTCGCACCCTGGGGACCGCACCTCGCACCCAGGGACAGCACCTCGCACCCTGGGGACCACATCTCACACCCTGGGGACAGCACCTCGCACCCTGGGGACCGCACCTCGCACCCAGGGACAGCACCTCACACCCAGGGACAGCACCTCACACCCTGGGGACCACATCTCACACCCTGGGGACCGCACCTCGCACCCTGGGGACCGCACCTCGCACCCGGGTCCGCACCCACCGTGTCCCCGTTAATGCAATCGCAGGAACAATGCCCCCTCCCAGTCCGAGGGGCTAGTTCGCATTGATTGGATCACGGAAAACAAACCCAATTAAAAATTCTCCGGGAGCGCTGCTGTTTGAAAGCAAAGCCAAATGACAGCATCATTTCCCAGTGACCCAGTTCCAGCCGGGCTCCAGCCCAGGGCACAGCACAGAGACCCTGGGACTCAACCTGACCCCAGCACTGCTGTCCCTGCCCAGCCTTGGCCAGCCCTGGAGCAGGAACAAGAGCCAGGAGGGCAGGAAGCCTCTGCCAAGCCTTTTCCTAGTGCCAGTGAAGCTGTAACCTTACCTGCATTTATTGCAGGTTTGAGGGTTAAGTTCTGCCGTTGTGCTGTTCCACCCCGAGCTCTCCCATTAACACCAGCTCATCAATCCCACTAATTGCTCTCACCCACTTTAAAATGTGGGCTTGCCAGCTAAAGGTGGGCAACCTCAGGGTCAGAAGGATTAAGGAGGAATTTGCCTCTCTATCTGCAGACATCTTGATGAGCAGGAGGGGAAAACTCATTTTTTCTCCTCTTTGCTATTTTCAAAATCATTTGCTGACTCACATTCCCCAATAATCCTGTTCTCAGCTACTCCTTACACTTGTTACTTACTGCTGGACTTGTTTGGCCTGGACAATGAGCACACTATGACACCAGCATTTACCTCAGCAGCCAAGCACGACTCCTAAATCCATTTCTCTCTGAATAATTCCAAGTACAAACCCTTCTCCCTGGTACCAACTTACCATTCTGGGAACGTTCTTCCCATCAAAGCCATTGATCAAAGCTGGGAAAATCACACAGCAGAAGCAATGCTATTCCCAATTAACACGCAAATTGCACACACAATTCCAAACAGCATCCAGGACTTCAGAGCAGTAACACTGAGCTGCCCAAAGCTGCTGTGTTGTATGCTCCCCACATAATTTTTTTTCTTTTTACTGTAGGCCAGGCTTGGCTAGAAAGACTCCTTCAAGGCTGGTGACCCCTGCTGTAACCAACTGCTCCATTCACACCCTTTGCTGGTGTCCAGTTTCAAACTAAGGCCAGGGGTTGCCCAATCCTGTTTTTGCTAATCAGAGCAGGAATGTAACAGCTGCATCCTCAATAACACAGAGCTGCCTCAGCTTCAGGCTTGGGTTTTACCTTTGCAATTACTGCTCTGAGGAGGTATTTTACTACGTGGTGTACAATGACACATCTTCTGTGCTTTGTTTCCTGTAAAGGAAAACCCTTAATCCTTCTTAGAAACTGCCTTTCTTTTAGGAAAGAAACCTGAGCAACCAAGATGTGGTTCTTCTGCACCTGGGACCTTCTACACATGCACAGAGGTCTCTACTCCCCACTGCACTGAACAGCACAGTGGTGTCTTCTTACTGCTTCTGAATATTTGATTTGAAATAATAAAATAATCACATGAGTCCAATTTTCTGTTCTAATTTCTTTTGCCAGGCAATTTTAAGCTATTATTATTATTGTTGTTGTTGTTATCATTATTATTATTATTATGCAAGTGAAAGAGATGCATTCCCCACTCTCAAGGAGTTGGTCAGCTTGCCATGGAGCAGTGGAGGCAGATAATGAGTATCTTTTAAAGCCAGCAAAGAAGCCCAAGCATTTGAAACCACAGAAAAAAGGGCCATCCATGTGCCTGTTACAAATTCAATCCTGAAGTCCACCGTATCCTCCAAAAGTTATTTCAGACAGAAGAACTGGAAAAGCAAAGCAACCCAAGAATGTTATCAGTGCAGCCTGTAGCTTCTTCCACTTTCTGGTTTTGCAAATGTGACCACTGAAGGAGGTTGAAGCTATCCTTAGGAGTTGGGCAGGCAGGATTTTCCAATGCTGCTTCTTACTCAGCTGGATTTATCTTGCAGTCAGCTTCTCCCAAAATACACACACATAACAAAAATAAACAAAAACCCCTTTAAAAATAAGGGGTGTTGCTGAGAAACTATAGATGAAAGCAGACTGGGGCATTTAAAAACCCCAACAGAGCAGCACATCATGGCATGGAATGCCTTAAAATGACTGGATTTGATTCAAAGCTGACAGCAACCAGGTTTGACATCCAGGTATCTCATGGCACAGAGTATGGAATCATCAAATCCCAGAATAGGTTGGAAAGGACCCTAAGGCTCATCCAGTCCCACCTCTGCCATGAGCAAGGCCACCTACCACTATCCCAGGTTGCTCCAAGCCCCATCCAACCTGGCCTTGGACACTTCCAGGGACCCAGGGGCAGCCACAGCTGCTCTGGGCACAGTGGTACCATGTGGTGGCTGAGCTTTTGATTGATGGAGCCATGGTCTGCCATGGCTTGCAAGCAAAATATTCCAACTATTCAATTTATGAAGTCTTTGTGCACAGAGAGGTGGTGGTGTAGCTGCTCCGCCTTTGTGAACTTCCCAGGACCAGGCTTTAATGGGAGAGTTGAGCTGTGCACTGGCACGACCCTTGATAAATCCATAGGCCTGGAACGGATCAGAGCTTTGTGCCATCATCTCTGGTTAAAGCTGCCTGAAGTATTTCCAAGCCACAATCCGGCTCCCACACTAATTTACAGAACTATTCAGGAGAAAATAGAAGGAAAAGCAGAGCAGAACAAACTCCCTCTTGCCATGATTTCAGAGCTTTTAGCATAACTGCAGAGTTTTACTCAAGCCAACTATTATTAGAGTTAAGTCCCATTTTGACAGAGCTTGTGACAAAGGAAAAAAACATCTTGTTTAAAAATAACAGTCCCCCCAACCTGAGTAAGTGGAGAGCAGGCAGAGTGAGAAAGCAGCACAGAACAAGTGAAAAGGAAAGTGGCCTCATTAAAGCACATTGGTGCCTCCAACACCCTGCACTCGGCCAAGTTCACACTACTCTGCCTATTTGGAGGGATCCAGCCTCTCTCCAACACCAGGAATGTTCCCAGAACCAGCTTTAACACAGCTCTTTCTTACCTGCACAGAACACAGATCTGTGTAATTATTCATGAACTGATGTGTACAGACTGTGCACAGATGCACACACCATGCTTGTTCCTTTTCTTTTCCAATTAAAATTCCCCAGGAAACATGGCCACAGCTCATCACAAAATTACCTGTCAAAATGTGAGATGCCTGAAGCTGCTGTTTATGGGCTCAGCTTCTTCCCAAAGCCTTGGTGACCATGTATAAGGAGAAACTGCACTGTAGGGAACACAGGAATTAATCTGGCTCTTCCCTCTACCGGTGTTCCAGGCGTTTCCCTGTGCCTGGAAGCTGATTTCCAGAGCTGTAATTACACCAGCAGTGCCTCCCCGTGGGGATGCAGCATATGCTGGGATGGAGCAGAGGATGATCCTCAACTGGCAGGGCTCTGCTGCTCCCCTTGCTCCCCAAAGCTGATGAAGGGCTCCTAGGCCAGGAGCCTGGACCCTGACAGGGGGTTGGGGTGGGCAGGGATGGGATTTTTTGTGCCAGCTCTGTGTGGGATCTTTTCCATACTTCCAGGAGACTCAACTATTCCAGGGAAAAACCTGAATGCAAACTTGGGGGCTGGACACAGAGGCTCATTCACTGACACCTCCACCTGTGCCTTACTGGGATTGTTCAGAGAAGGCAGAAGGTCCCTGGAGCATCCCCGGATTCAGCCTGCACCTGATGGTCCCACGGGACAACACTGGTGCCCACCAGCTGTCCTGGGACCACTGGCTTTGCACTCATGGCATGTTCTGAGGGGACACAGGATCCCTTCCCTCGAGGCTGAGAGGGCTTGAGCAGGGCTTTCATAGATCAGAAAATTCTCTTTGAGTTCAGCTAAAAAAGAAAAAAAGGTATGAATGAAACAGCAGAACCAAAGGGTACCTTTCTCCTGCCCCTGGGTCCCTGAGCCTGCTGCTCTGCCCCTGCCCCAGCTTCCCCTGGGCCCTCCAGACACAGCACTAATCCCCAAATCCTGCACTTCCACTCCAGGCTTTTAAATCCAGGCCTCTTGAAGAAAATGTCAACCAACTCACAACTTCCTGAGAACCACCCAGACAGTTTCCATAGCACCCAGAAAATGTCACAGAAACATGGATTTGTTCTCACTGCCAATACTGCATCACCATCACCTAAAACTCCTCAGTGTGGGGGTAAGGAACAGCCAGGGGTGCACTCCTGGGACTCACTGCCATTGTCAGAAACATCTGCATTGTCCAAGGATTAAAGGATTACAGAGGAAAAAAAATGCATTGACTCCGTAATGCTCTGCATCCTTAGGAACTTGGTGAAATACAATTTCTGCTCATCTCTCACCTAGGAGTTAGCCAAGGTTTAGAGATTTTGTTTAGGTAGACAGGAAAAGTGTTTCAGATTTGCCACTGAAGGCAAAAGGCAAAAGCAAGTTACAAATAAAAACATGCCCCCATAGGCAGAGGGTGCAGAAAGAATATCTGACACTTTTAACTCTGCAACTGCTCTTTGTAAATCCACTGCTTGTCCCAGTTTGGTGAAGATCTCCCAAAGCTGCAATTCCCTGCTATCCTGTGTACCTGCAACTCCTACCATGGTACATTATGGAGACTCCTCAGGTGGATTTCATGCAGGTCTAGAGAAACATCCAAACCCTGCCCTTGCAAAAGGGAAATGGGACATTGAGAAAATCATTCACAGCTTCAACTGCATAGCTGGTCCTGGGAATGCTGCACTTCCATGGAATGCCAAGGGCATCCTGTACCCTGTAGGGGAAGGGGGAGTGGAGCAGCAGACCCAGATCCAGAGCCCTGCTGGTTCCTTCTCCCAAACTACTGCTGGGAAAGCAGAACAACACACTTGGTGCTGCCTGGCTGCTGAAGCACAGCAGGACTTTCTCCAGATCCAGTCCCCCAGAGAGGGCTGTGAGTGACTCCTCACCCCAGCCAGGACAGACGCTGCTGCTGCTGCTTTTGGGATGCTCCTACATCCCATCCCTGCTTGCCCAGGAAACACAGAATTTTTGCCATGTCTGTTCCCAGCACACAGGCTCAGGGAGCTGTTCTCTCCAACTCCTACTTTCCAGCAGAATCACAGATTTATGGTGCAAATTTCAGAGAGGACCAGATGAATCCTGTATTTAGCAGCACTTCCACAGATCAGCCCACAGCTCACATCCCTTTCTATTTCTGCCAAAAAATGGGAAGGAACAAAAGACAAATCACTTAAAACAAGGGAGGGATAGCAAAGAGAAGAAGACTCCAAGGAAATGAAAAACTCAGGAAAATGCTGCTGCAGTTCTGGTCTGCACTACAAATTTCAAGACCTAAAAGACCAAACAGTCTTACAGTCCTAGGCAGTCCCTGCAATAAATCCCCCTCTCCTAAAACCAGGTAATTACTGGAGCAATTCAGGGTACATAAGCACTTTCCAGAGCTCACTGCACTGAAATCCAGCAAAGAAACACATTTACAGAACGTGAAGTTTGACATTCCTAATGTATCCAAGATCCAAACTACCAGCAAAATAATACTATTTTTTTCAAAGCAATTATCCAGCACTTCTGATGGCAGTGAAATAAAGCCCTAAAGCCTAGTTTAAAAATAAATCCTCCTTTGGTGACTGGAGAAGGTACAGTGGGAATCCAGACAAGGATTGCAGCAGAGGCAGAGCTTTACACCTAAACCACAAGAAGCTTTGCAATCAGTTCAAAAACAATTAGAAGAGATGCCTGGCACTTGCCAAGCACTTCAGTCACTGAACTGCACAAGCAGTGGCTCCTTCATTAACTGAAACGTTCTAACAGTGCTGTTGGGTATCAGGAAAAGATTCTTCCTTCCCCTGGAATAGGCACAGCCCCAGGGCTGCCAGAGATCCAGGAGCATTTGGACAACGCTTTCAGGCACAGGGTGGGAGTTTGGGCTGTCTGTGCAGGGCCAGGGGTGGAACTGGCTGATCCTTGTGGGTCCAGCTCAGGGTATTCCATGATTCCGTGGTTTTGTGGATAGCAGGACTCAAATGAGCTCTGACTGGCTGTATTTATCAGCATTGCTTTGATATCAAATATCCAATAATAACCAGTCCACTTAACCCAAGGAACAGCTTGGGATGACCTCTAGGAAGGTACAGTTCAACCCCATTCCCAAAGGACTGGGTGAGACAGATGGACATGGGGGACAACACTGTCTGAAGCCTGTGCAAGAACTCTGCCATGTGCCTTGGTGCCAAGCCCTGCCTAGAAATAAAGCTCCCACACATTGCTGCTCTGCCTCTCCTAAAATCCCACTGACATTCTCTTTCCAAGCACTTAGGAGATCCAGGTATGATTCAACACAACAAGCAAATCAATTGAAATGTCTGTTGTCGAGTACCTCTCAATAACTGAGGATCACATGTTTAATTACATAAAATGTACCAGGGACTCAGCTCCTCAGTTCCACTGAACACTTTAATTTCACCTAATGCCAGTTCTGACAGCGACAGCCACGTTGTCATGGCAATGACAACACAACACACTTGTTTTCTGCTCTCACTGTGCACTGGGCACACAGGAGGATCGTTTCTATTGCCATAAAACCATATATATTTAACCACATTTCTTCCCTCTCTTATTCAAGCAAACTCTTCCCTCCAGAGCATGGTCACAGAGGGTTTGGCAAACCCTTTGGATAGTGAGGCACAAATTGAAAGGCTGGGAAAAGAAGAACACTTTATATTTAGAGATGCAGCAGCTGGGGGGG
>VXAC01004644.1:108699-290665 GCA_013399225.1 Rhipidura dahli | reverse complement strand
GAGGGGTGGCGGGGGGGGGGGGGGTGCGTAAGAAAGAAGCTGATTTCTGATACACAGATTACCACCCACGTGCTGCTGATACTGCAGAGTGTGCACAAGGCAAGGCCTAGGTGTGCTGAAGATTGGGATTCACTCACTGGGTCTGGAAATCACTTGCAGACAATCTGCCCCTGAGAAGGTGGGTTCTCAGAACCAGGAACTAGCTTTTCTACCAAACAGGTTTTAATATTAAAAACAACAAAAAAAACCCAACTAGTTCTCTATTTCACTATTTATGACACTATAGCTAGGTTCTGCCAGCAAGCAGGGTTAGTGGTTATTGCTATCACAGACAGGGTTAGATGTGGTTAGGATGGCACAGAACAGGCTCTACCTGAGCTCAGGTGGGACTGGTTCAGAGCCTCGGTAACAAATGCAGAGCCTGGTTTTACACTATCCATCTCCAAATCTGATAATCAGGGACAGGGCAGGGGGCAGAGGGACAGACAGAAGGCAAGAGAGAGGACAAAGTTAAAATATCTCCTGAAGGGACTATAGCAGACTAACAATTCAACGTGGAGAGACAGCAATTAGAGAGACAGAGCTGGAGAAATCCAGAGTTCAGTGCTGAGCATGCAGTGCTGAGGCTTCTCTGGGCTGTTCTAGGCCTGAATTGTTCCTCCCCAGCAATGTCTGTGTGCAAACAGGAGTGGGAGGGAGGGGATCCACTGAGCTCACAGCGTGAACAGCAAAAACCATGAGGTGAGCTGGACTAAGCTGAGTGAACACCCAAATCCCTGGAAAACTCAGCTGCTGGGGATGGAGTGGATGCTGCTGGTGCCTGAACTGGGCTTGGAGCTGGCTCAGGAGTGAGCACAGTGTGTGCAGGCCAATTTCCAATTCCAGTCCCTGCACATGGCAGGGGGTGGAACCAGATGATCTTTAGGCTCCCTTCCAACCCAAACCAGTCTGGGATTCTGGGATGCTGTGCACAGATCCCCCTAAGCAGAGTTTTCACTGTAAAAAGAGTATTAAAAGTTCTATGAAGTAGATGTCAGTTTAGGCTGGCACATGCTAGAGGAGAAATGAGTGATGTTTAACACAGCACAGCTCGCACAGAAACAGCATTTGCTGTGGCTGAGACATCAGAGATTTTGGGCTTGTGGTCAGGGGCACTTTGTCCCAGTTACAAAACCCTCTTCCAGCCCCGGCCTCCCTGTCCAGAGCTCAGCTCGTTTGTCTGAGCCCAGAAAAGAACTTCTGTGCCTCAATGAGCCCAGAAAGGAACTTCCCCCTTGCACCAGCAAAACCTGAACAGGACCTCAAATCCTCTTCACTTAAAAAACACAACTATTCCTAAATTCCTGGCAGCAGAAGTCATGCAGCCATGATCTGTGGGACACAGGAATATCATAAACCAGCCCCAGAGCCCAGGAGGTCTCAGCCATGGGAGGATGTGGTTCCCCAGCTCTCCAATGGTGCTCTTAGAGCGGCCACAGCCAAGTTTCCCATCTCTGTGGCAATTCCATGACTCACAGAGGACAGGGCTGTCACAAGGAATTAATTTCACAGGAAAAACAAGCAGAACCACTAATAAGCCTCATAGCTCTGAGCAGAAATACTGGAGCTGCTCTGTTGTCAGAATCTTCCTTCTCACAGCAGAAAGAGGAGGGGGACTCAACACTGACCACTCACATTAAATAACCAGAAATGTGGCCATGCCTTGTTTTTGTGTTAGAAACCTAATAAAAAAGCCTGCCTGAAAAAATAGACAGGCTAAAGCCTGCCTGTGTTATCTGAATTTAACTGCTGCTGAGCCTTGGCAGGAATTGCATCTCCGAAGGATGGGATCCAAGGAACTTGACTCTACAAATGGATAAAAATTAAGAAATATCTTTTCCCCATATTTGTGTGCCCAAAGGGAATTCCCTGGATCTTACAAGATTCACTATTCTGATTCCTCCCAAATTTTCTGTCACATTATTTATCAGTGGACATGGCCAGTCATAGCAATGAATTCTGCCATTCTCAGAACCTCCCTCCCAGTTTCAGTATTCCCTGGCTCCTGTGGGTTTGGATATGTGCAGTGGAAGAAGACTCACCTCACTCTCCATGAGAAGATTCACCTCACTCTCCATGATATATCCCAAATACAAACCCTGTTCTCCCCCTCTGAAGTCTCCTTCTGCCTGGAGGGATCTGATCGTGTTGGCACGTGCTCAGGAAGGTGCTCAGGAAATCAGATCTCCACACCAGAACAGGTTTTCTGTCCTTCTGGAGGGAGCCCTGGGAATGGGAAGCACTTCCCCACATTCCAGGGACACCAGCACAGTGTCTGTGCCAGCAGCTGGCAGTGGGTGTGTGGGTAAAGGATTTATCTGTGTATATATACATGAATATTGTAGATTTTATAATTATATCTTTACAGTATTTGCATATCCAGCTTTCAGACTGACTTAGGGAATCCAAACAACATCCCCGGGGAAGCTGATTTGTGCAAGTGAGACATTAGCTGTAAAAAATGATAAATCTACTTGACCAGTCCCAGGTTTTACTGACACCAGGTTATTGCTGTGAGGTTTAGACCAGCACCAGCAGGATCAAAACAAGACCATGGCAATGTGAAGCAGGACTCTGAATAAACAAGCCACAAGTTCACTTTGGGCATCATCAGATGTTAAACACAAACACCATTCCCTCATTAAAAAAAAAATGGCTTCTGAAGGTTGTCATGTTCTACCAAACTTGGAGAACTATGTTTAATTCCTTCCCATCAGCCATTTTTACCTTCTCTTTCCTTCACACTGACATTCATACTTGGTCGTCTAGCATTTAATTTCTTTATTTTTAATCTTTTCAATCTTTTTATGGGTTTTAAATGATTCTATCACCCCCAAAAAAGAGCTATAACCAGCTTTGTCCTTTCCCTGCTGTATTATTTTAAATCCAAATATCTTTGGAAAAAGCACCTTAGAACAAAAGTTTGCTTTGGTTTCCGTAAATATCCTTCAGGGCATCAGTGCTACTGATCTGCATGTACAGAAGAAGAAGGAAAGAAAAAGGAAACAGGGAAATGAGGCAAGAATGAAAGGAGGACAAAGGAATAAATGAAAACGTACAAGGGGGGAAGTAGCTCCAGGATGCTGGACGGGCTCCATGGGCAGGGGAGACTGGGAAGGGAGAAATAAAAAAAAGGGAAAAAGCAAAACAAAGCAGCTGGTTAAAACATGCTCCCACTGGAAATGGGCTCATTTCACACAAAGCTCAGCTGGGCTATGAGCAGCACAGTACAACACACCCAATCCTTCAGGTTGTTTGATGCTGAACACTTGGGAATTCAGTAGGATCCAGGAATTCCCACCCTGTGTCCCAGCTCAAAAAAACCCCCAACATTTTGCATGTTTGACCTTTCAGCACAAGGCGCATCCCTGTCCTGCCCAACAGCACAGGGTTTGTTGCATATTGAATTTTGTTATATTTTCAAGTTCCCTGCATTTGCAAGAGGTGCTAAAGCAGAAGCTGCTCTTACTCTGCAAAAAGCAGAGTAATTGTCTCAGAGCTGTACAGCTTTGCTGCCGTGTCCTTCCTGAAAACCAGGACTGCAGAGGGGGCAGGCCCAGCTCTACCTCAGCCCCACGCTGGTGTTCTGGATGGAAGGGTCCAGGAGCAGAGTGTGGATGTGGCACCTGGGGACACGGTCTGAAGGTGAACATGGCAGTGCTGGGGAACAGTGGGACTTTTCCAGCCCAGCGATTCCACAAGCATGGAATGGACCTGCTGGAGTCTGTGCTGCCTGAATCCCAGGGGCTTTCAGAGCCTGGGGAAATTCCTCTCACAGACATGGATGGACATGGACTCTGCTGAAGTGAGTTTCCACACTGCCACTGTTGGCCTTTCCTCCTGCAATCCCCGTGCCCAGCTCTGCCCAGCGGGAGCCGAGGGATCAGGATTCCCTTCAGGATTTTGGTCCCAAGGTCTGGCAGGGCTGAGAGCAGTTCCTGTCTCCTCAGGAGCTCGAGCTGGCAGCCTGGGCAGCTTTGGGTGCTCATCCCCTCTCTGCTCCCTGCCTTGGCTCAGCACATTTCCATTTCATTCAGCTTTAATGAGACAGTGCCACAAACACCGAACAAGTGCTTTGTTTACTTAAGATTAACAAGACTGGTACTAATTATGTACACTCTCACTTCCCCTGTTTTCTTTAGAAAAGCACTAATTAAGACACGATGCTCTAATCAGTGTCAAATGGCTGCTCAGCCCAGGCATCTGCAGATTTAAGCTCTACTTGCATTTTTTTCTTCCTGATTTTTATTAAAATGAAAAACTGACCACAGTCTTTTTTATCCAGGGATTAGAAATGAGCCTGTTTCAAACCAGGCATGGCCTTGTGATTGCAACAGCTCTGACTCAGTGAATGTGTCTCAATTTGCATTTTTGCAGTTAAAATGAATTCCTCCAGCACTGAGCAGAGCCTGCAGGAGGTCAGGGCAGAGCCTGTTGCCTGATCCAGAGCTAAATTTCAATCCTCCTGAAATGCAGTGGATTATTTCTGTTGAGTGTGCTGATGCAGATCAATCTGTTATTGATGTTTTAAAAAGAAGATCAGTCATTCACAACACTGACAGGGCACCTTTTAATGTTGTGTATCATAAGAGCACCTTCACCTGTCAAATCTAAATTAAATGGATGAGACAGGAATTTGAAAACTCCTCCACAAAGTTGGGCAGAGCTGCTGGGTTATTCATTCTTTGCCCTAAATAAGGAACTGGTGAGAATGACCCCTGAGGCTTTAAAAATGCTTATTTTGGGGGCAGGAAAAAAAAGTGAAACATTACCTTCTTATCCCCCATTTCTTCTCTTCAGCTCTAATTGACCCCCTGCAAACTGCAGCTTAATTCTGTGTTTCCCAACTGAAAGCAGCTGCTCCCCAGCAAAGATCAAGCCTAAAACCTTCCCCAAAATGACCCTGCCAAGGCCACTGCAGTGAAGTTGGGTCACAGGAAGATGCTGCTTGTTAGGAAAAAACAAAAACAAACTGCAGGTATGAGGTAAGGTGTGAGATGTGTGTTAAAATATTGCTAAACTACGAATATCCAGAATTATGAGGAAGTAGGGACAGAGAGCTGAGACACTGCCTGTGACTGATGAGTGGGGACAACATGAACACATGGACATAAACACACTGTTCCCAAAAAAAGAGATGGACAGAGGAGAATGAGAAGAGTCAGCACAGCCACAATGTACAGGCAATTCCCAAATGTTCACTTAGAAGGAAAATCCAGAGCAGCTGCTCACACCTTTCCTTCTGAGCAGCACCGAATATTGAAAAGATTCACTTCTCTCTGAATATTTGAAATTCAAATGCAGCCTTTTTCCTGGATCTCTAAAAATCCTCATGAATATAAGCTGATCCCACCTATTCTGGCACTGAAATTCAGCTAAATTGATAATATTAACTATGAAATATTAGATATCAATTCAATGTAATATTTTAGGCTAAAAAATTATCATTATTGTATCCCAATAAGAATACTGGGAGAATTTAGAAAAAAGGAAAGTACTCAAGAAATGTGGGATTTGATGAGCCCCCAGAACCTTCCTAGATCTTCACAAGGTTTTTTACACAAATAGAGACAGTCAGGAAAGCATATGCAGGCCAGCTGGAAAAAAAGCATTTTTGTACAGGACTGAACATGAAAAGAAAGAGGGCACAGGCTTAGTCCAACACAGGAGGCAAAACACCTCTCAACAGGTACCTTTCCAAAACCTCCTGACTCCAAACTACATTGTCAAATACATTTGAGAGGTGACTTGGGACAGAACTGCCATTCTTTCCTATCACTCTGCCTCTTCAGAACTGAATACAGAGGCCACTTTTTCCTGTATTGCCCGTTTTCCATCCCTCATCCCAGGCCCTGGCTCCATCACCACTGGTACAAAGCACGTCCTGCCACAGTCCATGAAAATATTGTATCCACAAGCAGAGTTTGCCCTCAATCCCAACCTTCCTCTGCCCCTCCCTGTGTTTCATCTCCATGGAACTGCACTCACTGCTCTGCATTAGAGACCACTGCAATATTTTATGGTTCCATTAAAATGCTGTCCCCATCCCTTGTGCACATCAAACCCTCTAATTATAAATCATAATAGAAACCCAGGGCAGGAAGTTCCCTGCTTTCCATCTGCTTTTCATTAGGTTCTCCAGCTCAGCCAGATCCAGGGACAATTAAGCAGCACGAGGAGTTCTGTGTTTGGGAATTCCTTAGTGGCAAAGAGCTTTACTTTGCACATACACAATATCCTGGATGCTCCACACATCGTATTTTGATTAAAGAAATTAAAGTTGGCCTGTTGATAAGCACAGCTCATCAAGGCCAAATCTAAAACTTCACATAATTCAAGATGAAATACCCTGCTGATGTCAAGTGAGGACAACAGCTCCAAATGAGACTTTTAGGAAAGTCTCTGTTCCCTGGGGAAAGCCAAACTAATGTTTCAAATACAGGTAGAGGGAGAAAAGTAATTAATGTGGGCATTTAAGTGCATGAGAAATACCCTGTGTGCATAAGGCATGGATTGGAAAACACAAAATGCAGGAATATGGGCGAGGAAAGTGCATTATACCAGTGATGCCATTCCCAGTGAGCCCTGCAGGATGCCCTTGGGGAGATCCAGTTTCCTGTTTGGCAGCACCCAGGGTGCTCCAGCACCTCAGTCCTGCCCCGTGCCACCCCCCTGGGCTGTGCTGGCACTCCCCAGAACTGGAACTCCTTCCTCCCTTCCTCTCACCCATCTCACACAGCCAGAGAGCTCCCGGAGTCCTGCAGCACCCATCCAACATTCCCTCTCTGACTCCTGCCCACTCCCACCAGCTTTTGTAGCGTTCAAGGACACTCCCAGACTCCTGTCAGCATCAAGTGCTGTCACTTCCCAAGGTGCACAAACAGGACACCAAAGGAGTGGCACCAGGCGTTCTGTGTGCAGGAGGGGCAGGATGGCAGCATCAGCTGCACCCTTCTTACACCCTGAAGCTCCTCAGTGCTCTCCTCGAGGAGCCTTTTAATGCACCCACATTTAATGTACCCACAGAACAACCATCAGGGAAGGTCAGGGGACACCCTTGTGACTTGGCAATATCTTCCAGCTTACCACTTTTCATGGGATGTGGGCTTGTGGTGTCAGCTTTATACCAAACACTTCCCAGGGCTGAGGGGAAATGCACCCGCCAGCGTGTTGTTAAAGCCAAAAGGAACCAATTCATCCCTTCTGCTCCATTATCTCCCCCTAAAGCAGAGCAAGGCACTGCTCCCCAGCAGCTCAGGACACTGACCTGCCTGACTCATGTATAGCAAGAAACATTTGCTTGTGTTTAGGCTGGAAGTTGCCTTTCCTGCTTCAGCTAATGGAGCAGTGACTGGGCACAGGCAGGTCCTGGATGCAGGGAATGCTCATCTCTGTGCCTCTGATTCCACCAAATGCATATTCCCAGGAATGTCACAGGCTGGGGACACCAGTGGCTGAGGACACCCCTGCCCTGCCCTGCCAGCCCTCCAAAGTACACAGATCCCTGCAGAGCACTCACAGCTTGGGCTATCCATGACTTCCCACCAAACTCCCAAGCTCTGAGCTGATAAAATGCTGTTGTTTCCTTTGGTAAAAGCCAAGCTTGTGAATCACATCTATTTGTTTCAACGTATCAAATCAGCAATCTGCCAAGATAAGGAACATCATTAAAATACAGAAGAGGGACGAAAGGAATACCAGTTCAACACCAACTCCACTTGCCAGCTGCTTAACATTTTAAGGAAGAACAGCACATTCAAACTTCTTCTCAGTACTAAGGATACACAGAAATATCTTTATCTATATGAATATGAAGGTATTTAAAAAAAATTTTAGCTTCCCCATCAGTAAATTTTGCAGAGATCTCAGTTATACCAGCACACCTAATGGTAATCACTTCCAGAGCTCACTGAAGGGATGGGAAGGTTGACAGCAGACTCAGATCCAAAATCCCATTCTCTATCTATTTTTCCTTCCCTCAGCAGAACTTTGGATTAATTTGCCTGTTTTTCCTACAATAGAGAACTGTCCTGAAGGCAGGAGGAAGCAGATGGAGCCATGTACCCAGAGCACATCAGCATTCCAATTCTGTTACATCCAACTTCCTCCATCCATCCCCAAACAGAGAACCTTCCAGTACCAAGGTGATGTATTCCATCTGATCAGCACCAACATTCCGGCTCATCTATGTTCTGTACAGAACATCCTGACATGCAACACTCCCTGATCACCCAGAACTGGGATGTTTTATGGAATCTCTCATTACAGATTGCTCAAAGTATCTTAAAATTCTTGCAAGCTTAAAATCCATCAAGTCAGGTAGGAGGTGGACACAGATCCAAGTCTGTACAGCAAGTGAAAGACATTCAACAGGAGGAACTCCCCAGAGAGCAGCAACATGTGGGTGATCGACACATGGAGAGGGGGATGAGGATGTGCAGGGGATGATCAACACTCATGACACATGTGAAGGAGGTATTAAACATGGAACACACAAAGAGAACTCCAGTCCAGTTCACTGCATCACAAAAAGCTGATTTACACACCTGGTTTTGGCACCGAATTGGTCACAGACTGAGGGACTTTGTCATTGATGAGTTCAACACATTCACTGGGAAAGAATCCAACCTGGAGTAAAACAAAAAGAGGAAATTGAGTGTTATGATCTGAACTGCTCAGCCAACATCTCCCCTCAACTCCCCTTGCCTGATGCTCCCCAACAATATCCAGCATCAAACGACCAGCAGTGAAAACACTGACAACTGCAGGTTCTGCTCTGCTGCAGCACCCTGAGAGAGAACAATCTGAGAGCCCAAGGCACTGCAAGGTCCTGCAGTGATTAACTTTAAATGTTAATTTGCAGTGTCCCTGCACTGACCTTTAACTCAGCATTTCTCCTTGCAGCCCCTCAAAGGCAGAAATGCTGGACAACATTTCTGGTCTCTCTAAACCAGAGTAAGGGTTAAAGGCTATGGGAAGGATCCTAATGTTTTCTTGGAGTAGGATGTGCCTGCAGACATTCCCATGACACTCAAAGGCCACTGTAGCTGGGGAGAAATGAAATTATTTCCCTTTCCCTGCTCGAGGATTCAGGCTAAGCTGTGACCAGAGAGGAGTTTGGCACCTCTCTGCATCCCCACCTTCTCTCTTATTTCCCAGCATCTTCCTTCTCGCTCTCATCCCAGGTGAAAGTCAAACCAGAGCAGAGCTTTGGTAACTTTAATCATTGGTCCATCTTTCCACACCTTTTCTGTGTGTTCCTCACCCAGCACAGCTCCTGTACTGTGAGGTGTAACTCAGGCACCACCACCCTTCCCAGACTCCTCACCTAAGGCAGGGCAGGGTTCCCTGTCCCGTGCCAGGCCTGTGACTGGGCCAGCTGGAAGCACCCAATCACTGCAGGCAGGCCCAGGTTGCTCAAACACCACAGGAACACGAGGTAAAGAGCCAGAGGATGGGCCCCGAGCTCAGCCAGGACTGTGCCAGTCATGTTGGCACATCCATGAAATCCTCTAGAGGCACAGGGCAGTCAGCACCAAGCCTGGCAGTCAGTCTCTCCTCTATTAATTCATCCTTCACAATTCCCTTTTGTCTCCATGGAAAAAGATTGATCTCCTTCCTACTCCAAGCTGATTTTCACCCACCAAACTCCCAGCAGTTCAGTGGCAGTGCCATGTGGGGGGTGTCCTGGCAAACACTCCAGACTGAAGTTATTCCAAATTCCCCAAAGGAATCAACAGCCATCAGAGCAGACACCTTCCTCTTCCACACCCCCAGCATCCAGCAGGGCAGTGCTTTGCCCAAGCACAAGGACAAGCTGTCCCCATCACACTGAATGCCACACACTTGAAACACAATTGTTTTCACACTCTGAGAGCTCAGGGCAGAACCTGCAGGGGCAGCACTCTGGGCCAGCAGAACTCGTGCTCTGAGCTGGGGTTCTCTGGAACTGGGACTGGCCTGGCCATCACAAGTGACTCACAGAACCCACCCCAAACCCAACCCAAGGTATGGCTGCACCAGCCAGTCCCTCAGCTGGGTGGGAGGTCTGCAAGGACAGGGTATCCTGGAGTTCTGGAACAGTGCAGGGATTTCTGTGCAGTTTACAGACAGAAATGAGCCAATTAACATGAGAAAACGAGCATGAACAGCAGCATCACATCCAGAGGCCCTTCCTCTGGCAGCTCATGGCTCAGGGATCTGCTCTGCTGGGAACAGGCTGAGTGACACTGACACAGAAGTGCTGGTGTTTGAACAAAATACACTTCATGGATTTAAATCATGGAATCCCAGAATGATTTGGGTTGGAAGGGACCTTAGGGACACTTGCCACTGTCCCAGGCTGCTCCAAGCCTCATCCAACCTGGCCTTGGGCACTTTCAGGGATCCAGGGGCAGCCACAGCTGCTCTGGGCACCCTGTGCCAGGGCCTCCCCACCCTCACAGGGAAGAATTTCTTCCTTATATCGAACTAAATTTCCCTTTTTTCATTTTGAACTATTCCTCCTTGTCCAGTCACTCCAGTTCCTGATGCAAAGTCCCCTTCCACCCTCCTTGTAGCTCCTCCAGACACTGGAAGGTGCTCTGAGGTCTCCACACAACCCTCTCTTCTCTTCCCCAGGCTGAACAGCCCCAGCTTTAACACTTTACTGTAGCTGAGAGTTTCTGCTGGACAATTCCCATGTGAGAGTTATGGGAGGCATTTTTTAAATTAGGAAGAATGCACAGATCCAAGGAAAGTCTCAGCCCAGCACACACACATCCTCTGGGAAACTCCACAGCTGGAGAGATGAAGTTTCTTTCATTCTCAGTAATTGCCCACATTGTCTGTGCCTGAGATGTGTAAAGAAACCTGAAGTCCTGGGACCTCAACCTTTCATTAATCATCTAAATCTGGATCTAAATCCAACCCCAGACCCCACACTGTTGGACATTCAATCAAATGCTGGAGATTTAATCAAAACTCATTTGCCTTTGCCTGTTAACATAGTATTTCTCCTGCTTCTGCATGCACTGTACAACGCACCAACCAGGAATTCAGAAATGAAGGACCCTGCGTGGTTATGTCACTGCTTCCAGATATCCCAGAACTTTCCCAATTCAAACATTCTACCTGCTGTCCACTGTATCACTTTTGCCATGTTCACACCAATAATCACAATGGACTTTTTAGGGGCAAAGAATTGTGCTGGCTCCCTGGTGTTAACTCACTGCTAGAAATTAATTACATTTTTTGACTTACTTACTCCAACTTTTCTTGCAAGATCCCCAGGAGATCTTTGTCAGGGTTATAACCCACATCTTGTGCCTCATTCCCACCCACTTAAGAGATGCTGCTTCTCCTCCCATGGGAAGTTTTCCATGATTTTGTATAAATAAATGAGTTTAGTCCAAGAGTTAATCTCAACAGATGTAGCAAGGCACTATTAGAGCTTGAGCCAGGATTAAAGGATTTGTCAATGTAGGAAAATGAATAGCCAGGGCAGTATATATTTAGATAAATACAAGGTCATCTAAAGGTTAAATACACACTACACACCTTCAGCACAGGAGAAAGGCACAGGCTGCTGGTGCATGAGAACTGTTCTGCAACACCTACTACAGCTTTAGCTTTTCACTTCTGTGCCAGGGGCTGCTAAAACTGGAGGACACAAGAGGCTTTAAGGGGAAAAGTCAGAGTAACAATTTTCAGTGTATGGGGAGGGAATTCAACAAATGAGGAAGTACCAGCAACGTAAATGGCAAATGAAACATTGGTTGAGACATTCGGATTGGACCTTTGGGTTTGACATAATCCAAAGCGTGGGTTCAATTTTAGTCAGAAAGTTTTCTCTTTTCCTTTTAAATCTGATGCCAGTCTAGCAAAACCTGACAGGGAAACTGCAATTTTTTATGGCCTGCTTGGGCTTCCTGGGCAGAATTTCCAGTGAGTCTTTGCCAAGTGACTACACAGAGAGCAGGACACCCTCACCTCATTCCCAAAGGAGCCCCCGCTGAAATGCTCTCCCACTTTAGGGCACCACTAACAGGAGGAACAGGATTTGAGCTCAAATCCTGAGCTCTTGTTAAACAGAGCTGAACACCTGGGCCACAGAACTATTTTGATTTCTTTTATTCACAAAAAAAAAGGCTGTGTGGGATGGTACTTGTTTATTATCCATTCCTGACTGGCGTGCCAGCAGCACTTTGGGAAACCAGAGAGCTGGAGAGGGACTCTGGACAAGGGATGGAATGACAGGACAAAGGGAATGGCTTCCCACTGCCAGAGGGCAGGGCTGGATGGGATTTAGATGGGATATTGGGAATAACTTCTTCCCTGTGAGGGTGGGGAGGCCCTGGCCCAGGGTGCCCAGAGCAGCTGTGGCTGCCCCTGGATCCCTGGCAGTGCCCAAGGCCAGGCTGGACAGGGCTTGGAGCAGCCTGGGGCAGTGGGAGGCGTCCCTGCCATGGCAGGGATGGCATTGGATGATCCCTAAGGTTCCTCCCAACCCAACCCATCCTGGGATTCTGTGGAGCTGGGACCTGTAGTATCACAATCAGTCCAAGCTGCTGCAATCACAGCCTGATTCAAATGAGCCCAGTCTCCCCTGGCTGCACACCCTGGTTTTGTCACCTCTCCAGCAGGGCAGGTTGTGGGGCAGCTCTGCGCCTCAGGAAACCATTCCCAAAAACCAGAATAACTCAGGACATCCAAAGGCAGTTGTGCATTAAACAAGGGCCTGTTCCCAGTGACTCAGCTCCCTGACACAGAGCTACTGATTGAAAAGCCAAAGCATGAAGCAAAAGCAGAGCAGAACAAAGAGGGTTGAAGGCTGTTAATGTGGAGGTGGCTGTAATTTAGGTAACAATCTTACAGAGAAAGCACTGACTCATACTGAGGGCACTGGAAGAGAAAAAGGCTTGAGGAAAAATGTCTTAAAAATCATTTTACTTTAAGCAGAGCAAATGCTCAGAAGCCTCGTGGGTTGTTTTGTTGGCCCAGGATTGGGTGTGTTGCAGTGCAGTCGTGAGCTCAGGTATGCAGAGAGCACAGGCACCGTGCCAGGGAGGTGTGACAGACACAAACCCAGTGAGTCACTCCTGAAGGGCAGCTCTGACTCCCATGCTGAGTCCAAGCTGCAGGTGCTTGCAGCCTGTCAGAGCTGATTTTTGGCTGACATCTGCAGAGCTGCCTCCAGTTCCTCACCACAGCCCTCCTGTTATCTCAAGGGATGCAGCACAGGCAGGAAGGCACAAAAACAGGGGAGTTCCTTGAAGTCAAGAAGTAATTTTTTTCCTTTTCAGTGAAAAAAGGAATTTCTTTCCCTGTTCTTGCTCTCCTCCTATCATGACATGATTTATAATGGAAGCTGTGGTTGGTTGATGAAATCCTGCTCCTTCCCTAACATGAAGCAAAAGCCTGAGAACTAACAGGACAAACTGTCCAAACGTTTGGTGGCAGGACCTCCTCCTTTTATCTGCTCTCAGAATCACAACTATCTGCCAGCAGGGGCTCTGTTGATTTATTTTATTAATTCAAATGACTGATCAACAGATTGCTATCACTGAAATGCTCCTAAACAGGAACAGAACTGTTTGCCTCTAACAAATGCTTTAGAGGCTGCACAGCTTCATCTGTCCGTACACCTCCTGCTGTAACAACATTTTTCCCCTCCACACACTTTCTGAGCAGCCATCAGGGACACTTCTGCCTGTAACTCCTCTCCATATCTGGTGCAGCAACACCAGAGATAAATTCCCTTTCTCTGAATTCCCACTGTTCATATCATCAAAAGACTTAATTCCGTCAGGAAATGTACATTTCCTGTACACTCAGAGCTCACGAGCCTTAAACTGAACACACAGGTTAAAACTTTGAGCAAACACAGCTCCTGGAGCTGTGGGAACACAGAGCAGCATCTCTGTGCTGTGTGTGGCTGTCACCTGATCACACTGTGACCACTCCTGCTTGTAATTAAGGACACAAGATTATTCCACCCCTAATTTTCTGTCAAGCCAGAATATGGTGCTGTACTTCTGCAGCTGCTCAGAAGCCTGACTGTACACAGAAAAGCCCCTTTTCAGGCAGTTTGCTCATCACCATATTTTTATGCTGGGAGAGCACAACAGGATCGCTGTGATCTGAAAGGCACAAGGCTGTGACAAACTGCACATGGGCTGCCTTGCTCTTGGTGCCTTTAATCACCAGTGCTGTTCTTCAGACCTGGCCCCAGTGTCAGCCAGCCGGAAGGCAAGCAGGGAACCCACACTGAATAATGGGATTGACATCCCACACAGGGGTTCCAAAGCCTGTGCAAAGTGTCTGCACTCAGGCACTGACCACAGAGCAGCTTTGTTTTGCTTTACTGATTCACTTGGAAGTTAAACACGGCACAGGTTGATCATTCCAAGCAGTATTACAGCATTTACCTGACTGAGGGTTGGAACTGATGTCTAAGGTCCCTTCCACCCCAAGCCATTCTGTGATTCTATGGCAGTACAGCAAAGACAGCTTTAGGACTTCTAAGATTAGAACACAAGTCCAGCAAAGCCACAACACAGCTCAGGATCAGAAGTCTCTTCAAGCAGTACCAGTGTGTTGACTCTAGAAACAAATGAAATTTCAGAGCAGGTATTCTATGTCTGTGCTGCTCTGATTTTATAAATGAGATGTCATCTGAACTCCCACACCCGAGACAAAACCAACAAAAGCTGCGTCTCACGTGCCCTGGCTGAGCAGCCAGCACTGGAATGCTATAACTGCACTGCATCCAGCTGGGACTGGGAGATCCAACTGCTGGGCATTGACAACAGCCGGGCCACAGGCTGGGTCTGGCACGGAAAGGTCTGTCAGGGAGAACCTGAGGAGCCTTGAGAAGACTTTCCATGCCAAATTACACAAGTGTCCGGGCAATCCTGAGCCTCTGCAGAGCAAACTCCTCATCCCACCCACTCACAGACAGCAGCTGCAGATGGAAATCCCTGCGGCTGAAAGCAGATGAAATGTGAGACAGGGCACAAGTCAGTCCCCCCAGCCCCCAGTGGCTCTGGAGTTTGCTTGGTTAAGGGAGACTTGTAAAGCTTTTACATTTCCTAACGGCAAAATCAAACTACAGATTAAAAAACTCCTTGGAAGGACAGTGCCACTTCAGCACCCAAGGTTTGGTACCTGACCCCCAGGTATGCTTAGGACCCTTTGAAAACTCAGTCTCCATCTCTGTGCTGTGACATTTACAGGGACCAGCAATATTAACGCTACACAATAAATGCAGACATGGATGGGTGGCTTGTCCTAGTCAGCAGCACTGGAATTCTCTGAATCCTCTATGTTCTGCCTGATCTGGTTTTAGCCACTGGAAGGAAGGGGATGATGTGAGTAACAGTGTCAGCTGCCTTGGAGGGGGTGCAGCACAAACTTCCACTGCCATCAGGCCAGCTGTCCATCACCAGGCATGGCCAGTCCTCCTTCCTGTGGTGAGGGAGGAAGGAAACTTACAGTGGAGCCCCTGTGTCTGCTCCAGCCCCAGCCCAGAGAGCAGGGGAGTCCCCTGACACCAAGGCAGGGACACATGCTCGTCCCCTGAGCCACCCTGAGCAGGCACAGCAGCTCCAAGAACACAGCACTGAGGTTCCTGCCTTTACTCCAGTTCCACTGCCGTGGCTGTGCTGGTGCCTACCTGGAAGCCGTGTTTTCCTCTCCACCACGAGGTCAGCTCCTTTGGTGGCATGTCGATGACAGACACGATGTCCCCCACCTGCAAAAGGTTGACAGCATCAGTCACAGCCAGGAGGAGAGCACAGTTCCAATAACCACAGTCTCAGCACTGCAAAAAACTGTGAAGCTCTGGAGCAGCTGAACATCTGCCTTTGCAAAGCCAAGCTGTGAGGCAGAAGAGTTCCTGGAAGATGCAGCACACAGGATACAGCTGTTCCTAAGGAAAAGGGCCCAAAGAGCAGCAGGCTCCCTGGCAAGGGGTACAGAAGGGTTCTGGTCAAACTGCAGTGATGGTGTCAAACACCTAGGAAAAAACCTTCTAGAGAAGCGGGAACTGATTTTTACTGCCTGCCCTGTCCATGTGTCTGCAGGCACTGAGGTGTCTCCTTGTTCCCTCTCACAGCAAAGAGTGAAGAGCTGCCTCTGTAGCTCACAACCTACCCCAGATGAGCTGCCCAGGGTTAGAAAATGAGCAGAGGAGAGGTGGTGTTACAGCAAAGGGATGGAAAATGGCCCAGGACACCAAAGACGTTTTCTGAAGCTTTGCTCATTCCCATCAAAATGTAATACTGCAATAGTTCAAAAGCAAATCAGTCTAATCAATACTAAACTTGGCTTGGTTTGAATCAAGCTCTGTGTGGCCTCTATTACAGAAAATGAGAAGGGACAGAACCTAAATAAATATTGCAGGTAGGTAAAGCAAAAATTGGTGCCAGTAATGCCCAACTTTCATAAGATATTTTACACTGATGAATCCCAAAGTGTTTTACAGAAAAGACAATCCCCAGTTTGCAGACAGGGATGACTGAGACATGGGGAAGTGATTTGCTCCAGGAAACAGTGAACCAACAGGAAAGCAAATGTCCATGAAGGAAACTGCTGCCACCACAGGAGCAGAGACACTGAGGATGTTCCTCAGAACTGGGGAGCAAACCCCAGCCAGCTGCTTGTGCAACTGCCTATTAGAAATTAAGAACAGGAAAAATAAAGAGGTAATTTGGGTTAGGGAACAGTACTCAGCATTGTAAAACCCCTGATCCTGTTCCGTATGGGTTCTGTTGAGGTGTCTCACCCTTGGAAACCACATGTGCCTCAGTTTCCCTTCGGCACAGAGCAAGATTTACAAGCAGGGAGAGTCATTTCAGTGCCCTCATGAGCTGACAACCAGCCTGGATCCTGTGCTGCTCGGATTACAGCTCAGAGCTGCCATGCCCACACATCCCTCTGGTCACACAGTTCTTTGGGGTATACTAATAACTGCCTTGACTGGTGAACAAACCCCTGGCAGCACCAGACTAGCACAGTTATTTTTCCTTCCTGTGCTGCACAGCAAGGATGTGATCACAAAGCTCCTCAGGGCACTGTTTTCCTTCACATGTTTTATAGAAACAGTACCATTGCACAGGGCAACCAGAGCACAGACTGCTGCTTTTTGGGTGAAACAAACAACTGCCAGACAGCCAAAAACTTCCAGGGTCTGATTTCCAGATCTTGGATGGGACATGGAGCAACCTGGGCTACTGGAAGGTGCCCCTGTCCATTGCAGGAGGTGGAATGGGATGGGTTTTAAGGTTCTTCCCAAGCCAAACCATCCTGAGATTCAGGGATTTGCTCCACAGCAGCTCCTGCACTGGATTTTCATAGCAGTTTTAGCTCATCACCTGCCCTTTAAGTAGCAACCCTTTGCCAGTCTGGTTCTTTACTTCTCATGGGAGCAGAAGCTCTTACAAATGGTTACAGACAGGGACTTCCTCAGAGGAACATGGGTGATGTAACTTGGGCAAGGAGAAATGAACTTGTGTCCACACACATGGGGATGGCCATCCTGAACAGAAAACACCTCAGGGACAGCCCAGAGGAGCTGGCAGGAGCTGGTTAATCAGAAGATACTAATGCCAAGTAAAGCTGTATTTTAAAGATGACTGAGCATCTGCCCATATCCAACTCACTGCAGTTCAAATATTTAACTCAATCTTCCAAGCTTCACCTCACAAAACATTGTGGAAGTGTCTGGACATACTCCTGATGGGCACACAGGCCCAGCCACACAGATTACACTCACCTGTAGCTGACAACAAGGAATGCAAGTGCTTTATTTACCTCAAATGACAGTTCATCTGCTGCTTGAGCAATGTATCTCTTAATGACGTGGGCAGCAGCAATAGCAGGGACGTTAATGGATGATTCCTCATGGACCAGCAGGTGATTCCCCTTGTTATCAATCTGCAACAAAGAGCACAGGACACTGTGAGGCAGCTGAGGACAAGTGAGGAGGCATTTTAGTGGTGCAGAAGCTTCAAGTTGATTGAGAGAGACAGCCCAGCCCAGGGCCCCAGGAGAGAGGGAAAAGCAGACAGAACTCACTGGGGGATTCCAGAAGGTCGGGTGTCCCCATCCACTGAGAAGAGAAATGCTGTGTTGGTGAAACTTTGTGCACAAACAGTGACACACAGGGAGAGTCTTGCACCTCCCTGTAACAGCAGATCATGGTAGTTTTCCATGGCAACACAGATCTGCTACAAAAATCCTCAACAAGGTGGAATTAATATTCGAGGTACTGAGGGAAGGAGGAAATGTTGTCAAACCAAAAACTAGTGCTGCTTTCCATTTTCTCCCACCCTTTGATTTATTTTCTTTTTAAGAAAACATGCATCCCCCTTCCAATCATCAGCCTACTTTCAAACCTCCCAGATTTCTGTGTAAAATTCTGTAGGAATCTCAGTGAGTCACAAAGGTTGTTCTGTACTGCATGTGCAGTGGGTTTGCTGTGATCTCCAGGCGCACCGTGTTCCTGTACATCTTACATTTTATTCCTCTCTACAACCTCCTCCCTCCCTTTGCAGCTTTCCAAGATTTTTCTCATCCCAAAGGATTTCAGGGTGAGAAGGATATCAGTGGGGAAAACTGCAGGAAAACACACTCAATCCTTATCAGAACCATTTTAAAAGGAGCTGCAAGAGTCTATTAATAGCTGTTTCTATTCCTGGTGTGCAGTGATGGAAAGCCACACGTCTGCAGGCAGCCTGAGCAAGGACAGCTGGACACTCACCCAGCCCTCCCTGCCCTCCTCCCCAGTGAGGGCTATTGTTTAAAGGCTACAAGACCATCAAACCTGAAAGCAGAGCTGCAGCTGCAGTTCACAACACACAAACTGTGTCACTGCAAGCACAAGGCCGCCTCTGTCTGCAGGGGAGCCAACAGGGGCGTGGAATATTGGCTGGGCTTGGAGCTACCACAGGGAACAATGATTAAAAAAACCCAAGAGAGTAGGGAAACACTGTAATAGAGACAGCTGAGATTTAGAGATGTGCCACACTTGCAGCATTGCCTTGGCAAAAAGGAGAGCAGTAATATGTGAGCTTTGAAATAAGTGAGCCTTCTGCAACATGTTACTGGGAAATTCAGCCCTGAACTGGGCACTCCCAGGCAGCCCACTGGGATTGCCACCTCCTCTGTTTGTGGAGAGCAGCAGGACAGTATGTTTCTGAGAGACAAAATCCAGGTAACAAGGAAAAAAACTCCTACACTCTTAATACTGGATCTGATTCTGTGTGTCCTACACCTTCCACATGCTGGTAGCAGGGGAATAAAGCATCCAGGATAGAATTCAGTGACATCAACAGGTCTGGAAAGAGCAGGTGTGTGCTTGCTGCATTCCCAAGGCCAGGAGACAAGGAACACCCCAGGTTTGTGCTGTACCTCCATCCATGTGAGGGCAGGGCCACAGTTGATCTTGTTGCCTGCGATGTTGGAGAGCCGAGCCAGGTAAGCCATCAGCATCTGGGTGACCAGCTGGGACACAAACACACACACACAGAGGTTCTGTTAGTGCAGGCTTAGGGAGACCAGAAATTACCCACTGCCACAGGCCAGAGTCCCAGAGATCTATTTCCTTCTGCAAATGAATGTATTTCTGTCATTCAAAGGACAGCAAGCGACACACAGGGTTATAATGGTTACACCAAATAAAACAGTAAAGAAGCAGCTCTCTGTGAAAGTAATAATGTTATTGTGATGATTTTGTAAGATTCATGCAGACTTTCGTAACTTCCCTTGTCAAGATACCTTAAATCTAAAGCCTTCCCCTCATCATGGACTTCACATACAAACAACTCGTGTGTCTTAGGGCCACCAAACACACCTGAGAACCACTCAGTGAACAAACCCCTGGCTGCCACTTCCATGCTCTTGCAAAGTGTTAAGAATGTGGCAACTCAGACTGATCCCCTGGCCAAAGAGTAATATTTAAAACAGTAGAAAAGGGGTTTAAAAATACACTTTGCAATGTCCCTTCTGTAACAGTAAACTGGTTTTTATTACAGAGAAGCCACTGAGGTCTTTCTAAAGCCTCACAGTGACAGTGGTATAAAGCAGCATTGTAGCCCAGAATCTGCAGGACTGTTTAAAACATTGTTCTCCTCAAACATCTGTTCCTGTGTAGCCAATTCAAAATAAAAATTATATGATGAGACACCCCACAGCTGCAGTTACATTTCACAGAGCAGCAGAGCTGTTCAGCATCTTCACCTCCTCTGTGCTTGTGGACAGAATGCAGATTTTCAGGCTCATACTCTAAAGTCCAATTAAATCAGTGGTACAAATAAAGGGACAATACAAGGGACAGGAATCCCTAAAATATAATAAAAATAAACCAGGAATTCATTGTCCTGAATATTGCTGCTTCTGCTGAATTTAAACTCTAAATCCTCCTCAGAAATATCCTGTGTGAAGCCAAGTGATAAAAGCAAGTGATAAATCCGTCTCTCTGCTGAGTGATGGGGCTTCATGATCAACTCCTTATATTCCATGGCAAACACCCTGTAAAATTCCAGAGGGTACTAATTCTAGTGTCCACGTCCTCCAAAACGATGCAGCCAAGATGCACCTGCTGCCTTCCAGGAGATTTTTCTGGACATGAATAAATCTTTCAATTATCATCAGTGAGAAGCTGATGTAATTCCAGCTCATTGTACTCCAGGTGAAGACAGTAAGCCAAGAAATGAAAGGGATCTCTTTGAGAAAAAAATACCTCATCGAGGACAAAGAGCTTTTTAAAGACCATTTAAATAACACACTAATGCAAATGCTCTTCAAAAACACTTCAGGAACATTCAGTTTAAATTGGAAGTTTAGCTCTCCAAATGGGATTGCTCTTGTAGTGCTGCAGTCTCAGACAGCATGATTTCCTGGGAATGCTGAGCTGGTAACACTAAGCCAGGAAATACCCACAGCATGGACAAAGTTTCCAAAGACAAAACCAAATTCAAATCTAAGGTAACAAAGGACAGCTGCTTTCTTGAACCAGATTCAGGAGCTTAATTAATAGGTCTGAACTTGCAGGACATTCCTCTTTAGATCACTGAAATTAGGGGTGGAAAACACTGACTATATTCGTGGTAGCCAATTTTCAAATGTAACCCAGGCTGCATTAAAACCACTCTGTACTAGAGATAGATGGAATTGCTGAGGCTGGGAAAGATCTTTAAGTCCACCACTAACCCCTGTGCCCACGTGCCACATCCAAGCACTTTCGAACGCTTCAGGGACGGTGACTCCACCACTGCCCTGGGCAGCCCCCTCCAATGCTTGACAGCCCTTTACATGAAGAAATTATCCCTGATACCCAACTGAACCTCCCCTGGAGGTCATTCCTTGAACAAAGCCCCGTCCCTGCATGGTGCCTGTGCTCTGGGTTACCTCAGGGCTGTCCTTCAGGGCATCGGAGCGGGGCAGCTCTGCCAGCTGGGAGAAGCGGCGGTCGTAGATGCACAGGTGGAGGTGTTTGTCCAGCACCCGGAAATCCTCATAGCTCCTCTTCACAATCCAGCTCCTGCCCTGCACACACAGACACAGCCACACTGTCAGCAGCTCCTCACAGTGAGGGTCAGCAAAGAGAAACCTGAGCAAATACAGCACTTCCTCCTTGAAACATCTGAAAGCGATCGAAGTGCCTGAGTAACATCTTCATGTTTTAATTTGCAGGTAATATTTTTGTGTTTTAATTTGCAGCAGCCATTCATGCTCAAACCAGCTGTTAGTGGTCCTGGTTTAATTATTTAACCATGGGTTTAGATGTGGCCCAGCATCACGAGACTCATTCAGAGCTTTAACTTCCACCTGTCTTACAAGGATTTTGTAGCATTTTCCTACACAAGGTGTCCTTGCACAAATGTAAATCACCAAGTGGTTGTATAAACAGTGTGAAATTAGATTCCAAACAGATAGAAGCATATAAACTCAGGGATCTGAAAGCAGGATTGAAGCTTGCAAAATTTCTGCCAGGTCCCCCAGGCAAACCTTCAGCTGAATTAAGAAAACAATCCATGATGAACAACTCTAGCTGCAGATTTATTTCTGAGTGCATATCATTTCCCCAATTAAAATATAGACAAGATACAGACCCTTGCTCCAGGGGACAAGGAAGGGACCGTGGCAGCACGGAATAATTTACTTTGTGAAGCTTTTAATATCTAATGATGACTTTTAAATGCTCCATGGCCTATTATGTTCAATAAAAAATGTTGTAATAATGCAGCAGTTTACAGGTCAAAGTACTTTATGAAGAGTCATTAATCACAGGATCCCTGGATGGTCTGGGTAGAAGGGAACTTAAAGCCCATCCAGTGCCACCCCTGCCATGGGCAGGGAAACCTTCCACTGTCCCAGGTTGCTCCAAGCCCCGTCCAACCTGGCCTTGGACACTTCCAGGGATATGGAAGGAATCAAGGAATTTGATTGCTCCAGGTTACACGAGCACTCAGAGGTAGGGCCAAGGATTAGAAGTGACATGGGGATGCCTGGAAGTGGAGCAGAAAGCAGGGGATGTGGTGTAGGAGGGGACACAGCAGGAATAGAGCTGTAAGTGGTAACCTGCTGTGCGTGGCTGGTGGGGCTCTGCCAGGTGCCCTCTCCCCTGGGATACAGAAGGCACGCTCTACTCCAAATTCCCAATCATCATTCCTCTACACTGACTTCTTTATCAGCAAAGTTCTAAGCATCAGTTTTATGCTAATATCCAAAGCCTGCAAGGCAGTTGCAGATACAAACCCTCCAATCCAGCTACATTCTGTCTCAATGATTTAAGACAACTCCACACTGTGACTGTGCCCATAAACTCTGCTTTCAGCTCATGAGAAGTCACCATATTTCACAGTCCTACAAAGAGGCACCTACACAGGATAAATGCTTTGGAATTTCCACATTATGTCATTTCAGTTTTTGTCTAAAGGAGAGAAATAAAACCAGGAGTGCGAGGCTAATTCTGTTCATGGAGCTGTCAGCCTTCCCTATTTCTCCATCTTTTGCAATTAAGGGATTCTTGCTCTCTCTCTGAGCTGCCAGTGTGACCTTCAAGGTTTAGTCACCAATGTAGAGAAGAGCAGCCTGAGAAATCCCTGTGATCCTGGACCTGCCTCTGCCACCGAACCACCGAACCGGGCATTTCATTCCAGCGTGACCACCCAAACAACAAAATGATCCCCCAAATGATCCCAAAGCTGTCACTAATTCCATTGTATTTCAGTTCCAAAGGCTGGCCTGTAGCTGTGCAGTCTGGTTGCCTCGAATGAGGGCAGTAAGAGTTAAATGCGCCCGGGAGGCAGAGCTGGCTGGCCCCTGCTGTGCCGAGGTGTGCAGGATCAGCTCACCTGTCCCACACCACCCCGGTCACAGGGCTGACAGCAGCAGGAAAAGGTGATGGATGAGCAGGGACAGCTTACCCCACACCAGCAGCAGCGTCTCTGGCCCCACGGGAGGCTCCTGGAGCGAGGGCAGGCAGCAGAGCCGGAGCACGGGAAGGGAACCAGGATCCTCGGCTCCTGCATCCCCGAACTGCAGCTCGCAGCTGCTAAGCAACCAGCAGAGCTATCCCTGAGCTATCCCTGAGCAGCCCATGCTTCAGGAGAGGGATGGTGCAGGTGCCTGGAGGCCAGAACCTCATCACCATTCCCAGGTCACAGCCTGGGATCGTGGACATCAGGCTCTTGTGTGAAAGGATCACAGGATATTTCATGGAATCATGGAGTTGGACCCACAGGGATCATCAGCCCAGCTCCTGGCTCTGCCCAGACACCCCACCAACCCCACCCTGGGCATCCCTGACAGCGTTGCCCAAACGCTCCTGGAGCTCTGGCAGCCTCGGGGCCGGGACCATTCCCTGGGGAGCCTGGGCAGTGCCCAGCACCCTCTGGGGAGGAACCTTTCCCTGCTCTCCAGCCTGAGCCTGCCCTGGCCCAGCTCCAGCTGTTCCTCAGGTCCTGTCTCTCAAGTGCTGAGCTCTCAGAAGAGCTCAGCACCTGCCCCTCCACCTTCTGGAACAGGGCTGCCAATTCCTGTCTCCCTCAGAGTGACCATGCACAGGCTGTGCTGGCACAGAGCAGCACTTCAGGAGCAGTAACACTCATTTCCACCCAGCAGAATGTTATTCCAACACCCTAGAGGGGAGCATTTACCAATACTCTACCATTTTAAGCCTGACATAACTCATTTCAAAAACTACCCATGCTTTAGGTTAGACTTGAAGTTGTATTAAGCGAAGTATTTTGCACATTTGGAGCCTGAGTGATTTTTAAGCCACATTTACATGGAATGCAATGAACTTCACAGGAAGGAATCGCTGCAGCAATCGAGGAAGGAACTGGACAATTTTAAGTGCTTCCCCTCAGGTTTCCAGCACAAATCCCAGGAAAGCAAAGCCTGGATTCTCCCAGCCAGACTCCCAGAGAGGCACAGCCAAAGCAGCAGCAGCAACAGTGGCCTCAATCCCAAACGCCAAAGTACTACCAAAGTTTCCCTATACCAATATAAAAATTGTACGTCCCGCTCCCATTTCCTGCAAATTCTCAAGTGCCAGAAAGGTTTGGCAAAAGGATCCTTTTTTATTTAGAGAGTTAATAAAATACTAGGCACAAGTAAGTGCCTGTTAAGTTGGTCTCGTGTTGTCAGTTGTGTTTTCTAGCAAAGCTCAACATTCCTGATGCTTCAGGCACTCACCACCCTTATGGCAAAAATGTCTTCTTCACATTTTTAATGATTTCCATAAACTGCTGCTCAAATAAATTTTTGATCAGCCTCTAATTTTCTAATTCAGTAATTACTTTTCATTTCCTTAATTATTAATGGTCCTGATTTACAGAAGCACGAGCTTAAATCCCATTCACTTCAGTGGGACATAAGAAAGAGGCGAAGTTAAGCACAAAGTGATTTTCCAGATTCAGATCTTCAATTACAAAACTGGCTGTGACAAAGTTCTTTAAAATAAAAATCAAGTGAAGATTTCAATAATGCCATTAAATAGTTTCAGGACATTTAAAAGGAAAAATTGACCACTGACTTAAAAATATGTTCCTCTTGAAAAAAAAATCAATGTATTTTTTTAAATTTCTTTTTACAGAAATGTTCACAATGAAAAGCACCATGACAAATCTGGAATTTCTCACAGATTGGAAAATCTGGTCTCATCCCTACTGTTTTTCCAGCCTGATCTGTACTCCCTTACTCTGCTGGACAGGACTGAATGTACAATGAGAGCCTGGTGAGATTTCAGCCTCTGCACAGAGCTGCTGATTCTTTCCCGCTTATCAAAGCAAGGAGAAATGTCATGCTAAAGAAATGACTGGAGATCACTGAACTGATGATTTCATTTTCAGTGAGCCAGAGATTTGAACCCTCCATCAGTGGCACCACCACTGAGAGATCGCGGATCAGAGACGCTCCCGGGCTTCACTTGGCACGGGAGGAGATTGGGAGGGACAGGGATCCAGAGCCAGCTCCACCAGGAGTATTTTTAGCTCTGCTGATCAAATGGCCTGAGGAGGATGATGAGCAGCCACAGCGTGGAGTCGTTTCCTACTCACTTAAGCTCATCTCAATCCTGTGGCACTTGGGAAGAGCAGCAGTGTCACTCCCCATTCCCACTCTTCCCACCCCATCCTGATTCCTGCAGCTCAGGAGCGGCTTCATTACCAACAGACAGACATTACCCACTGCAAATATGAGAGGAAGCGACTTTAAACCATTCCCTGCATTTTCATTCCCAGAGTCAGAACCTCACTTTGCTTCATCATCCCTTAAATGCTTGAGCTATCAGTACAAAAACCGTGCTCGTTTCTAAGTGGGGCTCCCCTAAATTCAGGCCAGTTCCATACACTGTATTTGTCTGTGGGTTTAACTGTTTCCACTCAACATCTGGCAGCAGTAACTCTTCCTGCTGTGCCCTGAGCAGCACTCAGAGCACCCAGCCTGCAAGAGAGGTCCAGCTGCTGCCAAGATTTGTGGTATCATCCATTCACAAAAACTGACATGCTGAATTTTTTTACTAAAGATTTACAGATCTTCTTGCTATGTAAGAAAAACTCCTGTTTGCAGCTGGATCGGTCTCCATGCCAGCAGACAGGACCCCATCCTGTCCACCAGTCCCTCTCCAAGCCAGCCAGGCTGCCACTGAGTTCTGGCACACACAACCTTCCTGTCCCACAGTCTGACTAGGTTTGCTCCACAGCACTTAGGATTTGTTTATTTTAAGACAGGGATAGACCTTTCTCTTCTGGTTCAAATGCTTATTTCCTCAGAGAGAACACATGGATGCTCTCCTGAACCTTGCAGCCCACATGGAAAGTGAGAGCAGAAAATGAGATGAAAGTATGAGGCAAAAGTCACTGCAGTTTGACCCCTCAGTAAGAAAACACCACAGATTAAATAGCTGGAAAAGCAGCAGCATCCAGCAGGAGAGGTTAACACTGCCATGGATGACTCTTACAGCTGTCTGGGGCTCAGGCTCTGTATGTTATTCCAGCCTGACCCTTCAGCCCTTTCCTGTTTCAAGTCACAGTGGAAAATGGTTTAGAGATTTAGTCAAAACAGAAAGCAAGATGGATAAAATCCATCCCAGGGAGTTCACCCAGGAAGTGTTTTTAGCTGGTGCCTTAGGTCGCTCTGTCTACATTTAGATTTGTTTACCAAAGTGATTCCATGACTTCTGGTGTGTTATTCTAACTTGAAGGAAATTATAAATCTTTAAAACTTAAAGGGAGTTTGCACTAAGGCAACATAAAAGCACTTATTTCTGAATGAAACACTAAAACTTCAGCACTCCACCCGGAATCACAGGGCATGGAGACAAGGGAGGAACAAGCACAAGATGGAGGCAATATACAAATGCTCAGAGCACAAGACAGAGGAGAAAATTTGGTATATTTATGTGGTGAACCCTTATTAGCCTTATTCCCCAGCAGAAATTTATCTCTCAGCATTAATTATCAGTTTATTATCAATTAATTGCAGTCACTAGGAAAAAAAGAGGTTTTAATGGAAACCACTGCAGATTTTCTCCCCTAAAAATTAGACTTCCTTGTGCTGCTGGATTCCAGGCACAGAGAGGAGCCCCCAGAGCACATGTGGGGACACAGGGCTGGGTCTGAGTGACAGCAGTGTCATCCCTGTCTGTCCTGTTTGGGAAATCACCCCCTCAGGTGTATGTGGCTCTCTGGGGGAGAAGGTGGCACAGGCCATGAGCTCCAGCGGTTCCTGTGTCCCTCAGAGGAGCTTTGCCAAGAGTAAACACTTGGCTCAGGCTGTGGGGGTGAGTATTTTGTACAGGTACACAGGAGTAAGAGCCCAGCAAGACAACTCAACACTAACAAAGTGTCTGAAACCCTAAGAGCCGTTTTTCCTCCCAGAACCAGCCCATTTGTGAATGGCAGCCGGGCAGACCTTGAAGTCAACCCAGGACTTCCAGCCATCACCAAGTGAGTGACATCCCTGCTCTCCTGACAGGCTGCAATTTAAACTGTTCCATATCCATCATCTCTTTAGCAAAATTCCACCGTGGAGCAGCAGGTCAGAGGTGAGGGGAGGGCGGGCACAGCATGGGGGCTGCTTTTCTGCACTTCAGAAAATCACAGTCGTGACACAACGAGAGCTTGGAGCCACAAACAAAACCCTTCAGAGCCACAGAGCAGAGCTCAGAGAGCTGAAATTCCACCACCCTCCAGGTAGCAGGGCAGTGGGGGGGTGTATGTACAGCTAAAAATGGATGTATGGCCACTGCAGGCATTAAATACCCTACCCCACAGCCCAAACGTGCCACAAACTGCTCTGAGCTTCACCACAGAGAGAAACGCGGCTCTGTCACAGCCAGCAGCCACCACTGGCCTTTAGAGCAAAACTAACAAAAACACCTTTGAAAATTTCTTGCCTAAGGTTATTAAAACAAAAGAAAAGAAAATCACAGAATCCCAGGATAGCTTGGGTTGGGAGGAACGTTAAAGCCCATCCAGTCCCATCCCCTGCCATGGCAGGGATACCTCCCACTGTCCCAGGCTGCTCCAAGCCCTGTCCAGACTGGCCTTGGACACTGCCAGGGATCCAGGGGCAGCCACAGCTGCTCTGGGCACCCTGTGCCAGGGCCTGCCCAGCCTCCCAGGGAACAATTCCTTCCCAATATCCCATCCAGCCCTGCCCTTTGGCAGTGGGAAGCCATATTGCCCTTTTTTCCTATTTCCAAGAACTTTCCAAATTCCTTGCCTGAGGTCACCTACAGCATCAGAAGCTTTGGCAGACAGAGATCTCCATTTCCTTAAGTCTCATTTCTCAAGCAGATCATGGAAGCAAACAGCTGACTTGTGTGTATATATAATATATATATTTACAGTTGGCCAGAGCACAGAAGCATGCTTTTGTAAAAACAAACTACTAGGGAGAAAAGAGGATTTTTGTAGGTCCAAACCCAAAAAACTTTATTTGAAAACCCCCCATCAGGGCTGCTGTGCCACAGACCAGACATCCATCACTTCATCTACAAACAAGAGCCACTCAGGAGCATGGCAATAATGAAACCCTGCTGAGTCCGACTCTGCTCCCTCCAGCCCCACTCATCCTGACACCCCGGAATGAAGCAACACTCCCAGTGTTTGGAAAACATCACTAACAGGGTAAGAAATGCCTCTGGGCAAGGTTATAGATAAAAACCATGAGTATTTCCAGGGAAAGGATCAGCAAGCAGGGGTGCTAGAGATGGACCTGATCAAGCCTCAAGGACATAGGCTGGAAGGGTGAAACATTATTTAGAAAGCACAAGAGAGAGAAGCAGCTTTGGGGAGGTTTTGTGAACAAAGCTGGAGCCAAAATGGAAAATCAGCTGCTTTTCTGGCAGCTGCTGCCATCAGTTTTAAGAAGAAAGAGTAAAAAGTGGTGTCAAGACCCAGAAGATGAAATATTTAACACAGACTATCTTCAATCTCTTATGTCCCTGATGGGAGCTTTTAAAAACGTAAACCACAATGGTTGAAATAAAAGCATGGTTTTAAACCCACAGATGAGTTAAAAATGCACTATTTGGAAAATAGAAAGTCCTTTCTGATTTATCAAAACCTGAGCCCTTGGTAGCAAACCTGCTCTACGGTCTTGGAAAATACAGTCTGTGTTTATTTCTGATGCCTCCATCCCCCAGCCTGTGGCACATCCTCAGAGTGACAACACCTGCTCTGTGGATTTTAACAAACTTAGGGCCCAAACCTGCTCTGTAACTCTGGGAAAGCCCCCAGAATTTAAGGAACAAGCTCAAATCAGGTTCCCCCTGAGAATTCTGTGACTGACTCCTCTAAACAAAACCTACTTTTAATGTAACATCCAGTCGGGCAAAGCACCTCTAGCTACTGAGTGCAACAGTGGCACTCTCAGCTTTATTATACCCAAACAACTCAATTACAAATTATCTTCAAAGTATCAGTTTAATAATCCAAGTGCACTCGGTGTAACTGGTAGGGAGAGAACTTCAGGAAACTGCTGGGATGGCGTATTTTGCCACTTGGCTCTGTGTCAGTAAATATTTGCTACAAACAGTGAAAATGATGCATCTTTGATTTACCACTGAAGTATCTTTAGGACAAGATGCCCTAAGGAGGGTTAGGGTGGATATTAAATTTAATTTTTTTAATGGGAAAGGTTGTCAAGACCTGGCAGAGGCTGCCCAGAGCAGTGGTGGGTGGAGTCACATTCCCTGGAGGTTAAAAAAGCCGTGTTGATGTGGCACTTGGGGACATGGATTGGTGGTGGGTTGGCAGTGCTGTGGCCAAGGTTAAACTCTGTGATTTTGGAGGTCTTTTCCACCCTAAATGACTCCATGACTCGATTATCCTGCCTTTACACACACACTGCTCATTTTGATGTGGTTTCTGTGCCTTGACAGAGCCTCTTTGGAACCATCCTTTCCTGACCTGCCTGCCCTGCGTTTTGTGTCCAGCGAATCTGTTCTTTGGAAGTGCAGATGTTGTTCCAAGGTCTGTGACCTTCACCTACCCTGAGGCTGAGCATCCCAACTGCACGCAGGGCTGTCTCCTGCTGCTTCCTCAGCCACCTGACACCCAGCATCACCTGCTGAGCAGAGCAGCTTTGCAGCCTTGCAGAGGGTGGGACTGGATGACACTTTTCGGTGATTTGTCCCAACAGTCTGTCACCTTCCCTATGTAAACAGGTATTAAAAACATGTGCATGGCAAACCTCCCCATAAGGAAAGAAAAACAGAATATCCACCAAAATCCTCCTCTCATTCTGGATTTGAACCAAGCCCTGCTTTTGGAAAAGTTGTAAAACAAGTAAATTGTAGGCAAAGGGCTCCTCTGCAAAGCATCTGCACTTGCTCAGTTGTGGGGAGGACTCGGTGTCTCCTCAGAACAACCCAAGTGTCCCCTTCCATTTGTGGCTGGGCCCAGCCTTGTCTCCAAAGCACTGGGATCAGGAGCCCTGCCAAGATCCATCACTCACAGGGAGAAACCACAGTCCTGTCCCCATGGAGTTCTGCAGTGATCCTCAGTGCCACGGCCCAGAGCACAGTCTGGGGACAAGCAGAGATCTCTTAATTCTGGTTTGTTTTCTGTCTGAAGGCAAAACATTACCAGACTATCATGGAGCTGTGAGAGCCTCTGCTGCTCATGAACACCCTTTCAGGACAGCACTTTCATGTGATGCTGCACTTCATCCTGACAAGTAACTTTCCCTCTCGCTCACCATCCTGCCCTAGAGCAGGGCCTGGCCCTTCCCTTCGGCTGGGGTTTTCCACCAGGGAATGATCACTCACATTCCCTCTGACCAAGAACTACCCAGCAGCTCAGCCTCAGGCAGGTCTGATGAGCTGGGAGGCTCTTGTCTTGAGGAGGTTATTTCCACATACCTCCTTTCCCCAGCAAAACCCACCCTCAAATAAATTCCCCAGAGCATTTCTCTGCTGGAGTTTGACCACAGAAATCCTCTGTCCCTGGCACATTGAGGGGATACCTTGAAGTGCACCTACATTTACACCTGCTGAAAAAATGCTCTTTAGCACCAACAGCTCCACGACAGTTTTTACTTCTGCAATGTCACTCTGTAAATAAATTAGTCCATTCAAAATCCACAGACAGCTACAACCCTGCTTTTGCATTTCATACATCCAGAGTTAAGAAGAGAAAGAGCTGACCCAATTTCTGTTACAATCCACATTTAAATAATTGAATAGAGGAAAAAGAATCCAAAGAGAGCCATGAATGGAGCAGTTAAAGACCAAAGTTTAAAGGCATCAGTAAGTGTTCATGTCTCCTTACCAGTGGATGGATCTACACAGCAGAACTGTGAATATGCCCCTGGCTGCGGCTGAAGGACCAGTCCCACCAGCAGGCCCAGGGAATCCCAGAGCCCCAGGACACCTGGATGCAGCTGGGACAGTGCAGTGCTGCCCCTGGATGGGACAAAAATCCCTTTTGCCTCAAAACTGCCACTGCCACAGTGACGTGTCCCAACAGGACAAGAGGAAACAGCCTCCAGCTGGGCCAGGGGAACGTCAGGTTGGACACCAGGAGGGATTTCTTCCTGGAAAGGATGGTCAGGCACTGGAAGGGGCTGCCCAGGGAGGTTCCTGGTGTGCCCAAGGAACACCTGGACATGGCACTCAGTGCTCTGGGCTAGTGACAAGGTGGGGATCAGTCACAGAGTGAACTCAGTGTTCTGGGAGGGCTTTCCCAGCCTCAGTGACCCCACGATTCTGTGTGTGAATTAAGGACCACAGGGCAAAACCCCAGGCTGAGCTAAGGGTATGGTGGCTCTGCTTTTGAAACAGGGCACAGCACACCCCAGTGTTAATCCTGCTGGATCTGAGCGCTGCCCTACCCAGTTCTGCTGGAAAACTCAAAACATCAGCCAGTCAAACCCTTATCTTGTCAAACCCTTAATACCCCAATTACTCCGTGAACTTATCCTTCAGTGCTATCATGCCAGCTACAGAGTAATAGATGTTAATTATGCAGTTCAGATGCAATTCAAGCCTTACACATGCCAGTGCACTTTCCCAAAGCCTGGAACAGAGCCAGACATTTCAAAGCCCCTCCACCTTGGCTTTGGGATCTCCTGAGGTCTGAGCACAGCCCAGCAGCACCCTGCAGGCTGCCTGCCAGCTTCAGGCATTCTTGATTAATTCTCATTCCCACTGTCACTTTGTTTTTATTTACTGCTGCTGGGAGCAGGAGGCATGGAGTGTGTGACCTCAGATCCACTGGAGCACAGCGTGAGGAGTGATGGATTAGAAGGGTGAAAACAAGGAATTCTGCTCCTTTCTTTTGACTAATGTGAAACAGCCCTCAACACCTGAGAAAAGCTTAGGACAGAGGTTTCAACACGTGCTCATCTGGAAGGATGGGGTAGAAACAGCCAAGCCAGAAAGGCCTATGGGCAGGTTTTAAGAAGGTTTCGCGGATTTATAAAATACCCTGGATTTGTTACCCAGAGGAGCTGTGGCTGCCCCATCCCTGGATGGGCCAGGCTGGAAGGGGCTTGGGAGCAACCTGGGATAGTGGAAGGTGTCCCTGCCCATGGCCAGGGGTGGAACTGGATGGGCTTTAAGTTCTTTTCCAACTCAAACTTTCCATGATTCCACTTCCAAACACCTGCACTCGTGGGCAACCTGTCAGTGCAAGTTTCATTTCTCTGGTCATCTTCAGGCAAGTGGTGCCAAGAGGCAGAAAAGAAGAACAGAAAACAAGGCAGGGGAAAGGTCGTGATGGTGACCAGCAATTTAATGCATCTGAAAGCAGAGCAGCTTTTGTGAGCCCTGCTGAGCACACACAGCTTGGTCCTGACCACGGGGTGAGGACACAGGGAGCTGTATCATGTGAAAATTTATTGTTTAATAAAAGCACCTACTAACTGCTTTTGTTTTGTTTGGCAAAATCCTAAATCAAGGCAGAAAATTGTATACAAACACGGAGAAGGAGGTTAACACACATTCTGAAGACAGATTTCACACTGGGTAGGATCCACCTGGATGCTCCACACAGATACATCCTTTAACAAAGACATGAGAGCTTTCCTTTCTCTGGATTTCTGTAAGTATATAAAGCACACAGAAGAATATCTGTGTGTTAGAATCTGTCCTTTAGTCATCTGTTTAAAGAGCTTTTCACGGGAGCAAAGTCGCACTTACTCAATTCCTGATCTCCAGGTGTTTGAACTTCAGTCAGAAACTATTAATAAGGAACAAGCCTTCAAGACAAAAAACCCAACCATATTTTGAATGTTTGACTCAAAAATCCCCCTGCAAGCAATTTGTGGTTCCAGCCTGGACCATCCCAGGCAGCCAGAAGCAGCAAACCACACTTGAGATGTTGCTCCTCTGACTAAGACATCACCCCTGTGGGAAGTATCTTCCACTCTCCCCTCCCCGCAAGTCACCTGGGGTGGAGAGTCCTGCCTGCTCTTCCTCCTTGGAGCCTGTTTTTCCTGGCATTCCCTCCTGTGCCCTTCAGACACTCATTATTGCACAGGGAATGTGGAATAGGGATGCCTTCAGAGCTGGGCAAATCCTGCTCTTCAAACAGAAGGTGCTCAGTTTGAATCTCCTGTAGGGCAGAGCTGGGTCAAGCAGCTGAGGTTTGGTGCAGTGTCTTCCTCTGTGCATCAGGGACCTGATTCCATCCATCAGAGCAAACACAGCCCAGACAGCAGCGCTGCTGGAACCAAGAATGGCACAGGGCACAGCACCCGGCATCTCGTGCCACGGGAATGGCTCAGCTCCTGCCAGCCTGGAAATGGGAGCAGGAAAGTGGAGAAAACCCTGCTTGGACCATGAGAATTCCTGCTCTGGGAACAGCCTTAAAACGTGCCAGTGCTGGAGCAGAAAAAGGCTTCCTTTGTTGGCATTATCCCCTGGAAAGCGGGAGCAGGAAAGGTGCTGTGGCTGGGTTGGCATCACAGCAGTCAGGCTGTGTTTAATCCCCGAGCTGTGCCAGCCCCAGCTTGTGCCTGTGCAGTCTGACATCCCTGCTCAGCAGTCCCTGTCAGTCCTGTCCCAACAATCCACCTGTGAACATGGACATGAGCAGCAAAAGCCTCGGGAATGGCTGGAGGTTACATGAACATCACAGCCAGTCCTTGTTGGAGAGAACAACTTCTACTCAAAATGTCACCAAAGATGATGCTTGAGGTGTTCAAACACCACAAATTTCAAATTGTAAACAGCATTTACAAGTTTCTTTCATTTTTCAGAACAATAAATGGCATTCTTCTGTCGCTGAGGCTGGGCATTCTTCTGTCATAACATTTAAATAAGTACACAGGGAATTGCTGTAATGTCACACAGACAAACCCCAAAACATCCAAAAGGCCCATTTCCTGCCTTCCTTACAAGCTGCCTGGATTAGCCCATTCCAGTCTTTCTGCAGGCTTTGACTTGTGCTGGTTTATTCTCCACACACAAAGTAGCCCCTTTTAAATGTGGTTCAGACCATGTAAATTCTTTGCTTATCCCAGTGGAAGCTCCCAAGGATTGCAAACATTATCCAAGGACCTTCACAGCATCAGGTACAGCATGAATTCCTACAGGTCTCAGCTGCCCCTGTGCTCCTTCAGGAACCACAGGGATTATCAGTTACTGTCTGCAGGTTCAGAGGGTTCACAGGTACAGTCCTCACACCACCCTTCCAGGGCTTGATCCTTTTATTTTAACAATATCACTCTTTTCACAGCAGTCATGAAACAGCCATTTTCTAGAAATGCAAGTTCAGTGCAATCTTACTTGGAAAAGAAAGGAAAATCCACCCGCATTGCTGAAAAAAACCCAAACCCTCCCATCACTGGCTCTTCCCAACAGGATTTAATTCCCTCCCTTTGTCATTTCCTAGTTTCCATGTTTAAATTTGTCCAAAGGAATCAAAAGAAGAATCCTATCTCTCCTCTTTTCTGAAACAGCTCTCTATATATTCCCACTTCTCCTTAAGAGCTAATAAACTGGATTAATTTTTTGAGGTTTTTAAGTAGAAGAAAAGCTGAGCAGAGACTTAACCCCGCCTCTGAACCTTGCACAAAGCCTGGATTTCACAAGCTGACTTGCAGCACAAATACACCTCCCAGAGAATGCTTTTTCAAACCTTATCTGGGAAGGTTTTGTAAAATAGGCATCAAGCACTAATTCTCTTTACACCACTGAAATGATACTTACAGATGGGAAAGAGTGGCATAGAATTCCCTCAGTGTAAGTAGCTGTGTCCTGCCAAACCCAGCCAAGGCTGAGCTGGATGTTTGAAATATCTGCTGTTCAAAAACTTTGCTTTGCTGCCTGCTCCAGAGGGAAATGACACAGTAAGTGCCACTGATGGGCCCCAGCACACAGGGTGGGTCTGCACAGCCCAAACTGGGCAAGGCCCAGCACTGAACCCCAAACCCCCGGGTTTAACTTATTTTGCTAAGTCTGGAAACCAAATCTGCCAGGATGGCAACACCCTCAGTCTTTGTTATCTGCTTCTGCAACAAACCACAGCTGTTTTAAAGCTTTCACATTTCTGTGGATCCAGCCACACTGACAGAATTCCCTGTGTCCATCTGAGCAATCCAGGATATTGCTCAGGCTGCTGCAGTGGCTGAACACCAGTGCTGGAAGCACATCCAAAGGGTGAGGAAAGCCAAATTTGGCTTTCAGGCTTTTTTCCTCCCTCCTTCAATATTTTTGGCCTAATCCAGCCGTGCCCTGCCAAAATCTCCCCGCTGCACCATCATTCCATGAGCTATTTCACACCTCCCATTCCATTCTCATGTGGAGCCAAATCCAGGCAGACACTGCTGGTGTCCAACGTGTGATGGAATGGAATCTTCCCCTGGGCACTGGGAGAGGCCATGGGATGTCAGGGGTGAGGTATCACCATGGCAGAAATGGTGCTCAGCTGTGCAGTTCTTTCCATGCCTTCCTGGTCATTGGATCCAGATGTCACAAGCTTCTCAGCTTTCTATGGATCTGAGAGACAGGGACACGGAGTAATATGGGAGGGGGTAATCACTTGGGAGAGGGAGAAGCTCAAGCTAGCCAGGTAGAGTACTTTAAAACAGAAGAAAAAGAGGGGGGAAAAAAGAGAAAAAAGAAGGAAAAAATACAGGAAAAGTAAGGAAAAAAGGAAAAAGAGAAAAGGGAAAGTGGGAAAGGGGGAAAGAAGAAAAAGGGAAAGAGGAAAAGGGGGAAAAGGGGAAAGAGAAAAAGGGGGGAGAGGAAAAGGGGGAAAAGAAAAAGCAGAAAGAAAAAAGGGAATGAGGAAAAAGGGAAATAGGGAAAGGGAAAGAAAAGAAGGTAAAAACAAAAGGAAAAAAAGAAAAAAGGTAGAAAGGAAGACAAAGGTGGCTGGTTCTATGCCCATCCTTTAAAAGGATGAGGCCAACTCCCAGTGTTTCCATTTGAGTTCAGTCAAACACTGAGAGAGAAGGGAAGGGAATTTCTCAGGAGCTGGGCCTGCAGAGGAGCAGTTCCCTTTGCCAGGCTCAGAATTCCCCCCACTGTCCCCACACAGATGAAACCTGCACCTGTACCCTCAGACACATCCTGCAAAGCACTGGAGAGTGGGAACGAGGTGCCAGAGGAGGGGGGACAGGTCTCACCTCCATCCTGCCCCATCCCAGCTCTCTGCTGCTCCTGAGGTTTCCTCCTGCACAGGGACATTCTGCAGGCTGTGGGATACACTTACACCTGAGGCATCCCGTGAATCTCTGCAGGTGTCAGTAGAGTAGGGGAAGGATCAGAAGTGATGTGCTCTGGAGCTAAAGGAAAACTGCCATGTTCTCCAGGCTCACCTGCAGCAGCCAGGGAATAACCCAGGGCTCATCCCTCCTCTAAGCACTGCAAATGTGTCCCAAATGTGAGGGCTCGAAACACACTGAAATTCCAATTTCCTACAGTCCCCTGACACTCCCTTTTCCGGGCACTCCCCTGCCCGTGGTTGGGACACAGACTGCTGCGCTGCCTGCCAGCCTGGGCTGCTGGGCTGGGAAGTGCTGCTTTTGTGCCAGACTGGCTCCCGGGGGTTACAACAGTCCTGGAAAATTCCCAAACGCTGGCAAATTTGAGAGATGCCCACTTGGAGCCTCCCTTCCCTCTCCCAAGAGCACATTTATAAACATGTACAGGAACACGTGCAAGCTGCCCACAGGGGGATTCCAGTGCTGCTGGAATCAACACTGCTGGAGCTCAGCTTGGCCAGGCTCCATCTCCAGAAGAGGGTGAGAGGCTCTGCTCCATTGGATGCAGGATGCTCTGCTCCACTGGATGCAGGATGCTCCATTCCTCAGGAGCCCTCACAACAGCCCACTCTGAGCAGAGCTGAGGCAGCAGGGCAGGGACACTGCAAATTCCCCCCATCTGTGTGAATCATGGAAAGAGCTGCTATCCTAAACCAAGGAGAACACCCAAACCCAAGCAGTAACTCCGCACTGAAACTGCCCCTGCCCTGCATCTCCCACAAAGGGGGACTCACGGAGCATATTAAAACACACCCATTATGTAGCATTTTACAAAGTCACACAGATTGGCAGACGGAGGATTTGTGGGACAAAGCAGCAGGTCCCTCTGCCCAAAGCATCCTGAGGTGAGAATTCCACACCAGGTGCCTGGGAGCAGATCACGACTCCTGGCAGCACACTGTGGTATCAAACCACTGGCTGGGATTCTCCCTGTCCAGGTGTCCGTGTCCCCCACAGTGACCTCAGCCTGGGCATGCCCACTCCTGTCTCTGGGCTCACCCCTGGGCATCAGTGAGGATTCTTTGCTTCACACTCTCCTTTTTCTCCCCTCAGTGCTTCTCCTCTCCTAAAATGTGCTGGTGGCAGCTCCACAGGCAGCATCCCTGGGGGACCGAGCCAGGGAAGAGGTGGAAAACCCCAGACACACCACAGGGAACTGTCACATCCCAATATTCTGTGGCTCTGCTGGAAAGAGAATTAAACCCAGGCTGGGGAGAGGAAACAGGGCATTTACCTGACATGAGATCTGCACCAGGTACACAAGTTCCTTGGACTCACAGCCATTCCTTGTTACTTCGTTCTGTTCCTCCGGGAGCGAAAGCTGCAGAGACAGGGAGGGGAGAGAGAGGAGAGCAGGTCAGTGAGGGGGACAAACTGGGCCCTTCACGGCACATGGAGCACAACATCCACACCAGCCAGCTCCAAGATATGTCTGGTATCAGGGAATCAGGGAATCATCAGGGGAGGGCTTGTCTGGCTGGAGCTGCCGCAGGGGAGACTCTCCTGGATTCTGGCACCTCCCCTGATAGGTTAAAAATAAAAACACAGTTCAAAAATTAAACAATTATGGGGAGGCAAACTGTTTGAGGCAGGATTAAACCTCCAGCTTAGAAGTCTGCAAAATTAATTGTTCACTGAAAATAACTCTATAAATATTCATGGATAGTGAATACACAGAAGTGCTTCTCGCTACCCCCTTCCCACATTTTATTTATTTTTTTATTTTATACATTCAGGCAGACGTTAGATAATAAAACTTATCTCCTAATTTCAGTGTTGTCAAGCAATTCACCCCAGCAGAGAGTTTTATGGCACCATTCATCACACCCAGAGTCATTAACTGCATCATCAGGATGTGTTTGTGTGAGAGCAGTGAGGAGAGATTTCACTGTCTCATTCCTGCACTGGGACCGAGCCCAGAGCATCCCACTCCGGGCTCTGTTATCCCACTAGTCTTGATATCCTGCACTGAAAATGGCTTTTGTTTAATGATCTTCTCTGAGAGCAGAAATTACAAATCATTGTAAGCAAATTAAGACTGTTTGCAAAGCAAATAAATAAGGGAAATGTGTACATAAAAGGCTGTTAAAAAATCCTAATTAGCCAAAAGCGAAAAAATCCTGAAACAAATAAAAGCAGAAATGAAAGAAAGGCTAAGGAGAAGAATCCCAAGTTGATGTATTCAATGAATGTAAGCAAGGAAAATCAGAAGTGGCCAGTGAGAGACACCCCATGAAAGAGGGATAAAGAAGGCAAAGTTCTCTCCATACAAATGACCATGACACCTGGAATTAATTTAACTTTGTTCTGCCACAATCTCCCTTCTGTCTGCAAGGAAGTCCCACAGCACATGGATTCAGCCCTCTCCCTCCACCAACACAACTCCTGGAATACTAATTTCTTTTCTGATGGCTGCAGACAAGTAATTAACAACATTCCTGGACCAAAGAAGGTCTTTGGATTTGCACTATTTATTAGCAGCCTAGGCTGCTGCCATTAATGTGATTAAACACAACCACTGCTTCTGTATTGCACCTTCACCCCACCTTTGTCATCATTCTTTGCTATCAAATGTCACAGCTGAAGTGCTACTGAGTTTTGAAACTACAGCCAAAGGAAACCCAAAGCATGCAGTAGAGGAAGGCTCACACATGCTGGAGGTGTTTTCCATGTTTGCCAGGTATGAGGAGCTCTGGTTTAAAGAGGCCACAAAGACGATCCACAGGCTGAAGCAGCCCTTCTAAAGGGGCTCCAGGAGAGCTGGAGAGGGACTGGGGACAAGGCCTGGAGGGACAGGACACAGGGAATGGCTTCCCAGTGCCAGAGGGCAGGGCTGGATGGAATATTGGGAAGGAATTGTTCCCTGGGAGGGTGGGCAGGCCCTGGCACAGGGTGCCCAGAGCAGCTGTGGCTACCCCTGGATCCCTGGCAGTGCCCAAGGCCAGGCTGGACATTGGGGCTGGGAGCAGCCTGGGACAGTGGGAGGTGCCCCTGCCCATGGCTGGAGTGGGACAGGATGAGCTTTAAGGTCCCTTCCAACCCAAACCATTCTGGGATTCTATGAATTAAATGTGGGTTTCCTACTCCTGGAGAAAGGTTTCCATCCTTAATCTCCCCTGTGCTCACTGAGGGCACACAGACCCCCCAGCCCCAAGGGAATTTCAGGTGTCCCTTCATTGAGTGCCAAAGGTCTCATCACCACAGGCCCCAAAAAACAACAGCCAGGCAACAAAATCACCAACAGGCAACTGCAGAGCTCCCTGCAAGGAATTCAGGGCCTGATTCTGTGCAGCAGAACCTGGGGTAGAGAAAGGCACGGGGTGAGTTTGGAGACGTTGAGTTCATCCCCTTCCCTCTCCCACAGGGACGCCAGGCCGGGCTCCGCAGACTGCTCCGAGAGCAGCAGTGGCAGCTGCAGCTGTGGCCTCCAGGTGTGCAGGACACTGAGGCACAAGCAAACCCCATTCCCAAGGCACACCCGCCCCAGGACCACCCTGCTGCTGCACACCCAGGGAGTCTGCACCCTCCCAGCCAGGCCCCGCTTCAGGCCCCGTCCACACAAACTCACTGTGGGAGAGGACCCAGCTCAGCCCGCTGATGGGCTGGGGCTCCTTGGAGAGGGGAGCTGTAAAAACCAGCTGAACACTGCTCCCCTCCCACAGGCAGCCTCCTGCTGACAGAGACAGAAACTGTTTATACAGGAAAATCTATTGGGTTCATCCTGCAATCCAGCTGTCCTCACATCAAAATGCCCCCAAAGATGAATATTCGCTCATGTTCCCAGTCCCTGTGTGGTTCAGTTTGTATTTTGCTTTGTTAATAGACGTGCACCAAAGCTCTCCCAAAAGTCATGGATGTCCTGTCCTTTAGAAGCATTTCCTGCTGCTGCATCCCTAGTAAACAGAACATCCTGGAAAGCACAGTTGCCCCCAGGCTAGAGTTGAAATCCAAGCACAAAGCAAAGGCCTCTTCTGACCTTACTGGACTCTGAACATGACTCACAGGCAGAATTTGGTTGGCTTCAATGTGGGACATTGATTTTGTGTTCTCAAAGAACAGCAGGGCCTGGTGGATATCCCTGTAACTGTGCCAATGCGTTTTCCTGAGGTAAATAATCTGTAAATAGCATTTATGGCAACTGATCAGAATTAAACAGCATATACTTTATAATATATAATGTGCAATATTCCTCCTTCACACTGAAATTGGCTGCCAAAGCTTCTGAGCCTGATGAACAATTATGATGCATTAGATCCCATGAGGTTCATTTATAGTTGGAATACATATGCTTAGCTAGGATGAGTGGATATGACTGATTTCATAGAGTATCCTAAACTTTTCATTGGCAGCGTTTTGTGATATGCAAAGAAAACCTTACAAATGGTCATGCCACACTTTATGTGTATGGATAATTGCAAACATCACAGAATCAGGGAATCCCAGAATGGTTTGGGTTAGAAGGGACCTTAAAGCTCATCTGATTCCTTGGGCAGGGACACCTTCCACTGTCCCAGGGTGCTCCAAGCTGGCCTTGGACACTTCCAGAGACAGGGTAGCCACAGCTGCTCTGGGCAACAGCGTTGCTCAGATTTGTTTTTACCCAGCCTGGGACAAGTCTGGGAGTTTCCCCTCTGCTTCCTGCACACACCCACTGAGAACTGATGATGAATTCAACACAGATAATTTTTCCTCTACCAGCAAACTGGTACCACAAGCTTTGGGCTCTTTTTGCCCAAAAGAGCAGTGCTTGTTGGCCAAGACTTTGTTGATCACATACACAGGGAGGTCAAGCTTAAAAATGCTTCTCGTTCATGTCTGAGACAGAGGATCATCTCTGGCAAGCTGGATGATAAGGGCACTGATTACAGGGGTCACCTGCAGAGGAAAAGGTATTGGTCATTCCTCTTGTAGGGAAGAACAGCAACAAAGAAGGAAGCTGACTTATGATATGGCATGTTCAGAATTAAAAAAATTAAAAGATGACTCTTGAGATCTGTGCAATCATTTCTTATTTCCAGCCACTGCAGTCTTGTGTTCTCCTCTTACAAACTGCAAAAGCTGTGAAAAATCATCTCAGGAAAAGCACTACATAAATCTGTTGACAGGCTGGGATTGTTGGCTACTAACAAAGTGCCAAATCATGGCCAGGTAAGACCTGGTGCCCCTGAGCCCCAGATGTCAAAGGAAGCTCATTCAGCCAGCTTTAACTTTTATCTCCTTGTTTCCTCAGGGATGTCAGTTCCATCATCCAGCTCTCCCGGTGAAAGGACAATTTGTGAGAAGCCTGGGAAGCGTAGATTTGATTTGTCTGTGGGACTTACTTCAACTTCTGCTTCATAAAGTCATGAACACACTGATCTCACTCATGCACATCACTGCCAGTGAGTAACACAGAGCTGCAGCAGAGAGCTCACAATAAAATTAAAATACATAAAAAAGAGAAAAGAAAACATAAAAGAAAATAAAAAGCCCAAAGAAATCCTCCATCCCAACAGAATTAAAGGTTAGAATTTAATGGGGGAGTCATTCAGCAGTTAGATGACAATTAATTAATGAGAACTGTAAGCTAGAATAATAATCTTGATTCCAAATAGAAGGAGCAGATCATCCTTCCCAAAGAGTGTAAACTTTCAGTAAACTTTAATTAAACTAATCCACTGAGACCCCATCTCATGTCAGAGGTGTGGAGCTAAAATGACCTGGGACACAGTCAGGGAATAACACTCCAGAGAGCAGCAAAACCCTATAAAATAACTCCCACAATTCCTGGAGCTGGTTTCAGTCTCCCATACAGCACCTGCCAAGTTTGATCTCAATTCCTGGGGTAACGATGCCTTGAGTGGGAGCCAGCAGAGAGCCAAGACCTGGCCAGGTGATGCTGTGTTTGCACACCAGGGACTGCTCCTTTAGGAGGCTATAGGGACACTGTTGGTGCAAACAGGAGCTTTTCCAGGAAAATACTGGGACAATCACAAATATCCATCAGCAATCTGAACTGACACAGGCATTTCTGGCATCTCTCACAGATGGTGACAGAAACCTGCCTGTTCTCGGCCCTGACCTGAGGGTTTCTCGTGGAAAACGCACATTTCATGGCCAGTCAAAGGAATTATGGAGAATCACGGAATTGTTGAGGTTGGAAAAGCCTCTGAGATCATGGAGTCCAACTGTTCCTCCAGCACTGCCAAGGCCACCCCTGACCTACCTCCACAAGCGTCACATCCACATGAATTTGAAATCCCTCTGGGGGTGGGGACTCCACCCTCACCCTGAGCAGCTGTGCCAGGGCTGGGCAGTGCTTTCCAGGAAGAAATTTTCCCCAATATCAATTCTAAACCTCCCCTGGCCCAGCCCAAGGCTGTTCCCTCTCCTCCTGTCCCTGTTCCCTGTGAGCAGAGCCCGACCTCCCCTGGCTGCCCCCTCCTGTCAGGGAGCTGTGCAGAGCCACAAGATCCCCCCTGAGCCTCCTTTTCTCCAGCTGAGCCCCTTTCCCAGCTCCCTGGACATAAAATGAACACAGCTGCTCTCTACAGCTCTTTCTCTATGCTTCAAAATATTAATTATTTAATATTAATTAGTGCTATTAACAACGATATTTTCACCTAATAGATACAATTATATTGTAGTGTATATCTATATATATGCATATAAACAGGAGTACATTATTTGTATAATAAAGATTATTATATTCCTATAATAAATTACATCTCTAATATAAAATATAATAAATGTATAATTATATTTATATATGGAATATAACTTAGTTATAAAAAGGAAAAGTACAGGCAAGTTGAGTCTCATTAGCAGCCACTCTCCCCTGTGACCTAACACAACCAGCTGGCAGCATCTGGCCCAGTGATCCAGGTGGGATGGGAGCTCACATCTGCAGGAATCTCCAAGAGACAAGGGATGGCAGGAACGCTGACCACAAATCTAGCCAGGAGTTTTAAGTCAGTGGAGAGGCTGCTGATTTCCCTGGCAGAGGTTGTGTCATTGTTCCAAGGAAAGCTGGTGATCTTGCATGTTTTCCCAGGATGGAATGCCAGGTTAAATCCCTGGGGAAGGCAGCCAAACACAGGCGATGGGAATTGCTGCCACTCACACTCGACCACGGCAAAAGCTCATCAAGCCTCCAAAGCACTGTTACAGCTGGTTACTTCCTTCTGACAGTATTAGGAATAACTTTTTTTCCCTTCCTAAACCACCACACTTTAATGTCTGTTAATTTATGTTGTTTGTGAACTTTAGCAAATCAAACGAGGTCAAAGCCCCGGGACCAGTGGCACCTTCATGCAATTTGTGCACTGGGTGCAAACCTGTCTGGTGGCCAAGGGCAAGGACCAGGAGGCTTATTTCCCTTTGAAACATCTCTAGGTTTGATTAAAAACCAGTAATTCTAAGACTCAAATATTCTTGGGACAAATCCTGAAGAAATTAAAAGCTGATTAAACTCTGAGATGCTGCCTCATTATAAGATAAAGCTCTGACCACATCTCTCAGCCCCAGTCACCAACAGCCAGTTCCTGCACTAGTTCCTAAATTATCCTGCTGACCCAAGCCCCACTTCACCCTCATTACCCAGGCCATTACTCACAGAAGCTTGTCTGGTAATGGGGTATCTTCCAGACCTGCCTCTTGACATGTGTGAAGATTTTATTTTATTATATTTGAAATTTTAGGTTGGCAAATCTCAAACAGGGAAACGTTTTCTACCTAATTACTTTGACAGCATAAATGTATTTATCTGGCCTATTTTGACTCACTCCAGCTTTATCTTGCTAAATGTATTAATTATCCTCCCACACACTTCTATCTTCCCCCGTTTTCCCTTCTCATCCTCAACTGTGGCTTCAGAGCAGGAAAAGAACATTTTCCACAGAGTGGTTTCTTTACCCAAGCGTAAATATCCTGAAGTAATGATCAAAGTAAAGACAAGAAAGCCCTATTTAAAGAGTAGTTTTCTGACTCTTTTTTTCCCCGCTATTCTAAATCACCCCTTCAACAACTCCAACACAGCAAAATTCAAAAGCAGCAAAAAACACACAGAAAATACACCTCCTGTAATGCCACACAATCACTACTCCAGGCTCCCCAGGATGTGAGTAAATCCCTCACTGCACCTCATCTGAACCATGTGGAGCCTTATCCCTGGGACCTTATCCCTGGCCGATCCATGGAGCACCAGGGGCCTGCCCAGCCACACTCAGCCACCATCAGCAGCAGGATGAGCAGAGATCCAAGCACAGCTCTCCCTGATCAAAATCAGCTGGATTTTGATCTCTAAGGACTCTTCCAAACCCAGGCATTCTGTGTTTCTTGGGTTTCCATGCCTGTTTTGTATGGAGTGTGAGGTACCATTGTGTGGAAGGGTTTGGATGCTGGAATTAAACTCCATGGCAGCTCTGCAGGAAAGAGGCCAAACATCTCCATGGAGAGATCTTCTCTGGTGCCCAGTGATACCACACAAGGGAACAGCTGGAGCTGTGCCAGGGAGGGTTAGGATGGATTTTGGGAAAAGGTTCCTCCCCAGAGGGTGCTGGGCACTGCCCAGGCTCCCCAGGGAATTGTCCCGGCCTCGAGGCTGCCAGAGCTCCAGGAGCGTTTGGACAGCACTGCCAGGGATGCCCAGGGTGGGGCTGGTGGGGCGTCTGGGCAGGGCCAGGGGTTGGACTGGATGATCCTGGTGGGTCCCTCCCAGCTCGGGAGATTCTGAGATCTGTGACACCCAACAGGATCTCCCCATGCATTGAGCACAGAACAACAGAGAACATCACTGGAATCTGCAAGGATATAAGGGATAGATGTGCAATTGACTCCCGGAATCCCAGAATGGTCTGGCTTGGAAGGGACCTCAAAGCCCATCTCATTCCATCCCCTGCCATGAGCAGGGACACCTCCCACTGTCCCAGGCTGCTCCAAGCCCTGTCCAGCCTGGCCTTGGACACTGCCAGGGATCCAGGGGCAGCCACAGCTGCTCTGGGCACCCTGTGCCAGGGCCTGCCCACCCTCCCAGGGAACAATTCCTTCCCAATATCCCATCCAGCCCTGCCCTCTGGCACTGGGAAGCCATTCCCTGTGTCCTGTCCCTCCAGCCCTTGTCCCCAGTCCCTCTCCGGCTCTCCTGGAGCCCCTTTAGGCCCTGCAAGGGGCTCTGAGCTCTCCCTGGAGCCTTCTGTTGTCCAGGTGAGCACCCCCAGCTCTCCCAGCCTGGCTCCAGAGCAGAGGGATTCTGGCCCTGGGAGCAGCTCCACATCCTTCTTTCATGGGGAGCCCCAGAGCTGGACACAGTAAATCCCTCTCCCAGCAGACAGAAGTTCCCATCCAATCACAGGTGTGCTCAGAGGTTGGGTTTTATGCAAAAACTCACACTGAGTAAATGTAAGAGGTTGTGGGATGTGTGTTTTGCCTACAGTTACTTCCAGAACTATTTTAAGCTTGCAAATCACACAAGACAATTTCTTCCTGTGGCAGGATGATTATTCAGCAGTCAGCATTCCTTCATCTGAGCTTCACCTTCAAGACTGACAAATCCTAGCATGGTTTATAAATAAGAACAGCTCGAGACAAGGGCAGATCCCAAGCCCAGCAGGACCCTCGGGGTGCTTTACTGGTACTGGATGCAGCACTGGCTCCTTATGTGCCTTACAAGGGCAGGAGCAGGGCTTCTTTGGGCTATTTGGTAATTTTGTTTTTAATATCAGCTTCCAGTGAGGTCATGCACAGGTGCTGCACATCTTGTGCTTCTGAGAGAGGTGAGAACAGCTGGGACACTCCTTGAAGTCCTCCAAAATCAAAACTCCTGCAGAGAATAACTTTAAAATCATAGAATCGCATAATTGTATTCTAATACAGGGACATCTTCCACTAGCCCAGGTTGCTCAGGGTCCTATCCAACCTGGCCTTGGATATTTCCAAGGATGGATTTTCCAGGGATGTGGCAGACACAGATGGAGATGTATGGACACTAAGAAGAGCCTGCTGGGCTCCCATGGAAAAATGGAGCTCCTGGCATGGGACAAACTGCTGCAATTTTAAAATACACATGGCCTGAGCTCTGCCCAGAGGATGGGAAATGGCATCACTTCGAGGTGGCAGCAGAGACTCCACTGAAACCACAGCAACTCTGAGATGGACCTGCTGGGTTTTCAATTTCCCAAGGACTGGGGCAGGAAAAGTCCACTCTAGTCCATCAGACACAGGGTAAAAGATAAGGCAGGTTAAGGGATGTTAATCAGCTAAGAGAGAAATCTAAGAACACTTGTGCAGTGCCACACTTCTGTGGCACACTCACTGCAAGACGAAAGGGAAGGCAATTCCTCACGAATTTCACCCTTTCCAATCTCACATGCTGTTTTCGACAGGAGAGTCCTTCCCATGCTGCTGCTGTAGAGCTGATCTGAGACACAAACCACAGGGGATCCAGCTGGTGCCTCTCTGGAGAGGAAATCGGGAATAAACTTGACCTAAGCGCAGTCAGAAACACACAACTTGGAATGATCCCCCTTTCAATCCCCGATCCCAGGCGGAGCTGCCAACGCAGGCCGCTGGCGTATAACTGCTGGAGTCTGTTTGTTTTAACTCCTAAGCCAAGTCTATTTGATGCCTAAGCTTGTTGAGACACAAAATCTCAGGGTTCTATCAGAGACACTTTCCTCAGATTTTCCCATATTAAGCTGCAAATGTTTTCTCAAGTGGTCTCACCCTTTTATTTCCTCTAAACGTATAAGAAGGTCAATCTTCATAAGCAATGAAATATTTATAAAAACTTCTTAGATGCAGCCACTGGAGACCCCATCAGGCAAAAACAACTTCCGAGCGTCTCCAAACAGAATGTTTGCATGGAATTAAAATATCTAAGGTTATTAAAAACAAAGCAGGAACACCCCTGCATGTGACTGCAGGCAGAGCAGAGCCCTGGGCACTGGGGATTGGCACAGAGCACAAAACATCCTGGATTGTTCCATGGGCTCCATCTGCCACCTGTGGGGTTTCTGGTTGGAATTTCCTGGGTTTGTCTTTTGTCTCTAAAGCTCTCTGTGTTGAGAAATTCCGCGCTCCTTGGATTCCAGGCTACAGAAATCACGGCCTTCAGATAAACAGTGTTGAACTTCATAGACTGAAGCCACTGGGCTGAGATCTGCTTCTCACCTTAGCTGGGTTAAGCCCGGATTTTACTGTTTTTTATGACACAGAATCTATGTCACTTGGAATGGCATTTGGGAAGACATGGGAGAAACACAGAGCTACTGCCAGATTTGCTTCATGGATTTCTTTCCTGCAGTTTTTTTGCTTCCATGATGACCTCATTTCCTTCTCCTTTGGGGGGACATGACTTCCAGCCTCTGGGGTTTCAGGAGACAACACGGAACACAGCACTAAGTACAGGCTCTCAAACCAAGAGCCCCCGGCACAGGAGGCTGTTCTCTCACCAGACTTACAACAGGTAGGAAGCTACAAACAGTGACAACTTGGAAAGTTCCTGCACTCAGTAACTGTGACCACAGCTGGGGCATCACTGCCAGAGCCTGACTGGGAGCATGGAGTGGGTCAGGCAATCACATTCCTCCTGCAGGCTCGTCCCCGGGGAGGTTATCAGGCCATTCCCACCACCACAGGGGCACAGGACTGAACTCCCTGCGCTCCTGCACGGACACGCTCTCCAGAGACCGAGAACTAGAAAATAAACGAGCAGAATCTGTTACTCACTCCCATCTATGGCTTCTGGCCACCAAAAGACATCCCATGGGATCAAATGCAAAGCCCAGAGCTCTGCCAGCACACCTCTGGTGGGAATCCAACCCACAGCTGCTCCAAGGAGAGCTGGCAGGGTCAGCCCAGCCTGGGTGCATCTGGCTCAGCACACAGAGCTTCCATTCTGGCGTGTTGTTGATGAAATGATTGTATTGTTGTTTGGGGAAAACAGCCCATTCCAGGAGGACATGGGATGTCCTGCTCTTGTTCCCAGAGCTCCATCCCAGCATCCCTGGCCAACCTCGCCTCGAGCTCTGCATCCCCTGGGGCCTTGCTTTTCCCAAGGAAAGGAAATAACCGCAGTGCAGCCACAAGGAAATGCAAACAATCTTGGGGTGCACAACTTATCCCTTCTAAATTCAATTTCCATTAAAAAAAATGGCATAAATGAAACATTTACTTAATAAAAGCAATTGCGAGGCTGGGTTAAATGACTGCGGGCACAGGTTCCTGTTAACACTACACTGCTGGCAAAATCTAATTACAATCAACAGCAATTCCTGGCACAGACACCTCCAGGTACCAGAAACCAGGCCCCAAGAAGAGAGGTGTGATGTAAAGAGTTTGAAGACATATTTGAGTGACTTTACAAAAAGGAACTTTTGGAGCATTTCAGGAGCAGGCAGAGGATTTTGAACTTCTTGTTTTGTTTCACACTTCTGAGACTTGGCTCTCATTAAGCTGCATAGTACTTGGAGGAACAGGAAGAAAGGAAGGAAGGAAGGGAGAAGAAGAAAGAAAGAAAAGAAAGAAAAGAAAGAAAAGAAAGAAAAGAAAGAAAAGAAAGAAAAGAAAGAAAAGAAAGAAAAGAGAAAGCCTGGTTATTCACAGAAGTGTGCTGCAAGGAATCAGTGTAAGGAAAAAGCCACAAGTCAAACAGATTCCAATTAATTTAAATTTCAGAGTGGCTGAATGTTGTGTGTGAGAAGCAGTGCCACGCACACTGTGCAGGAATTTGAAAGCTGCCAGTCCAAATAATCCTGGTTACTCTGCTCAGTCTGCTCCACCAAACACACACAGAGAAATAAAACACAAAACCCCCTCAGTTTCTTTAACTCGTGGCAGATATTAAGCTCAGAGTTCTGAGTGACATGGGTGCTCTATCAGCAGCACCACCAACCAAATGAAAGGTGTCACTCAGCCTGACCGATTTATGGGGGGGAAGAAGTCTGGGAAGAGATTCCTTCTCTTCACATATGCAAATCTGGGTAGGAGGGATGAAAGGATCAGTGGGCCTTAGGAAAAGCAAGGAGCAAAGACAGGCAGGAAATAGGAAGTGGTTTAAGTCCAACTCTCCCACACAAAAGCCAAGGAGCTGAGCCAGCACAAAGGGAGCTTTGGGACACATCCTGACAGCTACAGAGACTCACCCTGCCAGGGCAAGGAGCAGGGGAATTCTCACAAGGGTTTAGCAGGAGTGCTGGAGATGCTGAGCACCCCCTTGTGCCGTTCACTGAGAACCTGGAGTGGCACCGAGCTCCCAGGGCACGGATTCCAGAGGTGGCACGTGGATAATGTCATTCCTAGAAAGTCCAGATGCTGATCTTGTCTGGTTAATAATTTACTGGCTATGACTGAAGAAATGCATGCAACCTCCTCTCCTAGGACTGCTCTGTGGCTCCTGTCAGCACAACATCCAAGTGAGCATTACGTGTCCCTGCATCTGATGGAAGATTTATCCCACTCTGCTTCACATACCCACAGATCTGCCTCAGAAATATGGAATAAAGGGCTACAAAATTATACAGGTAAAAGTTCAGAGTCAACATGCACTCACTTTGACAACAGATATTCCTTTATATTCAAAAGATTAATTTTAAAGGTATATGGAAGATCAAAAAAGAGGAAATAAATGATAAAATCTCCTTTGCTAACCCTACCCATGTAACAAAGGGCATGTCCTAGGAATTACTAGCAATAGTCTGGAATGCATTTAACACCATAAAATGCAAGACAATCCTTTTATTACTGGCCCCTCATTTCTCTACTTAGTAGGAGACGCACTAGAGGTTTAAAAACGTTTATCTCAAAAGCCACTCCCTTCTCCTGAGGCAGGAAAGCTCTGCTGGGATGTTTCCCACCCCACTCCCAGCTAATTCTCTATACCTCATTAATATGGCTTTCAGATTGACTTCCTCACTGTAAAAAGATCTTGCCAAAGGCCACAGGTTAAGCTCTGGGAGGAGAACCACAGTTTGTATTATGCTCAGCTTTAAAATCTGTCATGGAAGACAGTGTGCACAAAAATACAACTACCTCCCCCGCTCTGAACCAACCCTGAAGAATCTGCAAAGAACCCTTGTTAAACTGGAATCTGAATCATTCTTTATTGCCACAGCAGCACTTGGTGCCACCCTGCAGGCACCCTTCCAGCCGGTTTTATTTTAATGACCGTAGCAAACAAAACGGATCTCAGAGCAAGCCCAGAGGGTCTCTGAGGCTATGCACTACTTACCCCTGCTCCGTTCTTTCCATGGATGGGCTCCCTAGCCAAGGCCTAACAGCTCCAGGTCTCTCCGCAGCTTCCCAGCAGCCGACTGACAAAACCTTCCCTGCATCAGCTCCGGAGTGCCGCGCTCCAGGCTGGGAATCACAGCCAGCTGCCCACGGCGGGGGCTCTCACTCCGCTGCTGGCCCGGAGCTGTGGCCAAGTGTTCCCAGGGCCAGCACCGGGCTCTGCTCCTTCAGCCGAGTGTTCCCAGGGCCAGCACCAGGCTCTGCTCCTTCAGCCCAGCGTTCCTAAGTCCAGCACCAGGCTCTGCCCCCACGGCCGCCCTGAGCGCCGTGTCCACGCTGCCCATTTCATGCTCAGCTGGCACCGCAGAGAAAGCCGTGGTGTTCCTGCCGCTGCCGCTCGCTCTCTCACTGGAAAGGCCCCGCGGGACAAGCTGTGGAGTTCAGCGGGAGCCAAGAGAAACAGGGAAGCAGGGAATGCATGCAGGGATTGTGCTCAGCGCGGCACACGAGAGGCTGCACAGCCCGAGAGCGGAGCAAAGCAGTGACAGCAGCTGCCAGCACATGTCTGAGAGCCAGCGCAGTCCAGGGAAGGATTCCTCATGTCCCTCCTTTCCCGCTGCTGCCAGCCGGCTCCGGGCTCCATGAAACTCCCCTGCAGCCCCTGCGTCCCGCAGGCTGGGATCAGTGCAGGCTGGATCAGTGCAGGCTGGGATCAGCGCAGGCTGGATCAGCACAGGCTGGGATCAGTGCAGGCTGGGATAAATGCAGGCTGGGATCAGTGCAGGCTGGGATCAGTGCAGGCTGGATCAGTGCAGGCTGGGATCAGCGCAGGCTGGATCAGCACAGGCTGGGATCAGCGCAGGCTGGGATCAGCGCAGGCTGGATCAGCGCAGGCTGGGATCAGTGCAGGCTGGATCAGCACAGGCTGGGATCAGCGCAGGCTGGGATAAGTGCAGGCTGGATCAGTGCAGGCTGGGATCAGTGCAGGCTGGATCAGCGCAGGCTGGGATCAGCGCAGGCTGTGTGCCCAGTGCCAGGGCTCTGCTCACTGTACAGTCCCCACACAAAACAAGCGCTGAATGATGCAAAGTTTGCTGTCAAAGCCTTCCCTGGCCGGTGGACAGCCCGGACACGTCTGTGTGTCCGAGGGGTCCCTGTGTGACACAGAGTGAAGGAGACTCATCTGCAATATCCAATATTGCAGATCATTATTCACTGGCTGGATTTTATCACTCAGCACCTGAGACCTGATCAGCACTAAGAGGGAGGTCACCTTCCCCACAGACCCAAAAACCTGGGTTCAGTGTTGGTTTCAATTTTTAAAGTTGAGTGGTAATTTAACTGAGTGATTATTCTAATCAACACCTCACCATGTGCTACTGCTACTGCAATTCCACAACACTTCTGCCAGTCCCGAATACCCAAGCTCAGTCCTTTCTATGCAGAAAGAGGCATTTTGGGAATCACTGGCCAAGGAAGTGGTTCTATCCCAGCCAGCCCACCCCTGCCTGATGATGACTGCACCACCAAAGGGAGGGAATGCCATTAGTTCCCTTTTCTCTGTGAACTCCAAGGTAAATATGGAAATATTAAGATCCGACACTTTCCCAGCACAACCTCATGCTTTCATTACACGTGGTCACAGAGATCCTTTGTCAAATTCAGGTGTAATTTTGCAGTCCAAGTCAAAGAAGTAGTAAAACAAAGTCAGTGCTCAGAAGCTGCAGGTCCCAGTCAGAGCCTTCATCTTCCACAAGCCAAGAAAAGATTTTACCCAGGATATGTCAGAAGTCAGACCTGTATTTCACTTCCTATTTTACTGTAGATGATGCTCTGTTTGAGACTGTCAGTGTCAGAGATGGGCTGGGCAGCCCAAAAATGCCAGGGAATGATCACCTCAAAGGTCATATTTTTTAAGTCTGCAGAGAGCAGATTTTCCAAGTCTCTTGCCCACTTGTCAGATAATAAATTTCTTGTCAGATTTATTTCTCTGCCAATGCAGGGAGGGGACAGAGAGTTCTGCCCATTCCAGCCCTGATACCTCTGCTCCTGCCCATGAACAGTTCTCCAACTTTTCCCCATTTGTTGCCTACATTGACAACAACTTCAATCTATTTTATGTGTCCCTTGTCCATATCCTACATGATAATACAAACATCCCTGAGCCCTAAAAAGCATCTTCACGTGGCTGTGGAGACAATTTATCAGCTTTTCTTCCTCACAAATGTCGAGTGTAGCACATCACAGTGCAGGAACATGCATTTTTAAGGTAGTAAAATGGATCTTTACAATAGGAACATAAACTTCTCAAGCCTTCTTCCTCAGCTGATAGCGATTTCCCCCTCTACAAAGTTTCTCTTTGTTCTTTCAGCTCTGAAAATACCCTTGAGAATTTTTAATGCTCAATGCAAGCTGTCCAAAGAATTGAAAATTAGCATAGTTAGAAAGAAGCTCTATTTCTTTCCTACCCAAAGCCCTATTTCTCCCAAACCCTGGAAATTTCCTGTGCTCTAAACTGTCAAGAAGGCCTTTAACTTTTACACTGGAAAACTTACCAAAAGGTGCCACTGGTTGCTGTATTTTCAGGTATGACAAGCTGGGAAAATTTATGAGATGGCTTCTCATATCCCCAAATAAATGAGACTGTGGGGTGCTGCAGCACGAAGAAATAAACATTTAGGGAATGTTTATGAAGGAAATCAGTGCCTATAAATTACACAGCCAGGGCCACCCCTGAAGCAGCCTTATTTAGTGCAAACAGGGTATAATCAGCAAGAATGAGCCTTCCATGTGCTGCTCTCCCCTCAGGGTCCCTCAGTCCATCTGATTCCCAATCCCCTCCTGCACCTGGTTGTTTCTGATAAAATTAGAAAGCAATTCCTGACACAGAGCTGGTGCCACTACACATCACTGTGTGCAGCCTGGCCTGTCATGGACAAAGGGATTATAGAAAGTGACAATGAAGAAAATCTTTTCTGAGGATGGAAATGTATTTGCTGAGGCCAGAAGCATCCTGAAATGACCTGTAAGAGGCAAGAGAGGGATGTCTGAGTGTGGTCCCTACCACACATTATCACAGAATCATTAAGGTTAGAAAAGACCTCCAAGGCATCAAGTCCAACCTTTGAGTGAAGAATCAGCATTTACGGTTTATAAACACATGGAGCTGAAAAGGATCTTACCAGTGTAAGACCAGCCTCATCACAAATTTAGTTCCTTCTGATAAACAAGTTCTGGTATTTGATCACATAATTCCTACCAGAGAGCTGATTTCCTTCTAAGTGGGAAAAAAACCACCAGCAAAAAATCAAAATATTCTCGTTCCCTCTACTGACAAATCACATTTTAACCAGCCATGATATGGACTATTCTCTAAATTAATTTGAGTTCATTAAATGAAATCATCGCTCTCATCCTCACAAACAACATCCAGCTCTCACTGGCACATGCAGATCAGAAGCCTGGTTGAATTTCCAACTCTGAAATAATTTCTCTTTGATCTCCTTGGTGCTGTGGGTGTTTATGGACTCGGGGATGAGCTGGGGTAGTTTGGGAGTGCTTTACACCCCACCAGGTTGACGTCTCCAGTGTGAAGTTCTCTAGAGGAACAAAGCAGAATTTTCCTAGAATTTGCCTCAACTCTTTCCCAGAGAAATCACCACCAAATCCACAAGTTTCCCAGGAACCCGAGGCCAGTGGCTCTGTTAGACCAGAGAGGACCATCCAGGGGTCACACTGTGTATCCTGCAGAGACAAACCCTTTCCAGCATCAGGCACTCGCTGTTCCCTTGCCCCGCAGAGCTGAATTGAGCAGGTAACTAAAAATTCCTTCTGGCTGCAAAACAACCTCTGTTTCCGACAGAAATTCCCGTCAAAGTGCCAATCCAGCCCTGCAGAACCAGCAAACCCAGGCTGTCTCCAGAGCAAACCACCTTCAGTCACTGGCTGCTGGGCCCTGGTGCCTGCAATGCCAGACACTGGAAAAGGCCCCTGGATAGTCCCGGCACTCGTGGCCACCCTCCTGTGTCAGTCCTTCCAGCACAGCCCACAGGGCACAGCAAATGCCTTCCACAGCCCTGTTCAAAGCAAAGCTCACTCAGCTAATGATGGGTTACAGCTACACTTGGCATGGCTAGAACACAGGAACTTCAGGGCTCTGGTAGGGGTCTGGCACGGCTGCTAATCTAAAAAAGAATAAAAATGCCCCTGACCTTCCAGCTCTCCACAAAATAAACGTTCTTCAAAGTCCTGAGCCAAATCTGGAACGTTTCAAACCCTCTGAATGGCTCCAGTTTAATTTGTTGTTGTTTGGGTCTGTGTTGATTAACACATGTAAATAAAGGCAGCTGGTGTTACCTCTCTCTATTTCCATTTCACACCCTATTAAAGCCTGGTTTCACAATTAATTGAGAGCAAAAGGAGATTATTCAGAAATGAATCCTCTCTGGCAGGTCTAGTCAAAACCTGGGGAGACCCAGCCCCCCTCCTGGCAGCATCCAGAATCCAACATCTTGGATACCACAAAATGACACCAAAACAGTGCTGGAAAAGGAAATCAAACCCCTCACGTTGCAGATTCCTAAGCACAGGAGAGGGGAGGATTCTTCTGTCCTCCTGGCAGGAAAACTGTATTCAGAATTCAGGAAAACTGTGCAGAATTTAGGAGACTGAAGTACCAATGAAGACAGACAATGAAGAAATGCTTCTCCTGCACCTAAACTATCCAAAAACAGGCCCCAAGGAACAGCCTAGCCATGTTCAAATGCCTCCAGCTTGCTGCAGGAGGGATTTGCCTCAGTGTGGGCTCAGAACTGTAGCTCATGAGCCACAAAAGCACAGCAGTAACAGCTGCATATAAACACCTGACAGCCTCCGGACGTGCTCTGAACCCCAAGAACTCATTTATGACACATGTATAAATTGTACAAAGTCAGCCCATGACCACAGAAATCTCCTCCTTGGGCTGCCTCACTCTTTCTCCTGCCCTTTCCTACACCCCAGCCCATCCCCATGCCCAAGAAACCCCAAGCGAGCATCAAGATGAGAATTCTGAAGACTGGAAGTTCACAATGCTAAAATTTTATCAAAACCATCTCTACCAAACCATCAACTCATCAAATCCCAGAGTGGCTGGAAGGGACATGAAATCCCATCTCATTCCATGGGCAGGGAATAGTGGCACCTGCCACTATCCCAGGTTGCTCCAAGCACTGTCCTACCACTTGGACACTTCCAGGGATGTGGAGTCCAGCACCTCTTTGGGAAATAATGACAAAATGTGCTTTTTCAAATGATGAAGTAGGGTCCGTAAATAAGAACAAATATTGTTGGCCCAACTTGCACAGGTTTATATTTGCAGAGCGTGCAGGGTCTCCAAAAGCCTTGCCCATCAAAAATGAACATGCCTGGCAGCCTGCAGGGGCTGACACCAGAAGCTGACACATCCCACCCACACCTGCCTGAGCAGGAACAAGGCCGGAGCAGAAGGCAGCGAAGGGGAGATCAGCGTCACCTCAACCACACCTGGCAGCTCCTTCCCCACAACAAACATTGCTTAATATCTGGATCAACACCAACTTCCAGTTGCTGAGTCCAATAGGATGAAGTTTAACCAGTCCAAGTGCCGAGTCCTGCATTTTGGCCACAATAACCCCCTGCAACGCTATAGGCTGGGGACAGAGTGGCTGGAGAGTGCCCAGGCAGAAAGAGACTTGAGGGTACTGGTCGACAGCCGACTCAACATGAGTCAGCAGTGTGCCCAGGTGGCCAAAAAGGCCAATGGTATCCTGGCCTGTATCAGGAATTGTGTGGCCAGCAGGAGCAGGGAAGTCATCCTTCCCTTATACTCGACACTGGTGAGGCCGCACCTTGAGTGCTGTGTCCAGTTCTGGGCCCCTCAGTTCAGGAAGGACATGGAGACGCTTGAGCGTGTCCAGAGGAGGGCAACAAGGCTGGTGAAGGGCTTGGAACACAAGCCCTGGGAGGAATGGCTGAGGGAGCTGGGGTTGTTTAGCCTGGAGAAAAGGACACTCAGAGGTGACCTTATCACTCTCTACAACTTCCTGAAAGGTGGTTGTAGTGAGGTGGGGGTTGGTCTCTTTTTCCAGGCAACAACTGACAGAACAAGAGGACACAGTCTTAAGCTGCGCCAAGGAAAATATAGGTTAGATATTAGGAGAAACTTTTTTACAGAAAGAGTGATAAAATATTGGAATGGTCTGCCTGAGGAGGTGGTGGAGTCACCATCCCTGGACGTGTTTAAAAAGAGATTGGATGTGGCGCTCGATGCCATGGTTTAGTTTAGTTGAGGTGTTAGGACAGAGGTTGGACTCAGTGATCTTGAAGGTCTCTTCCAACCTGGTAATTCTGTGATTCTGTGATTCCCCTGCTGACAAGCGGAGCAGCAAATGAAGGAAAATCACATCCCCTTACCTGGCAGGAGGAAGAGATAGAAGCTGAGGGGAAACTTACTCCATTTCCTCCCATGAGCCCACAAGTGGGAAAGATCAACAGCCACTCAAGTGCACTCAAGTGCACTGCTGGCACTGAGGCTGTGCCTACATCCCCTGGCATGAAGCAAAGGTTGGGCTGTGACCAAACTTGACTCCTGGATGCACTTTGAGAGACCACAGCCACAGAAAGAGCACAGCCCAATAAAGCCCTTTATCTTCCCGCTCTGCCAGACGGGAGCCGGGGGAAGGTGCAAGCAGGATTTTGTGTGTCCATGCACGAGAAATACTTCAAATCTTCACATCTCCAATCTGCCTCCACCCTGCTTTTTTACCCAAAGAAATAAAAAGTCCTTGTCCCACAGCTGGGACAAATCTGACAGGTGTTTCATAACCCACTTGCATTTTTGTATAACTTGAGCAAGTGCTAAACATGGAACAGACTCGATGGGAGCACTTCCCTTAGCTAAAGGGAGAAAGGGGAGCTGGAAAATGAGCAGGACAGCTACATGGCCAAACTGATTTTCTAAAACAAAAGCTTTTCTAGGAGTAGAACCCAAAACTTCCCCCCTTAGCTGAATGTTGCATAAAAACTTTGGCCCGACTAAAAGTATGAGGCATTAACAGGAGACTCACAGCTCTGGGCTGTATTGCACCTCCCCATGTCTTCCCATGCACAAACACATCCACACACGTGGTCCTGTCTCCTGCTGCTCACAAATCTCAGTCCCCACAGCTCCAGCACATCTGCCCATGTCACACCTCACCAGCAGCTGTGCTGGGGAACAAGGACAAGCTGTGCCCTGAACAACTTCTCCAACTGCTCTTCCTTTGAAGAAAAGGGTGTTCCAGGGAACCTGCAGCCTTTGGGCAATATTCAACTCACACAAGCATACAAAATTCAAAATATAGCTGACAAGTAATTCAGGTGTAGTGGGCCTAAGAACTAAATATTTTCTACATATTAAAAAAAAAAAAAAAAAAAGACCACACACTGCAGGTGTTTACCTACTCTACAAAGTAAATATTGCCCAGAGTGAAGAGAAACATTTATACAAGGTGCAGAACAAGCACAAATCAGTTAAGACAAGGCACCATAACCTCCCTCACACACTTTTAATATGAGATTTTACGTTAATCAGAAAATCCCAGAGTTGTTGGGTTGGAAGGGACCTTAAAGCTCCCCTCATTCCACCTTCCACTAGTGCAGGTTGCCCCGTCGCACCTGAAATCAATCCTACAGCTTCAGGACACAGACAAATTAGGGTGGGAAGGAATCGAGTGTGTTTGTGATGAAAACATCCAATGACATTTCCAGGAGTTAAATGATTTAAAGAAACTGTCCTGGACCCATGAAGGAAGTTCTCCAGAGTGCAACCAGGTGGTTATTTACACTCACAGCCACTACTGTGTGTTCAGCAGTGATGGAGATAGGGGAGAAGAGGAGGAAGAGAAAGAACAGAGACAAGGCCTGTTTCTGCCATATCCTGGGAAATTTCCAAGATTCTGACAGAGGAAACAGGATTAATGTCTTTATCATCAGAATTAACTGTCTTCCCACCAAAACAGAGATGCCCAAACCTCAGTAGAGGTCCAAACAGGCATCGATACAAGCCCTAAAATGAGTGGTTTGGTTTAGTTTTATCTCAACCCAATTAAGAAGGAAAATCTCTAAGAACATACTGAAACTTAGATGTTTCATCTGAGCCTCCAGAAGACTCAGGAATTCCATAATGGTTGCTATATAAGGCTCCAGCCTCCCTAATTCTGGCAAAAGTCCCTTCCCAGCAAACACAAAGCTGCTCTAACTCAGCCAGTAAGAATAAAACAATTGACACTACTGTCACTGATTTTCAGTGCTGAAAAGAGATTTGTTTGGGAAAGAGACTGAAATGATCATATTGAAATCCTAGGTCTTAAGCATCTACGGGAGAAACTCAAGTTTCTTTAAACAAACAAGTTTCTTCACTGATTGAGAAAGACTTGAAGATATGTGTACACAGAAGGGATTGCACAGAAAAATCCCTAAGGAAAAGTAGGACTTACTTTGAAATTTTTAATCCCCACAATTTTTTATCTCATTTTATAACTCGGTGATATTATTTCTTAAGAGACATTAAGGTGGAAAAAATGGATTCTATTGTCAGTGGTTGGTCCTGATGACCTGGGAGGTCTTTCCAACCTCAGTGACTCTGTGTTAGTCCAGGGACATCAAACTCATGACACTGCACTGAAAAGCATCCCATGCTCTGAAATACTAATTGTAACCTTCTGGTTACCAAAAAGTGAAGGCAGTGGGGATTTTAGAGCTTTTCTGGTCAGTCACAAGACACCAAAGTTGGATTTCTGCTAAATTTTGCCTAGAAGTGAAGCTCTTGGTTCACTAAATAAGCCCCAGTCAGGACTCACAGCCAGTCAGTGGGGTACAACACACAATCCTCCAGTAAGGAGAGAAGGGCCAGGAAAATCAGACTCTCCTGAAGCCAGGAACACTGTGCCATCCAACCTCCCACATCCGCTGACACTCCACTCCAAGAGCACTTCATCAGCGCTGGCTTTTCTCCAGGTGTTACATGTAAATGTACAGCACACAGGCCAGCTGGAAAACATGAAGCTGTGTTTTCCAGAACACAAGTACACACAGGAATTACCCCGTAACTTGCCTGTCACAGGTTATTTATGTCCTGTGCAAAAGCACTATATCCTGCATGGATCCAAAATCCCAGGGAAGGAAGAAAAATGCTTTCACAGATAAAAAAATGCAGCTTCTGTATGTTGATTCAGTGAAGGGCAGCAAGAAACAGCACAACAAAATGCCTGAAATTCATGGTATTAAAGAAATTGTCTTGGAAACCGTTGCTAAATAGGATGAGCTTTAATTTTGTAAAGTAATTTGTAAACAGTGTCTTGGGTTTTTTTGATCCATGTTTTAAAATCTTAATTGGTTGTGTCCAGAGGATGGACTTGAAGAGTTAAAAACCTCCAGAGGATGAACTTGAAGAGTTACATGGTTAACTGCATAAAGGGTCACAGACAGATCTGTAACTCTGTTTTCATTTAATTTAGAAAATTCTGCCAAAATGCCAGAGGCAGAAGGTAAAATAGTAGAGATGTGAGAAGAGTATTTTCACCTTTAAATTTCCCAGATGACAGTTCAGGGAAGGTGGGTTGTGAACAATTCGGGTTACACTGGAAACAGCTTCATGTCCTGGGAACTACACAAGAGCTTCAAATTGGAATTGGAATTGGGCTTTTGGTGTTGGAACACTGAATTCACTCTCCAGAGGGGTTGGTGTAACCCTGCCCCTGTGCAACACACTCTTGGTAAGCTCCTGTTCTCCACAGAGAGGCATCACCCCACATTCTGCACATTTCAAGGAACTCAATTCTTGCCAGTGTTCAAACACACAAGCACGAGGACAGGAGTCATGGCACAGCCCAGCCTGGGACAGCACCCTGGGGTCACCTGGGCTGGCACTGCTGGCACAGCCAGTGTGATTCACTAACCCCACGATGCTCATTAACCCACGTTAAGGAATCAGTGGTCACAAGGACAAATTTGGGACTTCACCAAGGACAGCTCTGCTTCACACACCAGACCAGACACAAGGGTTGGACCTGACGATCCCTGGGGGTCCCTTTCAACTCAGGGTATTCTGTGATTCTATGGAAAAACAGAACCTTTCCCAGAACAAGCTCCCAAGCTGCTCCATACTGTGGACAGATGAGACATGCAAACCCTTCTCTGCTTTCTAATATTGGTATTTCAAGTAAGCTTGAAACTAAAAACTTAGTCGTTTCCAAGAGAAAATAATGAAATAAGGAATTACCGACCGTTCTGTGTAAAATAAACATTCCTCTGCAGCAAACACTGATACAATAACTTGTCTAAATGAGAACACAGAGGATGCAAAATGCTCCAGCCCTTCCCACAGCTCAAACCACCTTCAGCCATGGGGCCAAGCACATTTAAGTGTGAACACACTGTGGTGGAACCATGGAGCACACACACAGAGCCTACAAACCTCACAACTGTCATCCAGATTCATTATTAATTCTGCAGACAACTCAACTTCTTGTTACTGTTGCAGACACAGTTTTGTTTCCAGGGGTTGCTTTATCCTTACTCTGATCATCCCAACTTGCAAGACACAGACACTCATAATCCTGACAGAAAACACATCATCCACACCTTAGTTGTTTTTGTAATGGGAAAATAAACCATTCAGCCATATGATGCACCACAAAGAATTATAAGAGCACATGGGTACTTCATTGTTAAAAATCTAAGTCTTCCCTCTCCCCTGGGTTATCTTAAAATCATAAATGGTAAATTTGGAACATTATTTTCCAGACTCTCTGAGTGAACTGATTGACGGCCAAAGTTCTGCATCTTTGTGACACTGGATAGGCCTGAAAAGTTCAAGACAGCTGGGAGAGGAAAGCAGGGCTCCAGGAGCAAACCCTCCCCGTGCCTGTGGCCAGCACTGACACCAGCAGCTCTGCAGGATCCTCTGCTGCCTTTGAACTCCACTTACTGGAACTAGCTGGAAACTGAGGGATACAGAGAGGCTTAAAGGACTTCAAAGGGATGAGGGACCAGAGGAAATAAAGCCCAGCATAGCTGTCCAGGGTGTATTCAAAGTGCCCATCAGAGCTCAGTGTTCCTGCTAAAAGCCATCAATAATTCAAAGTGCACCAGCCTCTCAACTCACTCCTCCACAAAGAGATTCCAAGTCCAACCCAGCTTTCATTTAATTTGAAAGCAAATGGCAAAGCACAACACTGAATCAAACATTGAGCCAGGGGACTCTGAACCAGCCCTGATGCTTCTCAAGTCTCACACCTTTTATCAAGCCTCAGTAGCCCTGAGCTCCCCTCACTTCAGCACCCTTGTCCTGGTATGACATTCCCTTCCTTTCATGCAAATCCTGTCTGCCCCAAGGCTCCAGCTCCCAGTGGGTTTCCTGCCCATTCCAGCACTGCTACACCTACAGTTATTGCAGGACTTAGCAGACAAAGAATAATTAAATAATTTAGCAACATTGCAAAGTGAATTCCTGGGCTCAAGCTGTAAAAATAACAGAAGATGTTTTGATTTTTGAACTACTTCAAGCTGATAAATGGGAACCTGGTCCAAAATCAGTTCTTTAAAGGCTGAATGTTTTGACATGTCGTATTTGCAAAAAATAAGGTTCACACTTAAACACCACACAGAGCAACTACACAGCTGCACTGCAAGGTAAATCAGAACAATTTCTGCTGGGATCCAAACCAGGCAATACCAACCCCCCCCCAGGAAGTGCATTTTTCTACTCAGTTTGGTTTATAACCATATTTTTAAGTTTCATCAGTTTTCTAATAGAGCAGAATGGATTTTAAGGCCTGTTCAAGGATTCTGAACATATATAACATATATGGTACTATGTATTTTTATTTCCAGCTCATATTATACCGGATTTGTGGGTGTCTATTAAGGAACCATCTTCCCTTTAAATTATTACTTACATAATTCTAATTGTGATGTTGCCAAAAGTTCACTCTGCAGTCAGAGCTGTCAGTTCTGACTGCAACTCCCAAACCAAGTCCTGAGCCTCCAAAAAACCTCTGATGGAGTTTGTAACATCTCTGTGCAGATCTAAATAAGCTTCTCATAAAAGCTCCTTCTGGGAGATGAACTATTTGAAAGGAAGAGATTCAGGATAGTGGTAGGGAATGTCTTGCACCTTAAAATTATGTCCCAAAGCAAGTTTTTATTAGTATTTCTTTTGCTCATCTGGTGGGGTGGAAAGAAGAATTGCTGAATAGAATCAAAGTTTGTTCACTTAGTTTTAGGAGATAAAAGAAGTTGAACTTTAGGGGAGGGAGTCTGGAAGAGGCAGTGAGAGAATCTCATGCTTCTCCAGGTTAGGATTTGATTTTCAAAGCCCACAGCCACACATCCACGAGTAATGGAAGCATTCCCTTTCCCTTTGATGCTTCTATGCCAGGAAAACAGCAGCCTGAGTTTGCAGGTTCTGCTGAGAAAATGGCCAGAAATGACAAGCCAGAGGAAGTAATTGATACCTTTGGAATTCTGAGTCAAGATCAAAGAGCTCTCTGCTCTGCATGCTCAGGAGAGCTGAGGGTCAGTGCCTTGCCTGCAGGACAGGGAATCAGGAGCCTCCACCTTCTTTTCACAACCCACAGCAAGGGATAAAATCACAAACCCATCAAAGCCCACAACCTACTCAAATGCCTTCCAGACACCCAGCAGTCTGTGTGGGGGGAGTGTGTGCCTGTGTGCCTGCTCCTCCTCTGAAAAACAGAAATCTGCCTGAATCCAGACCCTTGGGAACGTTTATGTTCACAGGAAATCTTCTGTCCAAATCTCTCTGCTGCAAGTAAAACAAACATAAGTGTGGTCTCAGCTCAGCAGAGCCAGAAACACCCTCTGTGATCCCTGTGCAGCTGCATATCCAGAGCCCTGGCACGGGACAGGGGGCACCTCCACATGGAGCATCCCAACACCAGGAGCTCAAGGGCATCCCCCTCCCCAGAGGACAGGCTCATCCTGGGCACTCCAACAGCTCTTCCCTGATTTTATACTGAGACAACAACTCTGAGCTCACCACACCACAGTGCGACACTGTGGCTCTGAGTGAAGCAGTGCTGATGTTCCAAGACTGGAAATTATCTAGAAACCAGATCATGGAACCACCACGAGGAAATGGTCACAAGGCTCAGGACACAGAGCACACCTGGAGAAAGAGGTGGAACAGGTCTGGTGTGTCTCATCTTTCAGCAGAAAGATGTCAAAGCCAGGACAGTCACCAAATGTTGCGGGATCAGGTTATATCCTGACAGACACACAACTACAGAACCCCAGAATGGTTTGGCTTGAAAGGGACATCCAACCCAGAAGCTCATCCAGTGCCACCCCCTCCCCTGGGCAGGGACAACTTCCACTATCTCAGGTTGCTCCAAGCCCTGTCCAGCCTGGCTTTGGACACTGCCAGGGATCCAGGGGCAGCCACAGCTGCTCTGGGCACCCTGTGCCAGGGCCTCCCCACACTCCCAGGGAGGAATTTCTCCCAGCATCCCATCTCTCCCTCCCTCTGTCAGTTATCCCAGCCCTGCTCCTTCGGCAGGGAATGGATGAACACTTTCCAAGGGCAGGGCACACACACAGCAGGGCAAGCTGAGCTGATGAATGAACATTTAACAGCCCCAGCCTGCCTTGCTGCCCCCGAGCTGCCAGTGCTGTCATCAACCCTCCGAACTCTGGCACCGAGCAGGGTCTGAACAAACTGCCCTTTCTGGAGGCAGGTACAGTTTAAACAGGATGGGAATGTTCCCACACAAGTTTGGTTTCACAGATCATTCATCCTCTGGCTTGCCAAACCTCCACAGGAGGGGAAACGCAGAGCCCAGCTCCTGTAAATCTCAGGGATCATATCTACAAGGCAGTTATTAAATCACTCCAGCCTAGCATGCTGGCAGATCCATGAGCCCAGCATTACACTGCATTTTAACACCATTCCTGATAACAGGATGGCTGGCTACAGACAGAAACAGAAGGGATTCCATCTCCCTTCACACACTACCCAAACAGGGATTATTTTTCTGGAGCTCACAGAATCTTTTCAAGCTTATAATATATTTTAATTATATGGGTAATACAGCTTTCCCTTTTTTTCAGGTCATTAAACTGCAGGGAAGAAAAATTTTCCAACACAACTCTGTTCCAGTCACTAATTAAACCAATTTTAACACTTTTCTGCAACATGTTGGTAAAGATTATTTATGGGGCTGGAAAACAGCAGGAGGTCAATGTCAAAATAACAGCTGGGCTTCTTACAGCCACTTGAAGATTTACTCATGCCATCAAATAGCCACAATGAACCAAAATCCCTACAATTCCACAGCCAAGGTTGCTGTATTTTCAGTGGTAAATGCTGGGGAAAGGAAAATAAGCTGGATTCCTACAGGAGGTCTCTTGTTTTCTGTCCCAAATGGGTCTGTTCTCCTGTGGAGATATGGATTATTCCCTATAAACTCATAAGAACATCCAAAAGAAAAACTAGAAGGTAAAAAAGCCCAAAAAATACCTGTTGTACTGAATCAACAGGTTAAAATCTCATTTGCTTGTAATAACTCTTTGTGGGTTCTAGCCCACCCTTCATGGGTACAGCTTCACGAGCATCTTTTTAAAATAAAGAACACAAATGGAATCAGACAGAGCCAGTCAAGACAAATAAATCCAGGGAATTACGGAGTGCCTGTGAGAGGCCATTCCATGAGCAGCCAGCTGAGCAGTGCCAGCCAAATTGCCTTTCCCTTTATAAAAAAAGATGAAGTATTGATTTCAGAACAGTCAATCAAAGGGAGCAAAGTGTGTAAAACATCTTCAGAATGATTTAGCAGTAAATCCACACAGGAACACCAGCCTGGATCTCCCTCCTGCCCTGTGCATCAGTTGAAGTTATCCTTCCATGACAGAACCCATGCTGGATTTCTTCCCATTTTACCAAGGAAAAAAAACAGGCAACCTGGAATTTCACAGGTGTGATCTCGTTCCAGGGAAGAATTTTTCTGAGGAGCTTGTGGCAAGCTGGAAGCCAGACCAGGAAACAGCAGAATCCAAAAACTGAGGTGAACTTACTCGAATATTTTCCTAACTCCTTTGGCAGCAAAAACCTTGGCCCAGAGACTCCAAATTTTTAAAATTTGTTGATCTTGGCAGGAGGCTGTGCCAATTTTCAGGGAGTTGTGGCTGGAATTATTAAGTTAATAGAGGCAGTTTCCACCTACACTCTGAACAGTTGTTTTTATATACCCATGTCCTTAAACCAGCCCTTGCAAGAACCCCACCAGCACTGTGGAAGGCAACAGGAAAGAAATCACATGGAAAAGACAGTGAATGGGAGGGGAAGTCCTTGGTTTAAAGAAGGGGAACATACCAGAATCCAGCCAGGTAATTCTGGGAGAAGAGTAACAGCATCCAAAGATGGAGGACTGAAAAGGGGCCCATCTTCACACATAATCTCGGTCTGCATCTCACTCAAATATTCACAAAGACAAAGCAAAATGCAGTAAAATTGCCTTTCGAAGCCCCAGTATGCACCAAAATTCAGGCCAATTTTTATGCTTTTTACTATGAACTTGCATCTTTTAGAGGGACTGAGGTGGGGACCTGCTGGTTTATGTTTTACCTTTAAAAATCAATATTTTTTCCTTCTTAAACACTTCAGAAAGTGAGTGGGATAAATGATATTGCAGCCTGGAGCTCCTCATGCTGCTCCTGACTGCCATGCACTGAAAGCATCATACCCACAGAAGAGCTGGGGGCAAACAACTCTCCTGCCCTCAGGCACTGAGCAGGTTTGGGATCAAATCCCTGATGGAGAGGTCCAAGCTGGGCTGTCCCACCTCAGGCAGACACGCAGCAGGGAGCATCCCCATCCCTGTTGTTTCCAGCTCATCCACAAGACTCCTTTTAGCTGTGGCACCTGAAACTGCTCCAGTTAACCCCAGCCAAGGGCATCTGGTCAGGCTTTACCAGTTCTGTTTCCTTTGCAATCCATCTTAGGAAAAAAAAATCAGACTCCTTCACAAGCACATTCCCCCTGTGCTCCCCCTTCCCTGGAATATCATAAATAAAGAAAAAAAGGCAAACCAGAAGAAGATGACCCCGAAAAGGATCTTCTCAGCAGGCTTTGCTGACAACAGGCACAGAAGGACTGAGCTGCTCTTTGCAATGTTTCTGACTCCCAAGGCACGGCAGGAACATCCAATTCCAGGGGCAGAGCCCAGCTGCTGCTGGAAGCAGCCCATCAGCTTGGCTGGAGCGTTGCAGAGGCATTCCCACAGCAGCCAGCTCCTGACAGGAATTCCTGGCAGCTGATGCCTGCACAGGCGGAAGTGATTCTGCCTCAAATACTTCCTTTACCACTGATAACACAATTCCTGCCTTTGCCCTGCCAAGGGTGCGCTGATAACGAGAGGATCTGCAACCCACTCCTGATCCCACAGGGATTTATTTTTAGAAGTCAGATACAGCAGGCAAACAGAGATTGTGCTGTTTGAAGGGATAATTCTGTGTCAAATGCGAGATGCTGAAGTGATATGAATGTGCATTACAGCATTTTCCTTGAGCAAATGGCTTTTGAGGAAGCAAAGAATATTATTTGGGAAGTGTGGAGCTGATCAGCTCTCCATATGCCATAACTAAAACCTACTCAGCTGAAGATAATGTCTTAATTCTTTCAAGTGGAGAACAGAGTATTTATTCCTGGCAGGAAGGAGATATTTAAGAAATTCCTAATCGCTTTTTCTCCTGTTTATATTAATGGCATATAGCACTAAGTGAAATAAAACCATATTTCATAGAATCACAGAATATCCTGAGTTGGGAGAGACCACAGGGACCACCCAATCCAGCTCCTGACCCTGCACAGAAACCCCAACAATCCCACCCTGGGCATCCCTGAGAGCAGTGTCCAAACGCTCCTGGAGCTCTGGCAGAATTTTTTTAGCATATAGTTATTGAATTACATTAATACCTTCTTAAATTATAAAAGAAATTTAACTCTGTCTCAGTCTAGAGTCAGTTCTTAATGCAAGCAAAAGGATATGGGACTCTATCTCACATTTTTAAACTTGGTGAATTTGAAGCTGCTTCAGTAGGTCCCACAGAGTTTTTTGAGGTTTTTTTAGTTATTTACTCATAAATCTGATAGAAAACCAACAGATAAAAAACAAAGTTTGCACTTGCTACATGCAGTGCTGCTGTTGGACAGTGTGCATTTTTACCATTTCCCAAGTGTAATTACAGACTCTTCTGCACAAATGCAATTCAACCACTTGGAAATGACCTTCTGTTTGTACAGAGATTTTTATGCAGACTTACCACCAGTGTGTTCAATGAGTGAGAACCAGGTCAAAAAAGTTAAAGGGCACATACCTTGTCTTATTTACTGAGAAGAAGCTAAACTAAGAAAAAGGTAAATTGAGAAGAAACATTTCATCTCCTCCGGAAACAGACCATGAAGAGGTTGAACCACAGTTCTGAACATTGATCCCATATCAGACTAAAACACATCTGAGACAGAACCTGGCTTTTCATTATAAACTCAAAGTCAGTGATGCAGCCCTTAAAATAAACACAGTAATGAACATAAGGTATTTCAGCAAAATGCCAGTGAATTTTGGGCACTGATGCAATCTGTGAGGCTGAACCTGTCAGTACAGCTTTGTCATCACTGCCTTTGCCTCATAACCAGCAGTTTCCTGGGATGCAACACATGCCTGGCTGACCAGCCACAGGTATGGGATAAGATCTTGCTGTTGGAAGCAGCGTGGCAGGACATTTCTGAAGAGAAAAAGGCCCCCAAAATGCACCCAGACTCACTAGCACTGTGCAAGGATAAGAAGAGAACAAATCCCTTTTTATACCTCTCAGCAATTTAATTTAAAATGATCTCATGAAGTGAAATGCCAGGCTATTAATACCTCCTGCACCATGAGACCATATTATAAGTGACATAAACGTTACAAAACAACCTGAAATTCGGCCAGGCTGTTAATAGACAGCATTACACAATTCCTGACATGGACAGATAATACTGTATTTCTCCTATGCAAATTTCTAACAGTGAATAGATTTTGAAAGCAGTTTACACCCACCACCCCTCAGATGCAACTCAGTAATTCTCTATTAGGTGCCAAGCTGTCACTTCCCATCACTCCAGCCCACTGCTATTCTCTGCTCTACCTTGGGAGCACAAAGGAGCCTCCAACTTGATTAAAATGCATGAGCCCTGTGTGAACCTATTTTTAAATATCCCAACTAATACTGCTGTTGTATTAACAGCTTTCATTTATTTTACCATTAATACTGGTATTCTAAGGAAATGATGCAATGCTTTATCTTTTCGCATTTCAGCAGCAAAGCTCTTGTTCTCAAAGAGATTTTTCACCATGTAAAGAAGTCCTGACACTGCTGGGATTTATCAGAAACCTTGCTTAGGAAAAGGAAGCAATGAGAGACACAGAGGGCCTGAGTCAACTTATTTAGGCACACATTTTGCTGTAGGTACACAAATAGCTAAACATGTAGGGTTTTTCAGAGAGAGATGTGGTGGGAACAGAGAACTGACCCTACAGCACACACAGAGTCTCAATTTTATGGCAGTTCTTCTCATGCTGACGCCAGCCCCTGCTTTCTTCCTTGTTTCATAGCACAGACACAGACAACAGCTCAGGGCTGAGATAACCAGTAACAGCTCAATAACCAGTACCATTTTTATTTTCTGTGCTACATCCTTCCACAATTTCTGCTTTTCAGGCAGACTTCCTCTGGTTATAGCCTCTGGTCTGGTTGTGCCAGGGGACCACAGAGTAGGAGCAGCAGTGACACTACACAAAGCAATGCTAAACCAAACCCTGTGTGTGGGAACTTCTACCAGAACATGCTCCAGGAAAACCTGGAAAGGATGTGCCACCTGATCCTGCTTCTGCCTCTCACAAACATAAAAATGAACCCTGCAAGTCTGCCCTGCCTTCCTGAAAACATCCCAGGAAATGCTTAAACCCACAGAATTAATTGTTGGTCATCGAAAGGATGTGCCATACACAGCTTGTGCTCCTTCTCCAGCTGCACATTGTGCTGAACATCCCTGAATGATGGGATGGAGAACTCAGAAGACCACAGGATGTAAAAACCACACCTGTGTGGTCACATACCTGCTCCAACATAAAGCTCCTCTCCAGAATGACTGAAAAATTAGTTCTGTCAAATCAGCAAATCACCAGAGACAGAAAGCAGGGACATGGATCAGTCCCACTGTTCCTACGTGCAGAAAATGAAAATAAACAGTTTTCAGCAGAGTGAGGACTGCTCCTGTTTGCCCGTTTCCCAGGGACCCTCACAGGAACTGAGCTCCCTGCACTCTTATTTCATGCCCAGTATTTTGTGTCACTGGCTCTGCAGAGCCCACACACCAGAACCAACCCACCCAGAGCCACCACGTGTGAGCAGCAGCAGATCCCAGCCCTGAGCAGGACCCAAGTTCCTTCCCAGCCGGGATTTTACAGAGACAGAGAAAAAACCCAGCTGCATAATTCTGCTTGCAAAAGTGTCAAGTACAGCAGCATGAAAGGCTGTAAATAATTCACTCAATGTTACAGGAAATGTTTTACAAATGAAAAGGTTGTAACCTCCTTTTGGCTACAAGGCTGGCAGATGCTAGAGGCATTCCTGCTCCTCTAAGTGCAGAACAAAATGTGTCCTGTTTGTGAGAAACTCCTGGGTGTCAGCCCTCCCTGGAAAATGCTTCTGCCTGTATTCCCGAGGGAGGGATCACAGAGGAGCAAAGCCTGCACACTTGCAGAAACGCAGCTCAGGCTGACGAGCAGTTTCTGGTATTTTGATGACACAGCTGCTGCAATGCACAATGCAGAGCTAAGGGAAGGGGTAAATTTGATTTATTTATATTTACATAAATATATTCACACAATTGTTTAATCACACACACACACACAAACCAAAAATACACGTGATGATTACAGATGACTCAAGAATGAATGCTTGATACAGTCTTAAAACAGTGACATCAGCCAAATCCAGAGGAAATAAAACATCTCCAAGCTCAAAGGAGAACTCCACATGACTGAGTGCAGATTCTGCCCCAGCACATGGAAGCGATTACAAATAAAGTCTCTGCAGCTCTAACTTCTTATCACTAAACATTTGGCAACAAACCAAATAAGCCTCAGTGAGGTCCCTCTATGCCTCCCCAACAGGTCAGCCAGCAGGAAGCACAAGCTGTTTTGTGTATAAAAGAAATCCAAGACTCACCTGTATGTTGCCAAAGTCCACATTTTCATAGTGGAAATGTGCACACTCAGCCATCTTCGGGAAGTGCCCCTTTGTAAAGGATAACCTGGAGCACACCAAGAGCACACCATGAGATGGATGCAGATCACTCAGCAGAGAAAAACCAAAGGTACTGATACAAAACAACAGCAACTTTCTCATCCTAAAGCCAAGGGAACGCAGGCATTTGTTGATGTGATGCACCAAAGCAGTGGGGAAAGGAACCGAGTGTGAAAGAAAAGCTGAAATGCCAAGTGGCTTTTCCACTGCAGCCCTACAGAGCCGTGTGTGACATTCCAGAAGCACCACATCCCGCAGGGTTCCAGACACGGAGCAGGGACAAGCAGCTGCACCTCACCAATGCACATCCACAGCCTTACACGAGACACGGGGGAAGCAGAACTTTACCTGTGAAAGGCATCACAGCCCATCAGTCCCGGGGGGATGTATCTGAGGGTGCAGAACAAACTCTATTTATCCTTTGCCTTTTGCAAATTCAAAAGTCAGGCATAATTATTCCCAAGTGTCTCCAGTCACACTGGTGGCTGCCGGGGAGCTCCTCTGGCTCTGCAACATGCTCTTGCTTCTACTGAAGCTATTATAGACTCCTATAGATATTCCTGGTGGTGAGCCAATGAGATTGTCATTATCTAGCTCCCTCTTCCCACGGGAATACAAGTGGGAAGTGAGATGCAGCATCTGGCTGCTCAGCACTGGAACAAAGAGCCATATCCCTCTCAGCAGAGCACTAGAGGGGTGAGCTGAAGGCTCAGATCCATCAATCTCAGGGAGTTCTGCTCCTCAAGTCAGCATTTTTAGCAAAGTAATATTGATTATTGCTGATCCCCATTGCTGCAAGCATAATGACTTGGTTTACAATCTCTGGGAGACAAGTAGAGACAGAAATACAGCATGAGCCCACAGGAAGAAAAACCAAACTGTGAGATCGGGGAAGAAAAAATATCCCTCAGAAGGGAAAACTGTGCAAATCCATTCAAATGAAGTTACAGAGGGCAGAATGCAAAAAGAAAAGAGAAAAAAAATCAGATAAAAGATGCATCTAGGCCACCCACTTGTCCTGGTTTAGCTTTCCAGAGAATAAGGACACAGGGAAAATTATCTCACTTACATATTGCCTGGGCTTCTTTCGAGATTTTTCTCTATGTATGTTCTATTGTGGGGTTTTTTTAATTAATCACTTTCAGGAAGAATCACAGAAGAAAATTAGAAACACTGCAACAGTGAGGTTCAGAACTCCACCTGGTTTTGTTTCTATGGCCAGAGAGAGGAGAGAGAGCCAGCTAAGGCTCTCATGCCCAGTTTTAAGTTCCATTAGCTCACATGGATTTTGGTTGCTCTGCTGAAGATCCACCATCACAAATTGTTGCTGAATGCCCCGCACTGCAGCAAAACAGCAAAAACTCAGCACAACAAAACCAGAAGCCCAGGAAAGACAGGAAAAGTACAAAACTCTGCTCTTACTTTTTCACATTCTTCACTTTCATGCTGGCCGTGCTGCCGCAGGAACGGAGCGGCAGCTCCCCCGGGATGTCCGGAATGTCGGCACCTCTGGCCTGCAGGGAAGGAGACAGGAAAAGCAAGGGAGTTAAAACAGGGCTGCAAGCTCTGGACTCTGCCTGCTGAGCAGGAGCCCCTCTGTTCTGCACGGGAGTACAAACCTCAGTGTGCTCAAGTTGAATTCTGCCTTTTAACCAGGGCAAACTGACGCTTGGGATGAGGATCGGGGAGGTGACAATCCCTTCCTGCCCCAAGCCTTGCTAACCCTCACTATAACTATGAAATCCAGTGTTTCAGTCATTGCTACTTCGGCTTTCTAAAGCTGAGATTTTCAGAGGTGGGAGTGAAAAAGATATTCACAAACTCCACACCTGGACTCCTCATTAAGTACCTGATTTTCCAGACATCTGTGCATTTAGAATCAGGCAAAGGCACTGCAAAAAGCTGGATTGCTCACACACTGGAAAACAAGTTAATGACAGAGCTGCTTATATGTGGGAGGTGAACTTCTGAAATAGATGTTTGAAATTATTGGTTTAAGTGCTTGAGGATATTAAAATTCCTCAATCACTAAAATTCATTTACTTCAGTGAGGTTAGAACTCCAAACTCCGTCCTTTCTGTTCTGTCATACCTTCCCATCCCCTCCTTCCTCCAGCTGCCTTTTCCCAAACCATGAGCTCTGCTGGGGTTGAATTCTCCATCACAAGGGACACAAACACTCAGCTCCATGGGTTTCTCCCGCTGTGATCCAGAAGAATGAGGGAGGTTCAGTGAGGCTTTTATGGAGAGAGCAGTGATCAAACAGCAAGACCAGTACAGACTTCAAAGAGCAGAAGGAGAAAAACAAAACCTGATGCTGGCCAGAAACTGCCCATCAGTGATGTGGGTGACTTCAGCTGAATGAGCTGCTTCTGCTTTATACAATGCACCAAAAACATGAATAATGTCCCAAAGAGTGAATGCTGAACCAAGAGGAAGAAAGGCACTTTAGTGTTACTTCCCTTACAGGCCTAGAACCAAAAAGTTTTCCATCAAATCCCTTTCCTAATGACAGGAGCAAACAGATGATTGCCCTGATGTCACATCAGTGACATTGATGCTCTGGGCACCAATGGCTCTGGGCTGGTCCAACAGCAGATCTCTGAACAGCTGGATCTGTCCCAGAGCTGTGACTGACAGCAGAACTCTGTCAGAGCTGCACTCTGCAGTGTGAAATATGGAGAAATTGGTTTCCTCCCCCAAATCTTTACAGTTGGACCAGCACAACCCAAGCTAGCAGCCTGTGTGTGGGATGAACACCAGGACAACTTTTGTCACCCCTCCCTGAAGCTCCCATTTCACCCTGACATGGGTCACCTGTACCTGAGCTTCATCACATCACCAAGGACTGCAGTAAGTCCATGGCATTCTCCTCATTTCCATCGAGCAGAGCAGTGCCAGAGAGAAAGGGATTCATCCCACTGAATGCCAGACAGGCACAGGGGTGAGGCTGCAACTACGTTACCCATGTGAGGGTCCTGCTACAGTCACCAGCGACACTCTGATACTTTGGGTCCATTCCCCTGCTTCAGACAATGGGAGGAGAGTCCTGGAGTGGTTCAGGTTGGAAGGGACCTTAAAGCCCATCCAGTCCCATGGGCAGGGACACCTCCCACTGTCCCAGGCTGCTCCAAGCTCCATCCAACCTGGCCTGGGACCCTGCCAGGGATCCAGGGGCAGCCACAGCTGCTCTGGGCACCCTGTGCCAGGGCCTGCCCACCCTCACAGAGAAGAATTCCTTCCTAACATCCCATCCAACTACTCTACGTCAGCTTGAATCCACTCCCCTTGTCCTGTCACCACAGGTCCTTGTCCACAGTCTCTCTCCATCCTCCTTCTCAGCCCCTTAAGGCTCTGGAAGGCCACAATTAGGTCACCCTTGAAGTTTCTCTTCTCCAGGCTGAACAATCCCAATTCTCTCCGCCTCTCCTCACAGCAGAGCTGGCTCCATCCCCCTGATCATCCTGGTGCCTCCTCTGGACAAAGCCAAGCAGGAGCCCCCATTCCCCTGGACAAAGGGCTCCAGGATAAGCCTGGCTCTGAGGAGATGAACACCCCGACACCTGCAGCCACCCACCAGCAGCTGCACCCATCCAGCTCCTGGTGTTTCCAGCACTGTCCTTGGAAAATCTGCTCTGAGAGAGCTCCACCCTCTGAGCACTGAGTACACCTGAGTCCAGGGCACCCAGCTGCACCTCCCCCAGCCCCGACTCTGTGTGACCCCACAGCCCCCCAGCTCTGCACAACAGGCACACCACTCACCAGAGGAAAACAGGAACAAGATTTGTACACTTAAATAAATCTACCCTGGGTTGAATGACTTACTGAGCACACAATCACCTCGGGATGTAATAAGACACTTGAGAGTCTCATTGTGAATTTTAGCATTAAGAGGATCACCAATTTAATAAACCTTACATGTCTTTTACATTAGAAAATAACTAATTACAAGAATAAATGTGCCATTCCAATAAGCTGCTTTTAGGCCAAGCTGGATGTGCTTGCTCAACTTTCTAAGGAACAGAATTTCTGTAGGAAGAAAAGTAATTTTTCTTCTCCATCAGCAGTAAGAGCTGGTGGGATACAAAAATGGATAAACAATCTGACAGAAAACGTGGGCTTCAAGCCAGTTTGCAGCAGTGGGCAGAGAGCTCCCTGGATCTGACTCAAAGAGGCGTAGGCAACACTCACACCTCCAAGGAGCCCGAAATGCCAGCACCTCTCTTGGAAAAGTTGTATTATCCTCTCCTTCCCAGTGGAGTTATGTCCAAATCAGCTGGATTTCTGCCTCTACTATCTCCTGCATCAAGTTAACTGGACAACAGTGAGATGCAAGGCAGTAATTAATTCCAGGGGCTTTTCCAATTAGACCCGAGCTCCATGGACTCTGCTGCAGAACAGTGATCTCTCCAAAACTCACACGTAGGGCAAAAGCACAGAAAGGTAAGTAAGGGCACAGAACCTGTGCAAGCTCACATCCTTATTTAGGGGTACCAACACCAGAAAGAAACTTGGTGAAGAGACAGATACCAAAAATAAACTTATTGCAATTTCAGAAACTGTATTACTTCTAAATAACCGCGACTCCTTTCCATTCAAACCAGAGATACACAACTACATAAAATAGATTTTATTCACTATTTTGCACCTGTTTTGATGCAAATCTTGGCATGCAGCATGCAGGTTACTCTCCCCTCGAAACACAAACAAAACCCTCCAAATGAGATTTGCCATCTTTTGTGCTTTGTGTCACAGTAATTTAATTTTAAAAATCATTTTGAAACAGTTGGATTATTTACATCTGAAAATTAGCTACCTGGCATCATCAGTGGATTCTCACTTGCCTATTCTCTATGCATCACTGTGCTGAAGAAACCTGGTAATTGCAGAGCAAATCTGTTTATACAAATTGTTTAGTCCCATTTCCACAGCTGAATGTCACTGCTGCATCAATCTGCTCCGGTCCAAAACTTGGTAAACAAATTAGAGCTCAACCCAGAACTCAGTGAATCGATTTACCAGGAACCTCAGTCTCTTACCTTTGCAGGGAAGGCTTTGGAGCAACACCACTTCAGCAGCTTGCCCTGAACCAAGAAATTCTCCTTCCTAAAGCTGCACTTGTATCAGTAGCAGCTGAGACAATATTGCAGAAACTCAGGATTTTGTCAGACACCTGCAGGGATTTCCAGGCAGGGAGATCCCACTAAAACCTTCCTCCAGGGAGGAGGAAGAATGCCTGTCTGCCCGTCCAACCCTCCCATGGATCACAGGATGACAAAATCCTTAAGGGTGGGAAGGGCCTTTAAGATCAAGACCATCACCCACTGCCACCACTGTGTTCACCACTGAACCATGTCCTAAGGCTCCACATCCACACATTTTTTGAACACCTCCAGGGACAGTGACTCCAGCCCTGACCTGGGCAGCTGTGCCAGGGCTGGGCAGCCCTTTCCAGGAAGAAATTGCCCCCAACATCCAACCTGAGCCTGCCCTGGCCCAGCCCAAGGCCGTTCCCTCTCCTCCTGTCCCTGTTCCCTGGGAGCAGAGCCCGACCCCCCCCGGCTGCCCCCTCCTGTCAGGGAGCTGTGCAGAGCCACAAGGTCCCCCCTGAGCCTCCTTTTCTCCAGCTGAGCCCCTTTCGAGCTCCCTCAGCCGCTCCTGGGGCTCCAGACCCTTCCCAGCTCTGTTCTCTTCCCTGGACACGTTCAAGTGTTGCTTCTAAATTCCCTGGGAATCCAAGAGCGCTCACAAATCAGGCTGTTTGGCTTTAAGCATTTGAAATTTCTAGTCTTTTTATTTATAGACATGATTTTGAAAACTTCAGCTTTGTGCTCTCTAGCACACAAAACCTTAGTCATAAATAATTTATATCTAACAATTCCACTGCATAATATGAAAGGATTTTCTCCTAAAAAGTTTCCTTGCATTTATCAGAAAACATGTCAACCTGTCTCCCTCACATGCAGAGACGCAACACAATCTGAAAATACACATAAAACCCAACACACCCAACACAACAGTTCAGTGAACACAACGTGATGAAGTTTCCACCTTGGTATCCTCCGCAGGGGAGAACATTGAACCAGTGCAGAACCCACAGCCCTCCTCCTGCTGCCTCTGACTTACTCTGGGATGCAAAAGAAACCCTGGAATCCCACCAGTAATCCCACAGTTGGTTTTCCACAGGACTACAGGAAGAGACCTGAGAAGGCAGCACAGACACACCTCGGCAGGTGGCTAAATCCAGGTGAGATTTCTGAAGGCGGGAATTGAATCCAAGGTTATCAGAAGCAAGAATAACTATTAAACAGGCACTAACATCCTTCCACTGTCAGTCTCTCACCAAAACCACTTTGGAGGGACCAGATTGCTCTGGATTCTGTCAGCACATGGCCGTGTTTCTAAAAACAGCAGAGCTGATTCCAAGTGCTGCTTGGTTTCCATGACAGTCTTTCCTTTATATCATCTTCATTTCCCCTCGATTTTCTTGGAGGGAAAAAATACAAAGAGAGGAAAAAACCCAAACCCCCTTCAGAGTCCTCAAAAATCCCAAAGCTTTGTGTCAGTTTTACTTCTTTGCTGGAGAACAGCAGGGAACAGAAATGTTGTTTCAGGAGAAGGCACTGCTCTGTAGGAAGCAGGAATTTCTTCATTTGGCACGAGGAGGAAAGAAGAGGCCTGAAGTGGGAGCTCATGTACAAGGACATCAACAGCTACCCCAAATTCTGGGTACCAACTCACTGCACAGCTGGCTCAGCATCCACTCCTTCAGAGAGTTTGCTCTGCACTAACAAGAAAGTGTCCCACAAAAATCCCTGCTCCCAGAGGTGGAAGGTGACGGCTCCACCAGCACCGTCCTGCTCTCAGGAATTACTGCCCAGGAATTTGCCTGGAAGGATGAAGGAAGAAATGAAGGAAGAACGAAGGAAGACATTTGTTCCATCTCAACTTTGACCCCACAGCCTTTAACACACTCCAGGGACAGAAATTACTCTCTGCTCTTCCTCCAGATATTGTGACAACTACCCTGGTTCTCCACAATAAACAAATCAATGAAGGAAAGGGAAAATGCTTCACTAAACTGAAAGTCACCATGTCCAACCTGCTCCAATTAACTCCAGGGGAAAGGCCCCAGTTCTGCAGCATTTATTCCTGAAAGGATTGAGATGTACTGAGCACAGCAAGGCTACAACTGAGTCACTGTTCTGAATGGCAGAAATATGTGGAAATGGATGAAGGGACCCCAAAATGTCAGAGGTACAGGGGCAACATGATGGAAATGGAAACACTTGCCAAGTTCTTCATGTTACCACTTTCCATGGCTTTATTTAGTGGAATCAAATTAATTTCCTAAGTATTTTCATACAGCATGGCTCTGTCACGTTAACACATTGCAGCTACATCTTTCAGAGCTGCCTAAGATATTTGGACACATTTAAAATAAAGAAGCAACACCTGGTTCAGGCACCCAGGTCTGACAATGACATCTTAAACAAAAATAAGTGCTTGTTAGACTATAGCAGCTTTACCAAAGAAGTTAAAAATAACATTAAACATCCCACTCCATTCTGCACTTAATTGACTCAGAAGGCTGTGGTCTCCCCATTCCTGGCAGTGCCCAAGGCCAGGCTGGACAGAGCTTGGAGCAGCCTGGGATAGTGGAAGGTGTCCTTGCCCATGGCAGGGGGTGGGACTTAATGAGCTTTAAGATCCCTTGCAACACAAACCAGCCTGGGATTCTGTGATTGTAAGGATTAATCCTGTGCTGTTCATGTTCTCATCAGCAGAGTGCAGCACAGGCACATTCAATAACACCCAGCACAAGGATGTTTTTCAGTGAGAAACTCTGGAACCTTTTAAATTTTGTAATTTCTTTTTTAATTTAAGTCATCACTTAGCTCCTTCCTTAGTGCAAACATCCTTTCTGTCTGGAGGGGTGCTTTAGGTGCAGAGCTCAAGGCCAGGATGGCTCAAATAATTACAGGCAGTACTGACTTTGTAATTTAGCTCTCAGTCTGCGGATTGTGGAATGTGGAGAAACTCTCACGCAGCCAGAGATGCCTTTAAAACCTCATGGCAACTGAGATAATGGGATAGAGGAAAGGAGTGAAAAAATGACAAGTGCTTACAGTAAGGAAACTTTGAACATTGGCAATGCACATTCTTAATCCCATGTCTAAGAAATCTGCTTTCAATAAAGACATTTCAGTGTGAAGCATTTTGTGAATTTAGAACTTTTAATTCCATTTTCCATGTTCCCAATTCCGAATTGCTCCAACTGCCTGGCATGTATAAAAGGGAATTCTTCTCTTTTTTTTAAAGGATGACACAGAATGTGCTTTTTCTACTCCCAGCATCTCACCTAAAAAGGGGAGGGGCGGGGAGGATAAGAAAAAGCAAAACAAAAAACCCCAACACTTCAAAGCACTGCCATGAGCTGGCAAATTCAGGGAAACCTCTCATTCCTGAGACTTAGCATCACACAGGAGTTAGCCCAGGGCATCCATTTACCATAGTTTAAAGGATCAGCCTGGAATGAGCAGAGAACAAACTCTTAACTATTTGTCCACTGTGTTTTCAAACAAAGATCTGCAGCTCTCGGATATGCAGTAAAACCTTCTCCAGCTCCCATGTGAAACCACTGAAGTGGAATCCAAAACATGGAACAAGCAGCTGGGCAGCTCTGAGCACCTCCTTTGGCACTGCCCCTGGCCCTGTGACCGAAATTCACCTCTGCACAGCAGCTTGATCTTTGTGCCCTGGCAACATTTCCCCAGCGAGCCTCAAAGAGACTCATGGATTTTGGATTTGGGATTTTCACTGATTCTCTGCACATGAATCCAATGCACCCGAGGGGTGCTGGTGATTCCCAGCCAAATAGTCCCAACACTTGTGTTTTCCTTCACAGAATCCACAGTTTTAGGGGCTAAAACAGACGCAACCAAGCACAAGTGAATGGTCAGCTACTGAGGACAGCATCAGCATGATAACTCCGTGATAGCCCTGAGTTTGGATCTGACATTCCCATAGTGAAGGCTGATTACCATTCCCAAAGCCCCGGGCCCAGGAGCTGCAGGGTACAGTACACAGCCTCACACAATGGCTGAGTGCCTCAGCAATGCACTTTCTTTAAGAACAAAAATCCCACATATGATATGCGTGGGAAAGGCAGCCAGGGTTAGAGTCCTGCTTCCGTACAGCCTACAAAATAAATTATAGAGAAAAGCCACAGAAAATAGAACATCCAACAAGAACAATACTTCTGATTCCAGTTTCTTGTTGGTAAAAAAAAAGACCCCAAAGATCCCAGCTACTGCTTGATGCACGGAGGGAGGAGGAGATCCTAATCATGGCTTGGATATAAAAGGACAATTTGAAGCTTTGGGTCGTTATGGTGGAAAACAATTTCTCATCACACAAAACCCAACAGAGATGGATTCAGGCTCAAACAAGTAAATCCCACTCTGCTAAGTCCCCTGGCCACAGCCAGTGATTATGCAAATAACAATGTGATGTTATGTTATAGGTATAAATCGGATTAGCAACTCAGGAGTTGTCCCAGTGCAGCAGCAGAAGATGGGGAAGGTGGAAAAATGCAGCCTGACATTCAATCCCAGCATCTGAGTCAGTACAATTAACAGGAATTTATATTTCTGTGTGTTAAGCCAATGTGGGCTGAGCTTTTGTTTACAGAAAAGAGCTGTTTCCAATGGCATGAGCACAAAACTGGGATCCCCTGCACTCCCTGCCCAAAGCCCTGGAACAACGCAGCAATGTGAGGAATGTGTCTGCCTGCAGCACGCAATTTACACCACACACTGTCCATAAACTTCTGACCAGCACAACAAAGAGTCACTTCATTAACTCTATCCAAGGGTGTGGGGAAAGCTCAGCCTGGGAGCACACACCAGGCTCCACAAACTGGGCAGGACTCCTCACTCCTGCCTTCCCGCCAGGAGGGTTGACACGGGCTGGAAATGTGAGGTGACACCACTCTCCAGAAATGACCAAGTGACACTCAGGTGAGGTCAGAACAGGACATTTGATGCTGCAAGCGCTGGGAAGGTGAATAATGACCACGGAGATGCTCCAGGGCTGGAGCCCCTCTGCTCTGGAGCCAGGCTGGGAGAGCTGGGGGTGCTCACCTGGACAACAGAAGGCTCCAGGGAGAGCTCAGAGCCCCTTGCAGGGCCTAAAGGGGCTCCAGGAGAGCTGGAGAGGGACTGGGGACAAGGCCTGGAGGGACAGGACACAGGGAATGGCTTCCCAGTGCCAGAGGGCAGGGCTGGATGGGATATTGGGAAGGAATTGTTCCCTGTGAGGGTGGTGAGGCCCTGGCACAGGGTGCCCAGAGCAGCTGTGGCTGCCCCTGGATCCCTGGCAGTGTCCAAGGCCAGGCTGGACAGGGCTTGGAGCAGCCTGGGACAGTGGGAGGTGTCCCTGCCCATGGCAGGGCTGGCATTGGATGATTTCTAAGGTCCATTCCAATCAAATCTATTCTGTAATTCTACAATGTCCTCTTCCTCACATCCCAAAACACATAAACTCTGCAGAAATTGATGGTGTGAACCTTCCTCCACCAAGGATATTTTCTTGCATTCATAAAGTTATTAGCTAAGAATTAGGTAATTTTTTCCCCCTAAAGATCAATAGTTTTGGAGGAAAAAAATTAAAAACCCCAAGACTGAGACATAAAAACACATGCACTGGGAAATTATCCCCAAACAAATTAAGAAGCCATTGCTAGATGGGAATGCACCTGAGACACACCAGATGATCTGTGCAGAACAGCTGAGGAGCAGCCAGGGCAACACACACAAACCCAGGGAAAGGCTGTGCCACAGCAAGAATCAAAAGTTAAACTCTGAATTCTGCATCCACACCACAGAGCAGCTTCAGGTTCTTTCAGGCTGCAAATATTTGGTTGCAGTACAAGTCACAGAGCAAATCGAGAACAAGCAGACCCTAAAATTTCTTTAACCCTTACTGAAACAAGAGGCTCCCCAGGAGCACTGCTGGCCTGAGGCCGGGTTTGTGATAGCCTGGTTTGAAAGGGCAAAGCCGACATTTAAAATTCCCATCCCAATCCTTCAGCCCCAGGCTACTCTCTCCTCCCTCCTCTCATTGCAGCTGCAACTGGCTCAGTGGTACAGTGCAAGTCCCTGAAACAATTCAGATTAAAAGAGCAAAGCTGAACTTCCTTTGGGAGTTACTCCTGAATGAGATGAATTCAGGGATTCACTTCCCAACTCCTCCTCCTGGGCAGTGTCCAATGCCAGGCTGGACGGGGCTTGGAGCAGCCTGGGACAGTGGGAGGTGTCCCTGCCATGGCAGAGGTGGGACTACTGGATGTGCTCTAAGGTGCCTTCCAACCCAAACCATTCCATGATTCCATGAATAATCTGTGCTCTGGCAACCACGGCATTTGATCAAATCCCAAAAACCATCGTGCAGCCTTACACCAACACAGCACTGACCAATACTGTGCAGCAAGGCAGAAATGTAGGGAACGTTTTAAATAAAAAAGTCAAGCTAAAGATTACCAACATCTTCAGGGAATAATTCATCACCTTATAATTCATGAATTCATGAATCATGGCAAAAAAAATTAATGCCTACAACTTTCAGAAAGACCAACTCTGACATGATTTGTTTGTCCCTTGGGCTTACACTGGGGTGGGGAATGGAAGGGGATGGATGAGAAAACTATTGATAATCCTTCAAAAACTGTTCCATATTTGCCCTGCACTATGGTAACTAAGAAGACATAGACACTGATAATAGAAAAAAGAAAGCCAGTTAAAATGAACCACTTATAAATAAGAGACTTCTTTCCCTTCCTAGATGTTCCACCCTATATTTAAGCAGCTGTAAGTAAGGAAAAGTGATTGACAGTAAATAAATTATAAGTTTTATCTCCCAAATAAAATAAGTACATTTCTAACAACTGTAGTATTTCCTGTAATCTGACAACAAAACAGGCATAGAAAGAGATCAGCTTTGGAACAGCTTGGGAGGGAAAGAGGTGGAGGGTCATGACAGTGTAATCCTGACTCCAGAGCTCGGGGAAGGAAATAACCTGGAGTAGCTACAACAGCATCCCCAGCACCATGGGAACAGCTGCACCAGCCAGAGCAGCCTGGCTGAGCCAGAATTCGCGAAGAAATGCCAGACAGGGTGCATAAAAATTGGTGATCATGGTGCACAACAAACTGCACTGATCCAGCCTTAGCAAATCCTAAACCATTCCTTCATTTTGTTGTATAGAACAGACTTTCAAACAGGTACTTACAAAATATAATTTGAATTTCCTGGCTCAAGGCTGCAGTGCCAGAGTGCACACACTGTACAGGCTGCAAATGTAACTAGAAACTATTGCTGCTCTTGCCTATGAAAACTGAATGATTGCTATGAATTAATACTTCCTGCCAAAAATACAGTATCCCTTCGGGATTAATTGAACTTATTTAATTGGCAAACCCAAATGGAAGCCAATGTACCAACCAAGTGATTGCCCCAATTTCTAAAGATTCTTGGGGACAAGCTCCGTGCTGGGAGTCAGCCTGTGAAACGAAAAGGCCCCTCTAACCAAGAGGCAGAGAAAGAACCTCACACAGCACCAGAAACCCTTGCCTAAAGCTTAACGAGGGGAAAAAATGCTCAATTTCTGCAGCAATAACAAGGAAAAGCAAGTTATGTGGTGTGAAAAGGAAATACAGGTTACTGGTGCAAGACCAGATCAGAACTGCTTTGACCAAAATATTATTGATGCCTGCCTGATGCCTGCCTAGTGTGCTGGCCTGTCCCCAAACATTTGTGTCACATCAGTGCCTGTGCTGTCCATGCTCCCTGGGTTTCTATCCCATCCCTACCTCTGTTACACCCATTCCCCGGCCTGAGCTGCAGCAATTCACATGGAAATGCTGTCCAGTGCTGGACACAGAAGACACGCTGCAGTTTCTGAAAGATTAGCAAGTCCTGACTCACTAATCCAGGCAAGTCAAGAGCCTGAGCACCTCCACAGCACAAAGCAACCTCCAAATTTACAGGTAACATAGGTAACATTTTCCATAGCATTTAAGAAAGGCAGTGACCCCTCAAAGTTAGAGCCAGAAGCCAAATGCTGGAGCATTTAGGTGGAGAACCATCTAAGCCGGGCTCTGAGCCTGCCAGAGCTCATGGAGAACTTGGACACTGCTCTCAGCACAGGGTGGGATTGTTTGGATTCTTGGCCCTCCTGTGCAGGGCCAGGAGTTGGACTCAATAACTTGTGGATCCCTTCCAGCTCAGGAGATTCTATGACTCTAAAGTTCATTTCTACTAAATTGTCCAAGCCCTTCAAAAATAGCAGAAAAACCCCAAAATTTCAGCTTCGTCTCTCCCCAAAACTTCCCCTTGCACCTGAGAGCTTAAAATTTCACACTTTTAAAAAGAATTTGCAGCTGGGCAGTCAGAGTTCAAAAGAACTTCTTTTCCCCAGGAAATTTCTTCCATGTTGTAGAAGCCATCTGAGAACAGGAACAGTCTGACAAAACTCTGACAGTGACTTCAGAGCTCCCAGCCACATCCTCAGCTGTACAATTCCGGTGTTGGTTCATACATGTACAAAGCATGAAAAGACACAGGAAAAAAAATCCAAAATATCAATTTTAACATGTTTAAGGGCATTATATCTACATATCTCAGAAGCTAAAGTTAGATCATTTCAGTAAAACACTATTTGGAAATCACTACAGCTGACAGGGCCAAGCAACTGGATTCACCACGTTCCCTTTTCATTCAGATTTTGCCACAACTCCTGGAAGCATTCATGTTAGCCTGCATCAGAAACAGGCCTGATATTTTGTGAATTAAAAACCAACCAATGAACCAACACAAATTAAAAAAGAAGCCCCTTGCGTTCTATTTTTGGCATCTATTCTTGCAGGAGCCCCACTCAAGACCTGGGGCAGAACTGGCCGAGTGCTGCACAAACAATGAAAAACAAACACTAAGGACATAAAAATCTTTCTTTAAACCCCTACAATGCACTAATCTCTGCACACATTCATAATTGCATTTAAAAATAGTTTTCTCCTCACTCATGTCCCAGATTTAACAGTGATATATTGAGGTCTCATTAAAAAGCCTTTATTACCTTCACAAGGCACGGTACCTTCCCTACCTGGTACCAAATGCTGAAAATACTACAGATCTCAGAATCCCTCCGACCTAAGATTGTTACAGGATGTGAAAGGACAGGCTCCAACCCCTATGCCTTTCTAAAGCATTTATAGGCTTGCATTTCTCCTAAGAAAATTCCATCAGGATAAGCCTACAATGGTGATGGGTACCAGCTGCAGCTGCTGCCTTCTTGTGCACTTGTCGAATTCTCAGATTCAGGAGACTTTTCCATCTCTAATTTAGGGGTTCCCTTTTTCCAAGTAAACTGGCTCTAAATCAGTAACAGCTGACTCCAACATGACCCTGTTACAGACAACAGAACTCCCAGATTCTGTGAGATCCCAGCCAGAGGTGTCCTGGGGGTGGGGCGGGGAGGGGAATAAACCTTCAATGGGCTTAGGGACTCATATTCTGAAGGCCTCTAAAGCTGAAAGAATTGGAAAAGTTTAGGAAAAGTGACTCTTTCAGAAGCACAAAGAGAATCACAGAAAGGCTTGGGTGGGAAGGGACCTTAAAGCCCATCCCATCCCACCCCTGCCACGGCAGGGACACCTCCCACTGTCCCAGGCTGCTCCAAGCCCTGTCCAGCCTGGCCTTGGACACTGCCAGGGATCCAGGGGCAGCCACAGCTGCTCTGGGCACCCTGTGCCAGGGCCTCACCACCCTCACAGGGAACAATTCCTTCCCAATATCCCATCCAGCCCTGCCCTCTGGCACTGGGAAGCCATTCCCTGTGTCCTGTCCCTCCCTGCCTTGTCCCCAGTCCCTCTCCAGCTCTCCTGGAGCCCCTTTAGGCTCTGGAAGGGGCTCTGAGCTCTTCCTGGAGCCTTCTCCTCTCTAGGTGAGCACCCCCAGCTCTCCCAGCCTGGCTCCAGAGCAGAGGGGATCCAGCCCTGGAGCATCTCCGTGGCCTCCTCTGGACTCTCTCCAGCAGCTCCAGGTCCTTCTTGGAGTGTTTTTGTATTCCCCTGACCGCCAGTGTCAGGTGAACGCAGCTTCATGTGGCACCTTTTGTGTCAGCACAGTTGCAATGGGTGCATAAATGAAGATTTTAGTATTTATCTCAGCATTTTTATCTTGCTTCCCCACAAAATTTAGCCAGGTAGAAGACAAAGGCAGCAGGCACAGAGGGTCTGTAAGCACAGCAGCCTGGTGGGGGAAGAGCTGTTGGTTCAGTGTTTTTAAACACTGCAACTTCCTGAACTCAAAGAGAGGTGATGGGAGTAACTTGGGAGGTCAGTAACGTGTGGTAAACGTAATATTAAGCACAAATATCAATTTATGCTAAAGTTAATGCAGGCTGAGGACAGCTGTTTTGTAGGCTCATGTGAGAAATATTATATAAAGGCTCTTTCACAACTTCATTTCTTGTAACTTAGAAACAGAGCACTCAGCAGGGCCTGACAAGGAAAAGATACCCCTCTCCTTTCAAATAACATTACTGTCTCAGAGAAATGTTAGAAAATCCATAAACTGCAATTTTCCTTGGCTCACAAAGGGTTTTTCAGCCCCAGAACTCAGAAGTGTTCTATGAAGGAAGTCAATATCATCAACTACATCTTCTTAAGTGGAGCAGAGGCAGAAATCCCAGGATGTGTGAAGGTTACCCAGCAGCTGCAGCACAGTGGGAATTGGGGGCTGAGACAGCCAGAAAAAAATGTGCTTAATCCACCTAAATTCTAAAAATAGAGAGCATGAGCCGGAGGGGAATACAAAATGTAGCAAAGCTTGAGGAGCACACAAGCAGCTGCCTCGTTACCCAGCTCCTGGGAACCCTGTCCAGCCAGGGCTGCCTACCCTTCAGCCTGGACCTCACCTGCAACACAAAACTGCACCAGAAACACTGAGAAGAGATGCCCCATCCCTGGAAGTGTCCAAGGACAGGCTGGAAGGGGTTTGGAGCAGCCTGGGACAGTGGAAGGTGTCCCTGCCCATGACAGGGGGGTGGCACTGGATGAGAGTTAAAGTCTCTCCCAACACAAACTGTTCTACAGTTCTGGGATCTCCCCTAAACAAACGAGGTCTCCAACACAAAATCACTTGTCCTCCTGCTAAACCACAAACACAAAACAAGCAGTGTTAAAAAGCAGGTGGAAGTATAAATAATAAAATAAAGAAGACAGAAGTTGCATCAAACAAAGGACTGAAGCTACTCAGGTGCCCACAATGAACTGGCAATGACAGAAACATTAAAAAAAAGAGTTTCTGCCACCTTACATTTACAGTATAGGAGGACATTCAATCTCCACACATTTAGAAAGAGCTTCAGTTTATTTCTTGTTAAGAAAAAGCTCTGGAAACAAAGCACTTATATAAATTAATAATAAGCACTTTGAAAAATATTGTGGATAAAAGCGGGGAGGAAGAGTGGGGACGAGTCATTCATGTAACTGTGAATGCCTAAATTGACTTGTCCCAGTAAAAGCAAGCACCAAGGCAAAGTTCAGGAGACAAGTGCCAGGACTCCCCCAGCTCCCCACAGTGTCCCTTTTCTCAGCCTTTGCTCACCTGGCAGAGGGTGAAATTCATGTGAGGTGACAAAGCCTGGTGCCTGTCGGGGCTCCAGCAGCAGCCAGGAGAAGCAGTGCAGAGAACAACTTCTCCAGCCCTGCAGCCTCCATTCCCTGGGGGCCAGGGCTGCAAGCAGCAACAAAACCTAAAAACTGCACCTGCAACGACCACTAAGCAAAACTGAGATGTACTGTGGCACTCTGAGACAGTCACAGCATGGAAGCACCCATCTCTGGGACAAGGCTGAACCAGAGGCTGCTAAAAATGCAAAGTGAAGGAACAGAGTGAGGGGAGAAATCCCAGGCTTAAAATGATCAGGGAAAAGGCAGAATATTGAAGATACGCTGGTTAAACAGAGAACAGTCACAGTGCTGAACAAGGTCCTGCAAATATTTACATCTAAGTACTGCCCCTGGCTGGAGGTAAGGCAGAGGTTAAAAGTGGAAATTTGATTTGCTCAACAGAGTAAACACAAGCAAGTGAGGTTTTTCTCCCCCCTCGTTAAATTGTGTTCAGAGGACCCTGAGGTCAAACCAACACTGTGAGCACAAATCCAGCCCCTCTAAATACAGGTTCAGTAGCTTTACTGTCCTTCATCACACCAAGTCACTGTGCAGTAATCCCAGCTGGGAATTTCCCTGTTTATCATCCTCTCAATCTCAGTTTTGGCATTGCTGGCACAGAGCTGTGCAAGAGGACATGTTCTAAAACTTGAATTAATTGGGCAATGAGTGGAACATGATGCAGGATAAAATAAACACTGAGCAGTGTCCATGAGCACAACAGCCTCAAGCAGGTGAACATTCCCTTCACTGCAAATCAACCAGGAGAAAAAAACAACACCAAATGAGATATGCCAGGAAACCTGTGTCCCAGGTGAGGACACTGAATTACAGCCTGACAGCTCTGAGACACAGCTGGAGGTCACAGACAGCAGAGAGGTGTCACACAGTGACTCCCACCAGACTCCAGGGTGTGGGAAGCTCTGAGCTGGAAGCAGGTGCTGCTGCCTGAGCAGCACTACTGGGAACAGACAGTGCTCCAAACTGGGGCCAGGGTGGAGAGAAGGTAGAAACAGCCTCACACAAGGAAGAAAAAAAATTACAAAGTGAAAACTGAAAAAACTGACATACTGGGAGAGCTGGGGATGTTCACCTGGAGAAGAGAAGGATCCAGGGAGACCTCAAAGCCCCTTGCAGGGCCTAAAGGGGGCTCATAAACAGGAGGATGAGAGACTTCACACAGGCAGAGGGTGACGGGGGGAGTGGCTTCCCACTGCCAGAGGGCAGGGTTAGATGGGATATTGGGAAGGAATTGTTTGTTCCCTGTGAGGGTGGGAAGGCCCTGGCACAGGGTGCCCAGAGCAGCTGTGGCTGCAAAAACCCCCACATATATTTAGGTAATCCAGGTGTCTGTGGCCCAATGTCCACCTGAGTGCCTTCTGTGAGATGAGAACAGCATCTCTGTGTGTGCTTTTCTGCAGCTCTGGTCCCTCTAATGGCAGGTTTACTCTAAGGCTGAGGTTTTATTATGTAGACTTACCCAGCATTTTGCTAAAATCTCATTCCTCAACAATGCTACATGCTTCAAAGAGCATGTTTTTACAAAAAGTTCCCTTCATGCTCAGAAGTCTTGCTGAAAAAGAGGTTAATGCAGACTGAAAATCGTTGTGACATTATGGACCTTTTAATTGGTTACGAGACCTGCTTTGGGGCACGCATTAATAGAGCAGAAGCGTTGTGAGAGCTCCTTCCCTCTCCTTGACAAACTGCCAGAGGAAGGGAAGCATTCTGGCCTTGTTCAAAGTACTGTGCAATCCATTAAAAAAGCTGAAACTCAGGGAGTATAAATGGAATAGAGGAGCAGAGTGTTCAGAATACAAAATAATGGGAAGAGGAGATGTAAGCCAAGTGTTTTACCATGGCACTGAGCGTCTCCTCCCAGTCCGGCCTCTCCCTGGGATGGATGCTCCTCTGCAGCTCTGGAACAAAGTCATCTTCTTCTGCGTGGACAGAGGACTTCATCATTCTGGAAAGGAGCACAGAAGTTGGGATATTCAGTGACAATTCCTAGGTAATTTCACACCCAGTCTGTTACGGTGCTCAGTTATGTGACAACAGACAGAAATCCTACACACTCCTGAGTTTCCCCTTCTTCCTCATTATACAAGGAGGACAAGAGTGTAAATCTGATGGAGAGAAATCTGCACTTCCTAACCAATCAGTGGATAATTTTGTTTAATCACTGCACAATTTGCAAGTCTCACAACACAGAAAAATGCAGAGGAGTGATTTTCAGTCCACTTCAGAAAAATGGCTCCTATTGCCCAGGCAAACAGCAAGAGAAACACACATTTGTAAGGATAAACACATTTGATTCCTCCTGCCGGAGGTTTTGCCTGAAATGGGGATAACAGTTTCCAAATCTTAGTCTGACTCCACATCCCAAGGCCTGATCCATCAGCTCTCATCTCATTCCTTCCTGATCCTATCTGAAGAGCGAGCACCTCCAATCAGCCGGATGTGACCAAGTGAAACTTTTCTTCAGATAAGGAGCCATCTTCCAAATACCCTGTGAAGGTTATTCCAAGCCTGTACAGAGATCAGAGGCTCAAAATGAAAACTGAGAAGGAATTCATAAAAGCTCCTCAGCCCCTCCACATGACAGCACTCTGTAGATATGTATTTTTTTTCACTTTGTATAACGTGCCTTTGCAGAGATTATGGCGTAGACTTGAAGTACCAAAGGCCTGTTCATAGTCTGGTATCACCCATTCCAGTTTCATTAAATGTGATATTCAGGCAGGCTTTCATTCCCTTAATAGATCACCACTTATTTATTTAGGATAAGCATTTTGATAACCAGCAGTGCAAAGGCATGGGCAGCAAGGGCTGGTTTCTAACCCTACTGATTTATGCACCACTTGACTGAAACACGCCTGGTGGAAACCAGTTAATGAAACTCCTTTGCTTCAGATCCAAGATTTGAAGTTCTGAAACCCCAACATGCTTCTTGACACTGGGCCAAAGCATTTAACTCTGCTTTGTTCTCTCCAAGAGGGTTAAGGATGAAGTAATTAACACTGCAGTGATGGCACGGCTGGGTTAGGAATTACAGCCCGTACAATTTCATCCCCAGCTTTGTGATCATATTTCTGCTCCAATAAAAAACACATCCCAGAGAAAATGAGCCTCAAAACCAAAAGTCACAAAGCCCCAGGGAAATGCTGCTCACTGGGTTTGTGTGTCCTTCCCACCCTAAACATCACCCACTGTCCTCAGGAGGGAAAAACACAACCACCTGGGGAAAGCTGCAGAGAGCTGAAAAAAATCTGCATGAAAATGCCATGATTTAGAATACAGAGGTGCAAAGTCAGCTCAGGAAGGAGACCCTCCCCTTTTAGCAACACATGTTTAAAAAAATGTGGGAGTTGAAAGATTAAAAGTTTGCTGCTTCGATTCTCCTTTGCACATCGAGAGAAGGAGACCTGGCCTGGCTCTCACAGCCCCAGCTCCACCACAGGAGAGGTTTCCCACTTAAAGCAGAGGAAACCAAGTTGTGCAACTCAGAAACAAGAGATAAACTGAAAAAGAAAAAAATTAAATAAAAAAACCCCAACTTTTTAAGTCAATGCCATGATTTTCAAAAAGGCTCATCTTGGGGATTTCTAGACATTGGGGTTTGACTGTACTGCAGCTGAATAAAAAGATTCTAAACAAATTATCCCACAGCAGTGTCAGTCTAATTCCCTGAGGTGACAGAATGGAAGGAAGGGTGAAGACCCACCTTCCAGAGCAGTTAAAACAATCAGCTTATCAAAGTGCTTCTTCGGTTTAAAGATTTTAAAATAATGGGACTGCATTTACATCTTCATCAGCACTTGGGGATACAAATGGATTCACTACACAGCTTCTCAGGCTTCTGGCAATTCCTGCCAGATTTCTCCTCTGAAATGTGTTGGCTGCAGTGGTGAGAGTGAGTGCAGAGGAGAGTATGTCCTAATTTAAAATAATCGTGGGAATCAGGCATATGTTCAGGGTACCCTCACACTGGATCCACACAGATGTCACAGCATCCAGCTCTTTTCACCACACTCCATTTCTTTAATCTGTGCCTATAAAATTCCACGACAAACTCTTCCCAAACCCTTCCCACTGAGATCCCAAAATGTAGTCCCATTATTCTTCCTGTGAAGGTGTTCTGGACTTTTACTGCAAATTAGAAAAGCTCTGCATGCAAAATTGAGCCTTTAAAATAGCTCTGTGAGCTTTTGCCAGACTTGGAATATTCTACTGCTGAGGGAAATTCAAACTTGGTCACAGCACCACAAAAATACTGGAAATACTGAAGATGTTCTCTCTGACACAATTATCAACACTTGATAACCATCTGTGCACCCTTATTAATCTTTAATAGCCCCTATTTAATTCCCTGCCATCTGAGACAGAGAGCAAGGAAGACTGGAGATGCTGCAGGTAGTATTAGTCCTTTATGGATTAAGTCTGGTGGCTTTTTCCTGCCCATCAGTGGCCTGGATGAAGGAAAATAACTTTGTGAACTTGCAGCAATGAAACAGGGAGAGGAATAGGGCCAGAAAGCGGGGAGAGTAGGAAGAAAAGCAGCTTCCCAACACACTCTCCTTTTTAAAAGGTTTCCTCTGGGCATGTAAAACCTCAGAGCAACAGCTGGGGAAGGAGCTTTCCTACCAGCCAGGCATAAGGAAAATCCTGGCCTCACCCCAAGACAAGCTTGGAATACTATCTATAGGTATAACCACATTCCCACATTTCTATATGCATGTGTATTTTGTATATTTGACATTATTTTAATTTATAGAGCAAATAAATAGCACAACATACATATGTCTGGTTCACCACACACGTCAAGCTGTAACAAGACAAATTATCTTGTTTCTGCCATGGATTCTTTTCCACAGGAGGGGAAAATACCTCAAATCCCAGGAGCCCTTATACAAAACACTGACACAGGGACCTTGTAAACATTAAAGGCCAAACAAACTGAAGAAGCTGCTCTATAACAGCTCCATTTGGGCATTTCAGGAGAGATGTAAATAAGTGAGAAGTCACTACAAAATTTAATCCTGGTCATTAGAACAGAAATATAATTTTATTTAAAATGCCACTTCCTCAACCTCTCAGCAACTTGCAATGAAATGTGACACCGTTACATTAATAAAAGTTCTGGTGTACAGAGGCCATTAAGCAATTCCTCTGCAGATGAATGAACCCTTCTTCATTGTAAATTGAGAACCAAATGTACTGGAACAAATGTTTACAGGACATTTCACAAAAGGCCCCGCCCGCTTTCACACCCACCCTTTGAAGTTCTCTGGTAGGTCAAGTTGCTTAATTTAGTCAGAACTTGTACATTTGTACATGACACAACTGTATCAAGAAAACATCTCATGTCCTTTTCCACCTTCTCAAACCCCGTTAGCTGCTCCCATCGTTTATGGTATTTCCGTGCCCAACCAGGAATTAAAACCCTTTGGTGCCTTATCAAGCATTGGGTCCTGCCTGCTCACAGTCAGTTGTGTCACGGGGCAGGAAACGCCTACAGGAGATCTGCAGGGTGATTTGTATTAAGTGAACTTCATCTCAAGTAAATGTAAACTTTATATGAAATAGATGAATATGCATATGTCGTCCCTTAACTCTACAGTTCCTGCTTGTTTATAAAAGTGTAAATTGTAAACACACTTTTCACTAGACAAGAATCTCCCCTATGGTTTTGAAGGAGTCCTACATCCACAAATCTGTACGTGAATGTATTTTCACATTTCTGTTCGCACAAGAGAGAAAGAATCACCAAAAGGGGGTTTGTGGAAAGAGCTCCTGGAGTTAATCAAGAACTGTTAAAACATTGTGGGAGCCCTACAAGAGCATCTGTTTTGAGGTTCTTTGGCACAGCCTCAGTGCCACAGCAGAGGACAGACACGGCCGCCCCGGCTCTGGTGCCGAGTCACACCCCAGTGAAGGGCAGGACATGAAGGGGCTGCCAAATCCCCTCCCGAGGTGTGATGGTGGGAGAGCCCTGCCAGGCTCCTGGCAGAGAGTCAACTGTCTGCCTGGCACGTCCCACCTGGGCAGGCAAAGTGCCCCTCAGATTAAAGGCCAAACATGATCTGCAGTTGTTCTCCTCCGTGGGGACATCAAGCACTGCAGATTCTCCCAGCTGCTCCCCCCACCTGTGACTTTTCTTCCTGACCTCCACCTGAGAGGTGAGAGCCAACAAGAACTGATTTATTGGTTTATTTATTATTTCTATCACGCTGCTGCTGTGCCTGGAGATTGCTCCCCTGATGGAAAAGCACAGCTCTGCCCTACAGAATCAACAATTCCAGAGAATTTAGAGCTCCACAGAAAATGGTGTTTTCCAAGACATAAATTTTACCCCAAAGGCTACAATTTAATTAAGGCCTGTGCTGACACCAATCTAGACTGAAAACCAATGAGCTTTAAACAGTATATGATAAAATCTCATGATTGTTTTGCTGAAATAATTTGCACAAAAGGCAAAAATAACCCATCTTAGCCTGGGTGGAGCACCCTTGTCCTTCCAAATGTGACAAGTAGAGTTTCAGTCCCATAGCTCTCAATCACATTTTGGAAACATAATCCAGCAGTGAATCAACAGAGAAATACCTTGAAAACTCTGCTTCAGAGGGTTTAAAATAAATCAGTTGAGATGGAAAGTGCTGTGGGTGTCACTCTACAATACATGACAGCAGTCAACTTTTCACATCTCATGAGCTGCCCATTGCCACCAGGAAAGGAAAAAAAATTATTAATCAAGAACTGAAATTTGACTTGAAGTTTATAAACACTTGGGCAAGAAGTTGGAATCATGTGACAAACACTGGTACATCTTCATTTCTGACCTCAGACTTACACCACAAACACACACAAAAACTAGGAAATTACATTTGGGAGATAGGGAAAACACCAAAATGCACATACCCCTCTCAGCTCAATTTTCTCAGTAAACTCTGTGTCCATGAAATTAAAACTAATACAGTGGAAAGTAAGAAAATAATCACACAATATGGAGAGCAGAGATAGCTCACGAGCCTCAGGAAAAGTGAAAGAAGAGATGGGAATTGCAGGCTGACAGTGCTGACCTCAGGAGGATTTAATTTTGCGTGTTTCAAATCAGCTTTGTCAACACCTCCCTGATTACATTATGTCCATCTGTATGACATAAACCAAGATTTCTGAAGTCTGACTCGAGGATCACACGACATGAAGCTGGAAAAGCCTGGCAAGGTCAGCTCCAAGCCCACCTCATAAATAAACAAATGCTAAATGGATTATATTTAATCCTTGGCCACAGAGTGAGAACCCGGCACAACTAAAGGGTTGCTGTGATTGATTGGACACTGTTGAAAGCTGTAATTGCTACTTTTGACAGAAGTTCATCATCAGAGAGCCCAAATTCAATTACTTGGGAAGGCACTCCACAAGGAAAATCAAGAGAGTAACAGTATATTACAGTAAGAGAGTATCTAAAAATCACTGGAATGAAATGTCATTCACATATCAGCAAACTGCATTTCTGTGCACCCAGGGTGCTCCTGGGCTGCTCAGGATGCATTTATTGCCTGGTTCTGAGTTGAGTTCAGTGGGTCTCAGCCTGGGGGTGTGTATGTGTGAGGGTCTCAGAACTGCAACTGTGGGCAGCAGAAGTCAAAAAATTAAAAAAAACTCGCTGTGCAGTGCAGCTCTTTAGTTCAGGTGCCCTTCTCATGGAATGTAGGCTCCCCTGGCAGATCCATCCATGTTCCCAAATAAAGGAGGCTGGGAATCTCTAAGCTGTGGGCATAGAGGTCTGAGTAGGATCCACACTGCTGCAATCCAACACTGATCTCATTTTACTGCTTGCGATGGCTTTCAAAAATTACCCACGTTAGGTACAGTCACAAAGATAGTTTTAAAATACTTTAAGTGCCAAATTTTCTGGTTTTCCCAATGTTCAAATTCCAAATTCATGGCACACCTATGCCCAGGGAGCCTGAGATCACCAATGCACAAGGATGGTGTGGAAGGACTGTGGGATCCCCAGTACCATTCAGCTACAGAAAGCAATTGGTCACCACAAACCCTTCACACAAACTTTCAGTTCTGGGGTTTCTGTAGGTTTTCAGGGGGTCCTGTTTGGCCCTGGACGGTCAGGACAGACACGAGAGTTCTCTGGGATCAGTTCTTACAGCATGAGGTTTGTTATTAAAGCGTGTGGGTGTGAGAGACCTGCCAGGGGCTGCCAGACACAGCCCAAAGCAGCTCAGAGAAGAGAGAGAGAGAGAGAGAAAGGGTTCAAGCCCCAGGGAAAGGGCGAGCGCAAAGGATGCAGAGAGTAAAGAGAGTAAAAAAGAGAGTAAAAGGAGAGCTGGTTGCCGTTTACAATACAATAAATCATCTTCTGTGTTGAATATTCTGATTTTCCTTAACCAATTAGAACAAGCTACACATTTACATACAGCCTACAAGAATCATTGCATTACCATATGGAGTTGTATTTTAAACCCTAAAAACTGCTTTTTCGGACCTTCTGCTGAATAGGCAGGGTCTGCTCTGACCCTTGGACCTTTCTGCAAGCAGAGGGGATTGTTTCATCAAGGGGGGATTACCTGCAGTCGGCCATGCCATTGTTTTCTAGTTGTTCAGTAACTGGGGCTTAATATCTCAAAGCTTGTCTTCATTTCAGTCTCGCTCATAGTTTCTGTGTTTTTGGCATCTTTTGCCAAGTGATCATATTTATAAGGCTTTCCTATTTCATCTTCCCCAACAGTTTCTATTCCTACAAAGTATTTTTTAAAGAAAAGACTCTTTTCCCATCTGATGTGCATCTGCACCTGCTAAATGAGATTCTCAGCTGCCTGAAATCTCTTTCTTCAAGGAAGGAAAAAACCTTTTTTTTTTTTGCATTAACTTCTCTTCTTAAATGAATAATATATGATGTTAGAAAAACTTTTCAAAAACTAAATATAAGAAGTTTTAAATAAAGATCTTTTTGCAATCAGCACTATCACTTGATTAATTTTTTAAATGCCAGAGTGGACATCATAACCCTTTCACTTTGAATGCTCCTCTGCAGAGGGAGGCACACAAGGCCAATAGCACTGCAGAGATTAATTAATATATTGGTTTCCTGCCCTGCTCCAGCTCTCTGGACATGCTTTAATATAAACTCCAATACAGTCAGACAATTATCTTTGCTCAGGGGCTTTACTGTGGTTTCAGACTTCCAAATATATGTCTTGTTTATTAATTTGCAAGAACATTTAAACGACATTTTCTCAGCTCTCAAAGAAAAGTTGCACAAACAAGACCAGATTACCTGGAATTTAAAACCTGTGGACAAAAGGACAAGTCTGGGCAGGACAGTTTCCATTTTAGCAGAAAAAAGGAATCTCCAGGTACCACAGGCAGCCTCTCTCACCTTGGGAATCAGCTTTTTATTCCCAATTGACTTCTTGGTGTCCCCAACACTCTGAGAATCTCCCAACCCCTCCTAACCCTCATTGCACAAGCAAAGCCCCCGAGCCCAGGGGAGAATGTGGCTTTAAACTAAAAATGGATAAAATCAGATCAGATATTTGGAAGGAGTTCTCTTCCCTGAGGTTTACACTTGGCACAGGGTGCCCAGAGCAGCTGTGGCTGCCCCTGGATCCCTGGAAGTGTCCAAGGCCAGGCTGGATGGGGCTTGGAGCACCCTGGGACAGTGGGAGGTGTCCATGGCAGGGGTGGGACGGGATGAGCTTTGAGGTCCCTTGCCACTCAGAGCAGTCTGGGATTCTGTGATTCCAGAGCCTGAGGGCACTGCCTATGTTCTCACACAGCCACAGGGTTGTCCCAGCAGGACCTTGGCACCTCTGAGCAGCATCCAAGGTACCAAACAACTGAACAGTTCTCCCACCCATCGAGGGAAGGAGGGAGGATGGAAGAGGGGAAGTCAACACTGTACTAAACAACAAACCCTCCCTGACTGCTTCCTTTCCTCCAGGCACAGTATTACAGGTATGCAGTAAAATCAACCCCAAACCACCTTCAGTCAATCTCTAAGCCCAAAAGCAGCAAAAAGCAACTGGGGGTCAACACACTTGCCTTCTCTTTATCCTGCCCTTCCACCTCAGGAAGGCATGAGACAGCCTCTTGTCTCATCTGGGTGTGTTTTATGTCTCAGCTCAGTAACATCCATCTCCAAGTACAGTAAGTGGGTACAGAGAAAAGCACTCCATGCTCTGGAAGGGACTGGAACATGGAACTAAGAGCTTTGTGCAACTGGGCTGTAAGAATCTGCATTCAGGTTTTGCATAATTGGCATTTCTTTAAGCACTTTATGAGAAGAATAAGTTCTTCAGCTTTTACAAGCTCTGAGACGTGTTCTTAGTTATTAAAAAGCTTTATTAAAATAATCACAGAATCCTCATGCTTTTGCATACGTATTACTGAACAAACCTGCTCTTTTATTTGGCAACACATAAAAGATGTTATTTTAGTAGGTGCTCAGCATCTTCTTTCAGAAGAACACAGTGACAGTCAATAAAAAACATTCCTCTGGAATAGGCTTCTCTCATCACTTTGCCCAGGATGAGAAAAAGAATTAGGAAATCACTAAACAATCAGAATCCCTGAGCCCTGGCTTGGATTTCTTTAGTTTGACTCAGGAACAAGCATAAAAGTATTAAAAAAAATACCACTAGGGAAAAGGGCACGAACCTCTTACTTACCATTAATAAACTGCTACAAGCAGCTCTGAAGTTGGAACACAGAAGGGAGATGGGAAACGATGCTGCTCCTGCCTTCCTGCTCTGCCAAGGAGTCTGAACTCGGGCACATCAGCAAAGGTTCTTCATAGGGCAGTGAGATGTCCTTCTTTGGGGCCTTTCCCACTGCCACTGGCCATGGTGGGAATGATCTACACCCCACAGCAGGGCTCACCCTCGCTCCCTGTCCTCAACCCAAGTGACATCAACAAGGACTCTCTCACCAAGCTCTCAGTCAGAACCTGTTTCCTGCACTTCCTCTGCACTCTCCCCTTTTTGCTTGTCTCAGTAAGACCAAGCTTTCTCCCAGACAGCCCTTCTCAATGCCCAGCAAGTGCTGTTCAGCCCCTTGCTGGACCCTTCACACTTCACCATCACACAAGGCAGGAACAAACCCCACCTGCTCCCAGTTGATCCAAATGCAGCACACACCAAAGGAGACCCCAAATTGTAAAGAATGACCTAAACCTAAGCCAAGGACACACATCTGGGCTGATCTGGTGTTTCTTTGTAGTTCAGTGCCAATGCAAAGCCATGGCAAATTTAGTCTTCCCTCATGGAAGCACATCCTGGAAAAACGATGTTTTCAGCACATGGAATGATCAAGAGCAAGCACCTCATCAGTTCCAATCAGCCTCGCCTGCTGCTGAATGACAACTGCTCATAACATGAAACAACATTAAGAACTCGCCCAGTCAGACAGCTGCTGAGCAGGGAAACCTTTCTCCAACTAAAACATTTATATGGAGCCAGTTACCCACCCAAAGCTACACTTTTTATCCATCCCACACCTTCTATCCACCCAATACACCCAAACTGCCCGTCTGTGTGGTTATGGGGTGCTCTGTGGTTGAAAAAAACCCACTCCAAGTAGACTTGCTAGTGAATTCTTACAAGGAAATGAATGGAAATGAACTCTGGGACACCAGAACCAGAATAGCTGAACAAATAATAAAAGATAAGCATAAGCAAATAAATGAAGAGTAGCTCCAGTTACTCTGACTTAAATAAATAGTCTTAAATGTCCTTGCATCATATTCACAACAGCCCTCCCTACTCTCCTATTATCACTGCATTTCAGTAGTACCAAAAGCAAACAGGAGGCTGCTCAGTCCTTTCTTCATCTAGAAATCACTAGTTATATATTTCAGTATTATTATTCCTATTGGACAGCTCCTGACCGGCTAAATGGAATTAAATGGAGGCCTCCAACTGCAGCAAGTCATCATCAGGGACAGATTTAGGCAGGTGGGGGTCACACAGGCAGGGAACGTGCAAAGCCACACTGTAATTAATTCTCGACAGCAGAACTGTGAATCCAAACAATTCGTGATTCCCTGGGCTCACCAGCACTGGGACAGACCTGCCCTGGCACCCCTCTGCACGAGCACTGCTGATGCAGGGAACGGGAAGATGGGAGGGGTGCAGCAGACACAAGGGGACAAGAAGGAGCAGTGCCTGGGAGCTGCAGAGGAAGGGGCAGAGGGGTCAAACCCTCTCACAGGGTGCCACAGCATATTTCCCTTCACTGCCAACACACCCAGCACTGATGAAGTCTTTAACAATCAGAAATGTATTTACTTTGGCTTTTGGAGTAATTTCACATTGTTAATTAGCATTTTCAGTGAATAATAAAACCCCCAATAACCAGGAAAGAGCTCCTCCCCTTGCCTGGCTCTCAAGGGTCCAGCTGCAGCCACCACTGTCCCTTTTTCCCTGGACACCCACAGGCACTGTGGGACAAAGGCAGCTGAGCTGGCACACACGGCTGCTCTCAGTGGAGACACTGCTGCTTGGTTTCCTGCTGCCTCACAGATGAATACAGAAAGAACAATTAGCCAAGCCTTCAGTCTAATTTAGATGTATTTTTCTTTTTGGAGGGAGACTGAGAGATGGTGCATCATAAACCCAAACCTTAACTCTAAAGCTGCTCAGAGGAGCACAATACTGAAACACCAGGTGTAACCCGTACTGTACAGACTTCTGATAATAAACACTGACCCCAGTCATGCTAAAAGCTGCACTTGGATATGCCAGGAGACCATAAAACATTAATGCAAGGACTGTCTACATCAAAGCACACAAGAGGTGAGCAAAGAGACTATCTCCAGCCATTTTCCAAAAACCGAAGTGACAGCTCACCTAGGTTGTCCAGTGTTTCAGAGGAAGACTGGCACTCAAGTAGGAAATAACTTCAGTTTCCCAGTCCATCACACAAGGAAATATCCAACACCTTATCAGGGCCCGGAGGAATAGGAATCGAGGTGCAGGGAGAACAACACCCTCCTGCACAGAGGATCACACCCTGCTCTCACTCAATCCTTGCCATGAAATTTTGTATCCTGATGGAGACAAGAGCCAGCGCAGCTCCCAGCAGGCAATCAGGGCACTCTCCCCAGGAATACGGGACCCTCTCTGAGAATGCTCAGGAGCTGAGCTCTGCTCTTTCCCAACCTGTGCCTCTGAGCATGAAGGGTTTATGCAACACTTCCTCATCACCCATTACTTTATGAACTCCTTTCAAAGAAGAGAAAATGAGACCACCACAGAGCTCAGAGACAGCACCTCCACCAGCCAGGAGGCTCCAGGGACACAGCCCTGCCAGGGTGGTCCCCACAGGGGCAGCTCCTACCTTCAGGTGATGCCCAGCAGAGGGGCTTGCCCATCTCTACAGACACTGCCCTGGAGGAAAAGTGATCCCATTCCACCCAGGGCTGGCACAGTGCTGGGCCAGGAGAGCTGCCAGGCCCAGGAGCTGCTGGCGGGCAGATCAGAGCTCCAGGGTGCGGACACCTCGTGCAGCCCCAGCAGCAGCACTCTGGGTCACCTGCACGGGCCGTGGCTGCCCAGAGACGTGGTGAGGGACATCACCATCTCAGAGACCTCCTCCTGACCTGGGCTGCCTCCTGCCCTCTGAACCTCAAGGGGCTCTTGCAGATCAAAGAATGCCAGAAGGTTTGGGGTTGGAAGGAACCTTAAGGATCATTGAATTCCGGCCCCCCTGTCACAGGCAGGATGCCACTCACTGGATTTGGTTGCTAAACCAGACTCAGGATCCTCCCCTGCTGCCAGCCGGTGTCTCTTCCTCCTAACTGAGAATCTGGACTTTTATCTGTGCTTTGCAAATGCTGGAGCTGAGTCTGTGGGCATGTAAGGGTGCTGCAATGCCTCAACATGCAACATCATCCTAATCCCCTGGGAATGCCAGAGATCAGGAAAAAATAATAGTTTTGGTGGTTGTTGTTAATTCTAATTAACTGGGGGAGAAGCATCTGAAACACAAACACTATGGGGAAAAATTATAGGTCATATTTGTGTTTTAATTTTAAAAGGAAACTATGATAAACAAAATATAAGAATTACAGAAACAACCTGCGACTGAGGACAAGGACATTTCAAAACTGAAAAAAAAATGCAACCTTTCAAAACAAAACATTTTAATTGCACTGCTTCAAAATTTTGTGGACTTATGAAACCTCTTTAATTTTCAGGCCAGACAAGAAAGTCTCTGAAATACCAACCCAATTTTAAAGGCAGAAGGAAGGTATCAGGACAAAGAAAGACAAAAAGAGTGAACTATATATTCATAGTCAAGTTGAGATTGAAAAGATACTCAAAGAACAGAGGTCCCCTCTAATACATTATAGGGGATGAAAAATATCAAAGGTGTTGAATTGCCTAAGCAGATGCCAGCAGTGCAATGCATGGAAAATCAAAAGCAAACAAGGTTTCCTGTCCCCTCGACTCCAGGAGAACGTGTCTGCATCCACCAGCTGCCTCTGCGCATGGAAAATGAACAATTTCGGAATGTGAACATCACAGGGCCCTGATCACAGGACAAATGCTTCCACCAGACCATGCCTCACTCACCCTGATCACAGAGGGACGCCATGGCAGCAGCTCTGCAGGAGTGCCTGGATGAAGTGCAGGTACACTGAATGCAGGAGGAAAGCAGAAAGGGATGTGACAACCGAGTCAGGACTCCAGAAAGCAAAGCACACAAATGACTGGGGAGTTGTGCAATGACTCAGCAGGAAGAAAAAAAAAAAGAAAGAAAAAAAATACAACAGCTGATAGGAAATTCTTTTCACTAAGGACAGGTACCATAAAAATGTATGTAAAGAAATGAAGAGACAGAAGCAGAGCTCCCAGGCTGGAATTCTGCCTGTGTGCACGGAGCTGTCTCTGCTGTCTGAGATCCCGTACCAGCTCACCTGAGCAGGCACAGGAGCAGCAATGCCTGCCTCTCCAGCACCTGCCAGGCTCACTGCAAAGGTGCTTTTCTTGGTGAGCAATGTGAGGGAAAGCTACAGCCCGGCCAGAAGTCAGGAAAGCACAGAGCAAACAGAATGCCAGCCTGGGAACCCAGGGAAAGCAGCAGGAGAGTCAGCCTGCTGCCGAAGGTGGTCAGGACAGGAAGGAACAGAGCATCTCTGCCCCTTCTCTGTTGTCCTCCTGAGCACGAAATTCCAGCTCCTGTTTCTCCTCTGTAACTTTCCAGGAGGGCCCTGCCATGTCTGTTGAGGCTCAACAGCTCCTCCTGGAATGGTAAGATTAAATGTAATCTGTTAAACAGAGATAACCCTGCTCCAAGCAGATGGATGAGGAAGCCAAACTGTGCAGATTTCACTGCTCAGTGTGAACATATTCTCACTCACGCTCTCCTCTGCAAACCTTTATGCAAATAGCTTTTCAAGAACATTTAATCCTCCACCCTACCCTCCCAAATTCCCACAGCAGCATTGCTGTCCCTTCAGAGAGACCCCAAGGCACTAGGCACCTGCCTGGCCCAAACCAGGTGACATTCAGCGACATTTGAGCAGATGCTCACGTGCTCTGCAAGGCAGGGAGAGAAAGGAGATGTATCAGGTAACTTCAGTTCCTTTCCACCATTCCTCCCTGGCAAACCCAATCCCTTGAAAAGCACCGTGTCTTATCTCTGCCTTTTAAATCTCGCCTGGCCTGATTCCACTGGTGTCAGTTCTGCATCTCTGCCAACATTCTGCTTCTGCACCAGGGTAATAAAAGAGGAGAGGATGCCAACAGCTCCTCTGTGCAGCAGAGTAACTCTGCATAACTGGGCTGGCTGCAGCAGGGAACCATAAAATCAGAGGGGAGGAGAGAAAAGGGCAGCTGAAAGGTAACAGCATTAGGAATGACACTCTGAACGTTCTCCTTTGCCATCACACCACCCCTGATGGCCAACACAAGCTGTGAAAATTAACGACTGAGAAAATTAACCCCTGCAAAGCAAGGAAAGCTGGGGTTTCATGACTGGCACACAGAATTAGGTCTGTTAGAAGAGCTGGCAGTGAGGGATCAAGGGGGACCCTGGCCTGATGTATCACAACCAGTTACAGTTAAGAACAGGAAGCCAGGGTGAGGACAATCACAACATTTGCAACATCCTCCTGACATCTGTGTCAACATCCAGCCCCCCCACAGCTCAGGGAACTCAAGGGGTCAGGATGAACAAGGACAATCCTGCTGAAAATACAACCCACCTTTCAACCCTATTTCAAAAGGCCAACAGGAATAAAATAAAATTTTGCCCTGAAGTAATTTTTCTATTTGAGCCATGCAGCTCTTCATAATTAAGTCAAAATGTTCGGTAAAACAGCTATTTTTGTTACTCCTTCTTTAAAAATTGTGTAAATAATGCGCAAGAAGACTCAGCATTGCCCGAGTCAATGAAGCCTGGAGTAAAACCCAAGAGTGCCGGCTGCTGCCTGTGGTCCCTAAAAGCCTTCCCTCCATAAAACATGACTACGGACACTTTGTTAACCCATGCTGACAACCTGTTTGCACACGTACGCTGAGGAACACCACTCCCCTCCCAGGAGCTCCCAAAATGCTGTGCTTTGGGGGAAGGACCTGCTGGGAAGGGCTAAGGCAGCATTTGATACATGAATTTGCTTATTTTCAGTATGATTAAGGTAACACTTCCTTCCAGTTGCATCACAGTAGAGGCTGGAATATTTCACTGCAACCTCTAATTGTCCTGACTCATGCTGTCAGTAACAAAATACCCTCTCGGGAAAACAAATAAATAGACAAATAAAGCCTTAATGATTTGGTGAAGTACCTACCAGTGAAAGCACACTGTCCATTATTTTGAAGGCATTAAAAAAGGTTGCAGGTGTGATGTGCTAGAGCAGGTGATGAAGGGATTTACAGCTTTGTCACTTTGACAGGGGAAAAAAAAAATAACAAAAAAAAATAAATAAAAGGAAGTGTGGAGCAGCTTTTGAAAGCATTTGTCTCAAGCACCCAAAGGGTCGTCTAGAAAACGAAAGCATTTCTATTCCACTGGCACTTGTGCAGAGCAGCAAGATAATGAAGTGACTGGGCTATTGCCCTTCCCAAAGCAACGAGATCTTGCTGAAAACAGCACACATTAATCTCAGCGCCCAGGAAAAGGGCACTAAACAGTGCTCTGCCAGCCTCTTCCCCCCTCTCAGTAACCAGAATGATTTCAGAACTGACACCTATAACAGAGACTTTTTAGTGCATAATGAACAACTTGGCAAAAAGAGAAGGCTGTGAGAGAATGGGTAAAAATAAAAACATAGTGAACAAAGGAGTACAAACTTACAAGATCTAATGCAGCCTCAGAGAATAGAGCAGCCTGACAGCAGCACTTCTCAGCAGACTCCTGCTGAGGCTGTGGCTCACAGAGCCACGGAACAGGTAATGAACTGTCCTGGAAAGGCACCTGCTCCTTGCTCCCACATCACCCCCACCCTGTCAGGACACTCGGAGAAGACAGTTCCTCTTGTCATCAGGGCAGGGAAAAGCCCAGAACAACAAAAATGAGCCTTTAACCATCCCTCAGTCTCCTTGCCAAAGGGGATTGGCATTTCCTATGGCCATGGCTCGGGCGTTAGAAATCTGCCCGGTCCGGGAGCTGAGTCCCTCTCAGTTCACAGGAAGGTTCATTCCCGTGCCAGGCTCCTCTCCCTGCCCTCCCCAGAACGGGCTGGTGGCTTCCCACAGGGAGGTGACACGGTGATCTGTGTCTCCCTCTCTGCTTCGGGCAGTTCACAGAATGAGACTCTATTCCATGTGACAGCCCAAGCACAGCTCCTTCCCTCCTCTTGAGGTTTTTCATTCCCAGAGACAAAGGAGCTCACTGAAATGTTCTCTGCAAACTTTGTGCAGAAATTGGGGTGGGTTTTTTAAAATATTTTTTCTTTATTTGGAAAAACATTTCATAAACCACGGAAACACAAAACGGGTTGGGTTGGGAGGGAGCTTAAAGACCACTCAGTGACACCCTCTGCCACACACAGGGACACCTTCCACTAGAACAGGCTGTTCCAAGCCCCTGGCCTTGGACACTTCCAAGGATGGGGCAGCCACAGCTTCGCTGGGCACCTGTGCCAGGGCCTCACCACCGCACAGAGAGGAATTTTCCCCAGTACCCCATCCAACCCTGCCCACTGGCAGCAGGAAGCCCTTCCCCCTTCTCCCAGAACTCCAGGATCTTCAATTTAACCTTAAAAGTCCTTCAAGCAAAACCTAAGTGATCTCTAAACTATGTAAATGACCTCTTCAAGCTTGCTCTGCTTTATATTTTATGCAGGAACTGAAAGGGCAACACCATCCAGACCTGATGCCTCCCATTATGTCATGGAAAACTCACAGGAGAGAGCATGGTTAGTGAAAAAGACAACTCTTTCTGCTCCTGAATGGAGATTGGTATCTTTTTGTATTCCTATTATATAATTAAAACTTTCAATACACTTGTTTTATTGTAAATGCAGCAGTAATTAAATATGTTCTCTAAAAGCAACATGATTTTATTTTCCCTTGCAAACAGATCCAGTGCACACCTACAACAGAAGACTTCCGACTGCACAAAATGTGTCTGCACGTGAAGCTTCCTGCTAGGCCACACTCACACCATGCCAACACTTCCCACCTTCCCAGCTCCCACAAACAGCCAGCACCAACCCTCTGCACACACAGCAACACAGCCAGGAACGGTGCTAGAGAACAGGCAACCTGCCCCTTCTCAGATCTGATGATTTGTTTTCCTGACGTGCTGCCACACTCATTTCTGCAGAGAGCCAGCCAGGGTCAATTCACTTCTGTTAGCACACTCAAGTAGCAAAAAGCATCGTTTTTATGAACTTCTGAGGTTCATGACAGTGGTAAAAGGTATCCCTTGGTGTGCTTGTTTTTCCTTCTTGCTCTGTTGGCACGGAAAGTGCCAAACATCAGTGGGTGCTGTTTCTCTGATTTATTGACTTAGGGAGTGTTTTAGGATAGCTGGGAAAGAGGGAATGTTTGGGAAAGGATGTTTGACTGACAAGGCACCAGTAGCCTTATAAATACTTTATATATGTATATATATATATGTATGTATATATAAATACTTTATTTATGGCACCTAGCAAAAGCAAGAATATTTCACCCCATCAGAGTACACACCTGGACATATTCTAATATACTCATTGGCTGCTGGCTTCCTTTGAATTCCTCATTTCTCCAAAAAGAGCTGTATCCCAACTTTTATGAAATACACATGCAAAGGTAAAATCAAGAGTGGGCAAACAACAAGTATCCAGAAGGACCTGCAGTTTCTGTTTCAATATTCCCTCTCTCTAACAGTGCTGAGCACCATGAAAGCTTCTTCCCAAACCAGCATTTCCTGTTTGCATCCTGTGCCCCACAGGTGACTGAGCTCCCTGTTGTTCAGCACTTCCAGAACCTGATGGATGATGATAAAACACCTCTAAAGCCCCAGCTACTGCAGGAGTCTCAACACTCTGGCCAGGGCTCCCAACACATGACTTGGCAGCCAAAGGGGCTGGAGCCCAGAGAGCTCAGCAGGTGACACCTCCAAACTGCATCCAACACCACAGCATGCACTTCAACTATAATTGCACAACTCCTTTTTGCCAGGAAGCAGCAGTCTGAGGTTATTTCCTGTGAGCCTTCCTGTTTCTGTGCACCTAGACTTTGCTTTGTCCTTTACAGGCACCAAGGAAATTCCCTGGCTGCACAAGAGAATGGGCCAAAAACATTACCTTCTGTTCTTTTACGAGCCACTGGGGATTTGTCAAAAATGTTCCCTAAGCAGAGGCACATCCTGATTCAAAAAGGGGCCAGGTACTAATTAAACATCCTGTGTGGGCAGCAGCAAGGGCTTTACATCTGTGGGTGTCTGTTTTCAATGCCATATCCAGTGTCCATTCCTTGTTAGCTGTAATCAGATCCAAAATCTCATTTACAAAGTCTGCATCAGGCAGAGCAGCACCTTTTCTCCCTATGCTGCTGTGGAGCTCATGAAACATGTTACACACCCCAAAGTCAAGGTGATATTTCAGTTATTTCAACAGGATATATAAAAGTAACCAAAAAATACAGATCCATGTTGCTGTCATTTCCCTGTGGGAGGCACGGACTAACTCTACAAGGCAGGGAACATTATCCCAGTGCCTCTTCCAGTACCTGAAACTCCCCCTTGACCCAGGCAAAAGGGAAGATGAGGACCTGCTGGTCCTCTGCTAGTATTTATAAAGCCCTACACAGAGCAGGAGATGCTGCTACAGAACCTCACAATTCTGTGTGAAGCTGTACTTAAAATGCCCTCCAAAGAGAACAAGAAGTGTGTGCACATTTATACACATGCATGCAGAAAAAATGCCCTGCTGCTTGTTTTCAAGGAGCTGAGGAGAAACGGGGAAATATTTTTTACTGCCAGACCAACTCCCAGGACTTCCAAGACCTGTACAAATGTCCCTGGGACTGGCCAGGACCTTGATATAAGCACATTAAAACAATGTTAGAACTTCTCACCATTTCACTCCAAGTCTCTCAGCATTTCATAATTTCAAAGCTCCAGTCACAGAGTCAAACAGTGATGAAATATTCTCAGTTTTCAGTATAATTATTAAATTATCTCGTGGAGGAAAGGTGAACAACATGTCTCATCTTGCACTTACTGCTCAAACTGGAGGGCAAATAAAATTATAATCAAAGCACACCTTGAAAGGCATCAGTTTTAAAGTCTGACTTGTGATTTTCAGTAACATGATTGCTGTTTTCTAAATGCTGGAGGGGTCAATCCTACCACAGATGAAAAGTCACTGTAAAAGGTCAGCATTTCTTTAAATTGAGTCCTTGGGAGCAGAAATTAAGTGTTTTGCTCCCTCTGCTCAGACTCAGGGTCAGGAGTCAGTGCTGGATCACAGGGACCCTTGGCTCCTCTCCCCTGAGGTAGCCACAGGCAGAGGAATTCCAACATCAATGGGTCCTGGGCAGAGGAAAAGCCAAAACCCTCCCTGTGAGATGACAGGAACATGCAAATTTGCTTTTAAACAAGCAAATTTTAGGCCCGAGTGCAAACTTATAAAAAGTCAGTTCACTGCACTAGAAAAACCCAACAAGTACATAAAGGAGAAATCCATACTGCTTCCACTCATGGACTTGTTTTCCATTCCCAAAGAGGAAGAGAAGGGGGAAGGGGGAAAGGGAAAGGGGATGGGAAAGGGAAAGGGAAAAGAAGGGGAGAAGATACAACATACACAACTGCATAGACACTCTTTTTCACTCTAGCCTTGTGTATGCACATAATTTTAGTAATTTTTAGTCTGTCCCAAAGGTACTGCATTCTCCTAACAGCACTGCATGGCAGCTCTGAGACAGGCCCTCTCTTTCACCCAGCCTTATCTCATTCCTTGATCTAACAGCTGCTCCAAAAGCCAGTCAGATCTGCCAATGCAGCACTTGTGAAGGAAGAACAGAAAATACATGATTACCTCATATTACTCCAAATACTTTTTCCCTTCTGATTGCTGGTTTTGCTGTTTGCCAGGAGAATTAACCCCACTGTACACAGACCCGAGGATTGAACACAAACACATAACTGAAAATACACTGGAATTTTGTTAATTTCTGCCATGATGGTTTATAAAGTGTGAAGAGCAGAGTTCACAGGGTGTGAAGAGGTGAGTTTATAAGGCATGAAGAGAGTCAAATAAGAGCCAGAAAAATAGTTTACCAAGTCAGCTTGAACTTCTCTCCTTTTAGTAATGTTTTCCAGCAATTTGCCATCACAGCTAAGTGCCATTAGCACCCAAATATATCATTTTCAACATACTTCCTACTGCTCAAAGGAGCAGAAAGTGCTGCAAAGGCCCAGGAGGAGGTTCCCACCCCATGAACCATCAGGGTGCGCTTTCACCATTGTTCTCAAGCCCCTGAAATCTGCATGTACAGAACATTCCTCATGTGTCATTAAACCTGTCTCCACAGAATCCAGAGGAAAAGTGTGTGGTAAAATCCCTGAGTGGTACCCCACTCTGTCAGAAGGTTCTGCTCCAGGAGGTGTGAGTTGTTCTGGTGTTGTTCTGAGGCACACTGCTGCTGGAGTTCAGGGAGCACACTCCTTTTTGCATCCTCTGGCTGCAAAGCCATGCTGGCTTTCTGGACCCACACAAAGCTCATCTGCACAGCAGCAGTTTGAAAGCTTTTCCCTCCAGCCCTGCCAGCTGAGGGGCTGAGCCCCTTGTGCCTCAGCCGAGGGTGCCTGCTCGGGGCTCTGCCGCTGGCAGGGCTCAGCCACAGGAGGCAGATCCAGCACAGCTGCATCCCAGCTCCTGCTGCCCCTCACGCAGGGTCCGAGGGTCCCAGCCCTGTCCCTGTGGGGCTGTCCTGGCTGCTCCTGTCAGGCCCAAATTCCGCTGCTCACTGACTGCCCGTGGACTCACCAGAAACTAATTCACAGCTTTTGTAACCATTCCTGCTCTGGCATTCCCCCACCAAGCAGGACACGAGAAATGAGGAAAATCAGCACCAAGAAGCCGAATTCCAATATTCCTTGGAGGGAAATCTTTATCCTCACAGAGTCCTGTGGCCAAGTGGCTCAGATTTCCCCTTGCCAATGTTTGCAACCTGAGCATTTTAACTGAGTAACAAATTCTCAGGGGAATAAAGTTCTCTCCTGAAATTCATATGCAGTAAAGCCAAGACAGTTTTGATGTTGCTTGCACACCCAACAGCTCTGCAGACCCTGCAAATCCCACAATTCTTGCTAAAGGGGCAGTGACAGCAGCAGCCAAGCACCCTCTGTCTGCGAGCCCCAAATGGAGAGAAGACCATAACAACAAGTAAAAGGAATTTTGCTTTTTGTCTGTGAATTTTGAGATTTTAAAGTGTCTTGAATATGTATTTTAAATGAGCAAAGAGGTGATCCTGAGCCTAAAAAGCAAGAAAAGGGATTGGAAAAGGTCAGCACAAACAGGCCCCATACAAAAGAGAACATTGCATTCAGGGTCTGTCGGCATCTGGAATTTGAGAGCAGCTGCTCCTGAGAAGTTCCATGTGTGGTCAAGCACTGAAAAGGGAGAATGTGCTCAAACCCAGGGACATTTGCTGGAGAAAAGATTTTTGTGTGATTCGTGTGTCTGTTTGTTAACACTGAAGAGTGGAGAAAAGCTGTATTATTCCTGCAAGTCATCAGTCCTGCACACAAGGGAAAAGCAACATCTCCGCCAAGGTTCTGCTGCTCCAGAACTGGGGAAAAACTGATTTTGTCAACTGCAGAGACACCCCTGGGAAATTGGGGGAAATTAATTAAAAATGAGGCATGGACTTTGCACAGAAAGGGCTGTAAGTTGGGGAGATGTCCAGAGAGATCTAACACAGAGATTCAGGCAGGTTTCCATCAAGTATATGAAGAAACTCTTATCACCTCAACAAGGCTAAAAGCACTGCATAAACAAAGCCCAGGAGCACAACACAGCTTCAGAATTAATACTGAGTTGGAGTTTTGGGTCATTTTCTGCTGCTTTTATATATAAATATAAATAAATAAATATAAATAAATAAATATATATATATATATATATATACACATATGCACACAGAAACTGTGAGAGGTTTCCTTCTTGATTTTGGCTCTGTTTTAAAGACAAAGCTTCCTGTTTTGCACTCAGAAGCAATTAATCAAAGATGCTTTTATAAGCAGGGAAAAATATAATTCAAGTGTTCATCTGCATTCCCAAACCAGACCATGCAGTGTGTCATTTTAAAACAACAAACTTCATTAGAAACAGCACACTTTGTTAGGGTGAAGCTGGCAAGGAAAGCCAAAGCAAGGAGGTAAGAAAGTTCCGAGTGCTCCAGGACAACATGGTGCCTGCACAGAACATTAACTGGGAGAAAAGGGAAGGAATTGCTATGTCTAACACAGCTTTTTTCCCACAAGAACTCCACTTGTGGTGCTGGGAGCTGTCACAGCAGTTTTTCCAGTAGCGCAATTATCTCCCTATGAAACTTGCTTCCCTCTCCAGAGTCCGGTGGGGGAAAGGAGGGGGTGTTTGCCTTTTCTTTCCAGTAATGAACCCCTGTCTGGCAGCCTCAGCAGCTCTGTTCTGTTTCCCAACCTCACGCTGGCTCCAAGGCTGCAGATGGAAGCTCAGCTCCTCCACGATCCCAGTAACCATATCCCAACATGTCCCATAAAGAACAACTCTGGGCTTTGCCAGAGCAGCCCCCACACATGAGCAGCAGAGCTCTGACACTTCCACAGCTTCCCAGGGGGATATGAGGATCAGATATGGAAGTGACCAGAAGCTTGTTAATCTCATTATATTGCTCCTGCAAAAAGCTATGAGCAACCATGGCAGTATTAAACAAATTAGTTTGTACATGAAAAAAGTCAACACAGCTGTGGTTAACCTTCTGGGCACGAATTTAATGGCTCTCTGCAACCACAAATACCAGGATTTAAGAACAACCATCCTCTGAAATTGATATCTGGTGTGTGCTGGCCTTGTTTCCCCCCGCACCATTAATAGGGGACAGAGATTCCCAGCCCATGAAAATCTAAGGGTTCTCATGTGTGCCCAGAAGCAGCTCCCCTGGTAGCACAGGGAGCTGGGAAAGTCCCTTTAAAGGAAGCTGTCAACACTGAGCATCAGATGAGACCCTGCAAGATGAAGACACCAGCGTCGTTTCCTTTCTTGTTCTGTTTTTCACAAGCCATGCGTTGTTTCTGGCGAGGCATGTCCTCCAGACAGCCTACTCCTCTCTGAGCTCCAAATGAGACCACTTTACCTGCAGAAAAGGCTCAGATCTGCTCCTACACCCTGGCTGTTCCCCGGGCTGACACCACCAAGAGATGGTTTCACAGTAGATTTTGCTGATGCAAAAGGATGTTAGGAGGAGTCACTGCCTTTATCCTCACAGGAGAGTGCCTGAGTATCAAACACGTGGTATCAAATTTGTTAGGACACATGCCCAAGGTCAACAGCCTCTCTTATTTCACCTGTAGCAAAGGGTTTGCTGGGTGTTTGATGCCATTCAAAGTCCTGCTAAAGGAAAACATGAAAATAGGGTCATGGCCCCTCTTCCCATCACTCCACATTATGAAATTNTGCTCCTGCTGCCCCTCACGCAGGGTCCGAGGGTCCCAGCCCTGTCCCTGTGGGGCTGTCCTGGCTGCTCCTGTCAGGCCCAAATTCCGCTGCTCACTGACTGCCCGTGGACTCACCAGAAACTAATTCACAGCTTTTGTAACCATTCCTGCTCTGGCATTCCCCCACCAAGCAGGACACGAGAAATGAGGAAAATCAGCACCAAGAAGCCGAATTCCAATATTCCTTGGAGGGAAATCTTTATCCTCACAGAGTCCTGTGGCCAAGTGGCTCAGATTTCCCCTTGCCAATGTTTGCAACCTGAGCATTTTAACTGAGTAACAAATTCTCAGGGGAATAAAGTTCTCTCCTGAAATTCATATGCAGTAAAGCCAAGACAGTTTTGATGTTGCTTGCACACCCAACAGCTCTGCAGACCCTGCAAATCCCACAATTCTTGCTAAAGGGGCAGTGACAGCAGCAGCCAAGCACCCTCTGTCTGCGAGCCCCAAATGGAGAGAAGACCATAACAACAAGTAAAAGGAATTTTGCTTTTTGTCTGTGAATTTTGAGATTTTAAAGTGTCTTGAATATGTATTTTAAATGAGCAAAGAGGTGATCCTGAGCCTAAAAAGCAAGAAAAGGGATTGGAAAAGGTCAGCACAAACAGGCCCCATACAAAAGAGAACATTGCATTCAGGGTCTGTCGGCATCTGGAATTTGAGAGCAGCTGCTCCTGAGAAGTTCCATGTGTGGTCAAGCACTGAAAAGGGAGAATGTGCTCAAACCCAGGGACATTTGCTGGAGAAAAGATTTTTGTGTGATTCGTGTGTCTGTTTGTTAACACTGAAGAGTGGAGAAAAGCTGTATTATTCCTGCAAGTCATCAGTCCTGCACACAAGGGAAAAGCAACATCTCCGCCAAGGTTCTGCTGCTCCAGAACTGGGGAAAAACTGATTTTGTCAACTGCAGAGACACCCCTGGGAAATTGGGGGAAATTAATTAAAAATGAGGCATGGACTTTGCACAGAAAGGGCTGTAAGTTGGGGAGATGTCCAGAGAGATCTAACACAGAGATTCAGGCAGGTTTCCATCAAGTATATGAAGAAACTCTTATCACCTCAACAAGGCTAAAAGCACTGCATAAACAAAGCCCAGGAGCACAACACAGCTTCAGAATTAATACTGAGTTGGAGTTTTGGGTCATTTTCTGCTGCTTTTATATATAAATATAAATAAATAAATATAAATAAATAAATANCCAAACCAGACCATGCAGTGTGTCATTTTAAAACAACAAACTTCATTAGAAACAGCACACTTTGTTAGGGTGAAGCTGGCAAGGAAAGCCAAAGCAAGGAGGTAAGAAAGTTCCGAGTGCTCCAGGACAACATGGTGCCTGCACAGAACATTAACTGGGAGAAAAGGGAAGGAATTGCTATGTCTAACACAGCTTTTTTCCCACAAGAACTCCACTTGTGGTGCTGGGAGCTGTCACAGCAGTTTTTCCAGTAGCGCAATTATCTCCCTATGAAACTTGCTTCCCTCTCCAGAGTCCGGTGGGGGAAAGGAGGGGGTGTTTGCCTTTTCTTTCCAGTAATGAACCCCTGTCTGGCAGCCTCAGCAGCTCTGTTCTGTTTCCCAACCTCACGCTGGCTCCAAGGCTGCAGATGGAAGCTCAGCTCCTCCACGATCCCAGTAACCATATCCCAACATGTCCCATAAAGAACAACTCTGGGCTTTGCCAGAGCAGCCCCCACACATGAGCAGCAGAGCTCTGACACTTCCACAGCTTCCCAGGGGGATATGAGGATCAGATATGGAAGTGACCAGAAGCTTGTTAATCTCATTATATTGCTCCTGCAAAAAGCTATGAGCAACCATGGCAGTATTAAACAAATTAGTTTGTACATGAAAAAAGTCAACACAGCTGTGGTTAACCTTCTGGGCACGAATTTAATGGCTCTCTGCAACCACAAATACCAGGATTTAAGAACAACCATCCTCTGAAATTGATATCTGGTGTGTGCTGGCCTTGTTTCCCCCCGCACCATTAATAGGGGACAGAGATTCCCAGCCCATGAAAATCTAAGGGTTCTCATGTGTGCCCAGAAGCAGCTCCCCTGGTAGCACAGGGAGCTGGGAAAGTCCCTTTAAAGGAAGCTGTCAACACTGAGCATCAGATGAGACCCTGCAAGATGAAGACACCAGCGTCGTTTCCTTTCTTGTTCTGTTTTTCACAAGCCATGCGTTGTTTCTGGCGAGGCATGTCCTCCAGACAGCCTACTCCTCTCTGAGCTCCAAATGAGACCACTTTACCTGCAGAAAAGGCTCAGATCTGCTCCTACACCCTGGCTGTTCCCCGGGCTGACACCACCAAGAGATGGTTTCACAGTAGATTTTGCTGATGCAAAAGGATGTTAGGAGGAGTCACTGCCTTTATCCTCACAGGAGAGTGCCTGAGTATCAAACACGTGGTATCAAATTTGTTAGGACACATGCCCAAGGTCAACAGCCTCTCTTATTTCACCTGTAGCAAAGGGTTTGCTGGGTGTTTGATGCCATTCAAAGTCCTGCTAAAGGAAAACATGAAAATAGGGTCATGGCCCCTCTTCCCATCACTCCACATTATGAAATTTGCTCAGAAACCGTAAAAAAAAAAGTACCAAGTAGTTAAGTGCTCTTTTTATTTACCTTTTGATTCTCAATTGCATGGACTTTGGGTTGTCAAAAGCTTTCTCCTAGCACATCTTTATTAGAACACAAACAGATTTTCACACAGCCTCTGTAGGCATATGCACTTAAAACAGTTGGATATTTCCAACTTAAATAGTTGGATATTTTATGTAAATAATTTTTCTAAAAGCGTGGCATGCACTGGCCCAGCACATTTACACTCCCAAAACAGAAGCCAGCACAGTGACACTGACACGCTGCAAAGAGACACAGTGCACATTTACAAATGACATTTATCTCATACAGCAAGCAAAGCTGTTCCACTGAAGCATCAGTAAGAGCAAATGCACAGAGAACAGCAGGCTGAAAAGGCTTGGAAATACTGTATTTATTATTTCTGAAAAAGGTTTGTGTGATATCTTATTATGTTTCACTTTTAAAAGGACAAAACCTTCTGAAATACACAAATGAAAACAAGTGGCCAGAAATTAAAATACTCCTTAATGACTGAAATCTCATCTGCCACATTCCGGTCCTGAACAAGGTCTGGAGCACTAATTTATAAACCCTGGGGGAGAAAATGCTCAATCCTTGACTATTCAGTAGCCCTGTGAATAGGAAAATCTCTGTGTAATGCACAAGGAAGGGAGACAGCCCAGCCTGCCAGTGTTCATTAGGGTCACACTCAAACAGGGACATGCACCCAGTGATCTGGATCCAGTGGAGAGTCAGAGCCACAGAACTGCCCCTTCCAAGGGTGGTTAAACCCCACCAGGGCTGCACACTGCACTAAATCTGTCTGCCAGGAGAAAGCAACCACCACCACTGCCCATGTCCAGGAAAACATCCTGTCTTATTCCAGAAAAGCCACAGGATGCCCCTGCTAAAACTGCCCCCAAGCTTGAACTGTCTGAAGCAAGAAATGAAGAGCTGAGTTAAACTCTCGTCAATGCTAATGGACAAGGCCTTTCTGGTCTTTAATATTATGTCAAGTGTCAGGTTAGAAGTCCTTCCCCAAGCTGGATTAACTGGAGAATTTAGACCTTGAAGGAGACTCGCAGTGATCCTGGAGTAAGTCTGTAAGCCAAGGAGCAGCAATGCTCTGTCAGCTCTGGGTGCTACAGGAGTTTAGTCAGGGTGGGACCTGCTGACGGGGGAGGCAAGGCCCAGCCCTTTATAAACTCAATAACCTGACACAGATGACCCAGCACATCCAGCCTGTTCCTGGGCACGCCTGGCTCTGCCCAATACAGCCACTGCCCCTCGCAACAAGGGTGGCCTCTGCCACCACAGAGCTCCTCGGACCAGACTGAAGGAAAACTGGAACAGATCTTTTGGCAAGTATTGCACTTTTACTGCTGTTTTACCCAGGGGAGGGAGCAAACTAGATTAGATGTGGATTGCGTAAGGAAAGGCAACTGATGGAAAAGCAGGTGTTACATCACCTTCAAGGTGTCTCCAGAGGTGCTGGGAAAACTAATTCCACAGTCACACTTTCCTATTGAGTGAACATGGGATCTAAGAGAAGCTGCACTTTAAAGCAAGGTATCAAGTCCAAATTCCTACCCTCCTTCTCCTGTCACCCCCACTCTAAACCACACTGGATCTTCCCAACAGCCAAAGACACAGATGGGAGTGTGAAATGCACCCAGGTGCTGAGGGTTATACTTCAGCTTCTTTCTGGATCCCCAATTCAGGCATGTTTGCAAGCTCCAGAAACAGTACACAGCCTCCTTCAACAAACATACAACAGCGAGCAGCAGAGCAGCTGCGCCACAGCACCCTAAGGAGCTGAATGGAATTCTAGAAATGCCCACTCCTTCTCAGCCCCTGCCACTGCATCCTGTCACTACTCCCAATACTCAAAAACACACAGGAAAGGTGTACATCTGCCTGGTTTTGCTTTTTACATGAAAACACACCGGAGCCTCCCCTGCTCTGACTCAACAGCTGACGAGCTGCCTGCTTTGGTCTTTATCCTCAGGACTGGGAAGCTCAGATCCCATCACAGTTCTCCTGCTTTCTGTCCAAAACATCCACCCTTTCAAAGTCACCTTATTTCTCCTTTTCACCAGGGATTCTGTGGGGTTTTTTTCTCTTTTCTTCAGGCTAACAACTGAATGGAAGCTGGGAATAACATTCCTTTTTTCAACGTAGGTGAAAACTAAGGGATTTAATTCCCTTTAATGATTACTATCAGGAGCAGAATATCAAAGGATTTAACTCTGCTCCCTGACACCAGGGCATGAAGTTTTCATAAAGTATCAAATAATGAGAAACATGGTTCAACACAAAGAAAGATTAAACCAAAAAGCTCTACAAAGGGGGATTAAATGATTATTTCTGTATTTTTGATATAAATACCAAGGATATGTCACACAGGACATTGTTACACTGGTTGTTGCAAAAAGACCCGGGGGAGCCAAGGATGTGCTCACTAATGCTCTGATAAAATTGTCCCCTCCTTGCATAAGACAAAACAAGGGGGTTTTTCCATGGAAAGCATCCCAGGGGGCCAGAGCCTGGGAAAGCTGTGTGCCGGAGCTGGAGGGCGCGCAGAGGTCAGGAGGAGAGGCAGCTCAGCCACGAGCAGAGGTCACTCCCGAGCTGCCTGTGCCAAGCACTGATCCCGAACACAATTTCCAGCCTGGCTCGGAAGATGTTCCCCTTGCCGGCTCTGGCCCTGTCCTCCCAGCCACTGCCCTGGCACCAGCTCAACACTGCTGCTTTCTGTCCCTCTTCCCCCCAGCCCCAAAGCCACTGTTATGGGTAGGGCAAGGACTCTGCAACCCTTGGATTGCCACTCAGAAAAGGACATTTTTCCTGAAAAAAATCTGAATCAGCACAGCACATTCACTGTGACATCAACAACCAGCAAACTCCCCACACTCCAAGCATCCATCAGGAGCACTGGAGTAAATGCAGAAGGTTAAAAATATTCCTATAATCCTGTTAAATGCAAACTCTGCTTCTAAAAAACAATACCAATTTTACCTCTGTTCTGAAAGACAGGACATGAGCAAGAGATCTGCCTTCAGTGAGCCAACCATAATAAGCTCATCCAGAGTTCTGTCATACTCTGGACTCTCTGCACAAGCAACAAAAAAAGGGGATGTCACTGCCAGTACCAAAACCTATTTGCTCTGCAGACTTCATGGATGACAAGACCCATTTGGAGGAAGACTGCATAGATTTTATCAAACCACTGCTAAACTTTGTCTGTCTTCAGCCAGAAACCTCAGACTGCACATACTGACGTTGCCAGCTTCTCACAAATATCAGAGCTCTTGTTCCCAAGGGAATTCACACCAAACACAAATCCTGTAGTTCCTATTTACAAAATCCGCTCTGGCAAGCATGTGGCTCTATCCTTGGGTGTCAACACATTGCCAATATATTGCATTTTGTGCTTTTTCCATGACGAAGCTGAGGAGCGTAAAGCCTTCAGCATTAGCACACAAGACACAGTTAATTTTTAAATACAGTTTTGTTTCCAAGTAAGGGGAACCAAAATTTTCCAACTACCTTTCTCACAGTGCCCAAGTCAAACAATGAGCAGATATCCAGCAGCAGCTTTCCTAAGGATAAATACTTCAAGGAAGAAAGAAAACACAGACAAATTCAAAGAAATGTTCCAGTGCTGGTGGGGGCTACTCTCCTTCAGTTTCTGGCAGTGTAAGTGAAGTAGGAGGAGTCAGCATAAATTACCAAGACTTTATTGATAATGTGTTAAACAGTGAAAAAAGAACCTGCATCTCCAGCTTCAGGCACCTTGGTTCATAAATAACTTCTGGTGTGGTAAAACCGCCTTGATCTGTAACCCAGGTAGGTGGTAACAGCAAATTTTAAATGATACTGGGTCCACAGCTCCCTCCTTTTTCTCCTCACCAGTAAATATTTATTCACTCTCAGCCCTGAAGTAGAAAATCCCAGTTGAACTGCAACAGCACCGGGCACATTTCCTACCAGCCAGAGCACAAACCCGAGGCCAGGGTGAAGATGATTTGCCATGAAGATAATCAGCACTGCCTCATTCCACAAGAATTTTAACGACACACACATGATAACCTGGCCCTCCAGAACTATCACTCCTAAACCCATATCCTATCAAGAGCTCTTAGTTATCCATTAAAAGGGGAAAAACCACTCAGCACAGAGCCCTTGCGACTATTGCTGCTTTCACACGAAGTAGACACTGTATGCTCCTCTCTCCTATGCACAGGGTATAGTACATTTTTTAATAGAAAAATGCATTTTCTGTCATGTTGATAACCGCATTCTACACACTTCACTCGAAAATGCCTCAAGGACTGCTGTCACAAAAAGGACGGGATGCAAAATCAGACTTTGCCTTCTCCATGCTGGTGAGAGCTACAGAGCATAATGTGGCTGAAGCAGGCAAATAACCTTTCTCCATTCAAACGCTCAACCACTTAAAAGACACACATTCATTTACATGGCTTTAAAAATACAGCAAATATTAAAATGAACTTGCATTTGCTGGGTGGAAACGCCACGTTCGCCTTCCTTAATCCCGCTCTACATTTTTATTAGGCATCGCCGGCTCTGACCAAGTGTGAAACAATTACATTCCTCGGAGATACGGTCTCAGCACTCCATCGATGAGGGTTAAAATAAAGGAGGGTAAGGGAGGCTCGTCCCGGAGGAGCGTCCTGAGGGCTGTCGCTGGCACTGACCTGTGCGATCCATCGAGGCCGGTCCCGGCTCCGGCTCCGGCTGCGGCTCCGGCGGTGCCCGCGGCGAGCGCGACCGAGAGGCTGCCGGGGAAGGCGGCGGCGCCGGTCCCTCCCTCCATGTTGCGTGTACGGCACAGAGCGCAGAGCAGAGCCCAGAGCGCACACAGCACACACGGAGCCGCGGGATGGAGGTGCCGGGGGAAGGAAGGGGAAGGGGCAGCGGCTGCGGCAGGGGCTGCTCCCGCGCCAGCCCCGCCGCGATGCTCCGGAGCCCCGGGTTCAACCCCCCCACAAAGGGGTGTTTATAAAGGAAAAGCACAAAGGCAGCTCGCGGGTCTGGGCTCCCATCCTGCCCTCCCTCAGCAGCACCGATTCATGTTTTCCTGAGGCTGCTACAGGCATTTCAGCTGTAACCCTTTCCCAGCTGCAGGAGGAAAAGGCATCGCTTTGTCCTGAGCACCTCCATCCCCGTCCCTCGGATCCACGCTGGGATGTTTGCACCTGCCCTGCATGGTCTGACCCCTAAATAACACTTAGACAAGTGACCAGTAAGGACCATATGAGCAGGAGTTACTCCCAGTTCTGCCAGCTGGTTAACCTTGGATATATCACATTATTGTGTTTGCTGTTCTGCTTCCTCCTTTTGGAAAACAGGGTAATATTTACTGTGCTCCCAGAGGAGACCTGTAAGCCTTAATTTATTTCTCTGATTATGCAGCTAGTTTGAAAAGAAGCTGTGTAAAAATTGCTATTACAATTTCTAGTTCATACACCAAACTAGAAATGAGAAATAATTATTACAACCCAACTTTCAGATCCCATTAAAAGACTGAAATCCTTCACCAGACTACCAGTGCAGCAGTGAGGATGATAAGCTCTCCATCCAAGGCACTGTGGTCTAGCAAATAAGAGGAAAGTCTGGATGATGGATGACTCAGCCCTGGCTTGGCCATCAGCTTGTTGTATGACCCTCCTCAAGTCATTTTAGTCTTTCTGTATCAGTACAGAATGCAGAGCTGTTCTCATTTCTGTGAAATGGCCCAAGATTTTCTGTATTGTTATCATGCTATTCCTGCCTGAAGCTCAAAGGTACAGCTAGAATTTGTAGCAATACTGGATATTGTCCGGCTGCAGCCCATGGAAACTCCGTGTGGAATCTAAAGGTTTTGCAACAGTTCCTTCCAGCTCAGCAGGATGCTGAGGGTTATCAGTGTAAGTGAAGATTTTGAGGGAGTGAAATTCTGTATGCTGTTTGGACTCAGCAAGACACCAAATTCAGAAAGACTAGAAGATTTCCAAAACAACACCTTTTTGTTTAAAGTTCAACAGAAGCGGCTGCACAACCCCAAATTATACAGAACAGTCAGTATAACTGTTCTTTTTTAGTCTGCAATGGTTGGATCAGCGCTGCTTGCTAAATGCTGTATAACCAAGTGACAATAAGCCCGTTCATCAGCCCTGATGCCTAAGGACACAGCCAGGCCAAGCATGAGCTCAGCACTTATAGGAGACAGGGAAGATTCAAGCTTGGCAAAGCTGAGCAAAGTCAAACAGGTTATACCCGTTCTGTGCCTAGAAAGCTTAATGATCCTTTCCAAATCCCTCTTTCCCAATGCTAATTTTTCTTTGTTTCACCAAAACAGACATGCAAGAATGGGACAAGCTAAAGATAGAACAACTTAATAGGAAACAACATGCCCGTTTAGGAAAAAAAAGTTGTTCTCATTTTGCAGCAGTGGCTGCTGGGCTACAGGAGCTGTTTAAACACCCCTCATCTGCAGCTCCCAGTGACAGAGACCAAGGGACACTGGGTGGATTCATCCCAGGGATTATAAACCTCAACTGGTTCATAAATAACTTCTGGTGTGGTAAAACCGCCTTGATCTGTAACCCAGGTAGGTGGTAACAGCAAATTTTAAATGATACTGGGTCCACAGCTCCCTCCTTTTTCTCCTCACCAGTAAATATTTATTCACTCTCAGCCCTGAAGTAGAAAATCCCAGTTGAACTGCAACAGCACCGGGCACATTTCCTACCAGCCAGAGCACAAACCCGAGGCCAGGGTGAAGATGACCTCTCTGACTTGAGTGGGGAAGTTAATTCAAACTCCAAGACAGGAGAAAAGAGATGCACACTGAGAAGTGAAGGGTTTGCACTAAGTGGTGAGGATCCCCAGTGGTCCAGGGCCCCAAAACAGAATGAGAACACAAGGTGAGAAAACGTGTGGAAATTCTCCACCCAGATGTACTACAATAAAACACTGCACCCTAAGGTGACCACAGAGAGAAAATAAACCTCTGCTTAAAGGAGTGAGGCTAAAACACAGTTCTGTAGCTCCTGGTGAACAGTGTTCAATCCAAGCTGAATGAAATAGAACCAAACAAAGCAAACCCGGAGCTGTCACATCAGAAAGTGATAAAGCGTAAAAACACAACAGACACTGTCCACACAGCATCTGCTACAGCTTAAGGTCTACTACCCTGCCTAGAGGAGTAGAAATAGCTGTGGGGAAAAATTAGGGAAATGTATTCACTACAGCTCCAGGAGACTCTTCCAACGACCTGGAGTCTATGACAAGCACAGAGAAGGTGCATTTCAGTGCACAGAGACTGAGCACAGGCACTCCCTGCACAGGCAGGTGGTGGGGGCACGGCAGGGGATTGTGCCCTGCTGCTGCTTCCTGTGTTTCCATGCTGAGATCCCACCTCCAGCTCCTCCTGCCAGCTCCTCTCCCCTCACCTAGGGCTACCTGTTCTCCTGCACTTTGGCTGCAAACCTGCCAAGGCCAGAGCCTTTCTTGCTCTGTATCTGTACATTTTTTCAGTGCAGCACAGCCTTTTTCCAAGGCCAGGGCTCAGGACAGCTAAACAGTAACAAGGATTTGGTTTCACAGCTAACTAGAATTCACCAGTTACTAGGAACACCACTGTGCACATCCAAGTGTCACATTTAAAAAGGTCTTTAAGACATCTCTTAGACAACCAGGCTCTAAATTGCTATGGTTCAATGTAACCTCACAGGTTTCCTGCACATGAGCTGGGTTCTTTCTGCTGCAGATAAGTTTTGACAGTAATGGATCATTTTTCTAATGCAGACAAGATCTCTCTCCCTATGCTTTCCCCTTATTTAGGGCTTGAATTATCACAATAACAAAACAAAATTAAAAGTGTGACTCAAATTGGGGGTTTGTTGCTGTTTTTTCAACTAGGAGAACAGAACAGAGAGGTATCACTAACTGCTCTAATTTGTCAGTAAATTAGCATTGCCTTAGAAACATTTTATCTCTTAATCCTTGGGGTAACAGGGGGTGGCTCAGAATCGAATTCAAAACAAATCTCCAACCTGGACAGCTGCTCTATGATACAGTTGCACCCATGGCCAATTTATTTAAATTCAGGTAGATAGAGCTCAAACGGACAATTTGATTACATAATGATTCAACTTTCTACCACCTAAATAAACTTTGGGAAGCTGCAAGAGCAACTCCTGTTTCAGACAATTCTCTCCTAACAGAAATTTCTGTCAACCAATTAAAGAACAGGATTATGCAATTCTTTACCACTTCTCACCTCTGCCAGTACTTCCTTTCCACCTTTGATAGTTTCTCTGAGTTTAAACACTATTACATTTAAGAAGATAAAAGTGCCAAGCAAGGGAGGATTTTAAATATAACCTCTTTGATTGCTTGAGGTCATCTAGAAAGAGAAAGATGAAGGATGCTGCAAGCCTTCCTCCCTTGCTCTTTGCATAATTTTTCATTAAATTAAAAATGGATTACCATTAATAATGTATGCATGATAAGACATTGTAGGATTGCTTTTATTTCCAAAAGTGAACTAATTTAATGGGAAAATAGTTCAATGTTAAGATATACAATTTTTTGAGTAAATTATTTGAAGTAGCACCATTCTTGCAGGGTATTTTACAACCAGAATTTTGGCTGAGGTGCTGCTCAATATGCAGTGAAGCAAATTCAGGAAACAAAGACCAACTGGACAGCTGGAACCAAGAAACTAAAATATTTAAAAGAAAATCTTGCTCCTAGCCCAAGATGAGAACTATTTAATTGCTAATTAAGGATATAGGTCACAAACTGCTCTCTCCTGAGGATTATGACAGGACATTTGCCTCCCCCAGCCACAGAGTGCAGTTGTTCAGGGCCTGTTTAATATAATTTTATATGAAAAAAAAGGTGGTTTTATACCAGAAGGACTTGGTAAATCACAGCACAAGAAAGAGAAAACCAGGTTGCACGTTGTGACTGACAAAACATATGTAAAAGCCTTTCAAGCTGTGCCCACATCAGAGGCTCCTCAGGCAGGTTAGGGCTGGATGAGGCTCTGAGGGCATGGCTTACAGCCGTGCTCCCACATGAAGGCAAAAGTGCTGAGCAGGCACCTCCCAGCCCCTGTCCAGAGGGACATTCCTGCACATTCTCCCATGCAAGAGCTACGCCCAAGGCTTCACTTTAAATACAAGTGTACTGCCACTGCTGCACACCTCCCAGTTAATCATCTTACCCATGCATTGCTGCATCTCCGGGAGAGTTACTGCATCTCCAGACCTCTGTCCTGCTGAATTCCTTGGACAGACCTTGGGTTTGTGATGCCCAACCAATCTGCTTCAGGTGTGTTACTGATTTCATAAACTGCAGAGTGAATGTGTTTATCAAGGGAAGGAGAGAAGAAACAATTTAGGATCTCAGTGAAAACCCAGCCCTGCAAACGCCTCATAGCAAGAGCGTGACGAGGATGTGGAGACCAAGCTCCACTCACACGGGGTACATAACATGGGATGTCTTTAGCTCCCAACCAAGCCTTGTGTTAAAAGGTGTCAAATTCAGTTTTTGCTACAGGACAGGCTGTAAAAGGAACACTCAGCAACGCCGTCATTGCTAGATTTGCCAAGCAAACACATGGAACTGAGTGTCCCACCTCCCCTCCCCAAAGCTGAGTCAGGCTGAGCCACCAGGTGCTGTACCTGTGCAAAGACATTGGCACATTCTGTGGCACTCCTGCACAACACCAATGTTGCAAAGCCTGACACTCCACAGTCAAACCCACACTGAAAACTCAGATATTTTCTTAGGAGTTTGCATTGTAAAATGCACAAGTGTTCAAAAGCGCCAATAGGACACTCAGACTTCAGACCAGACACAGCACCAGAAGAGGAAGCTAAGGAGCCTACCTGGCTACAGGGACCGCATGGGACACACAAGCATGTGTTTTTAAGTCATGAACCACAATCTTCACTGGTGGAATCCCTGCCAGAAGAAGAAATAGGTACTCCCTGCAACTTACTGTTAACGAAACCTTATTCCAGGTTAAAGGGGAACCAGCCTCATGGAGCAGACACTCAACTAGATGAGTTATTCCAGCATTCCCGCACTGCCTTTCTTCCTCCCCCAGAACAGTCTGAGCAAGCTGCTGCTCAGGACAGGTTTGAGCTTGTCCTGTGGTGCTGTGCATGATCCACCTGCTCTGTTCAGCACTGTCCATAATCCCTCAGCACCTGCCCTCAGGGAATGAGCAGGCACTCAGAGGTATTCCCCTCAGAAGTGTCTTACACATGACAAAAGAGAACTGCAGTGCAAAGGAAACAGTAACCTTGGTTAAAAATTTACATTTTCACAAGTTCACTATGGAGAAATAGATCATCAGTGTCACAGCTGCTCAGGAGTAGCTCATTCTTTGGACTTGTTTCCACCTGGCTCAAGATTTGAAAACCTGTTTCACTGAGCCTAGAGAAAGTGCAAGATAAGCTGCAAGGACAAGAAAAACTCCTGAGGGGTGGAGAGCAGAGGCGTGAGAGAGGGAAGCAAGCACAGTAATTACCACACGCGAGGTCTGAGTTTCTCCAGCTTTGAAGAAAACAGGAGCAGGTTTAGCAGCAGGGAGAAGCAGAGGCAGCTCAGGAGAAAGAGGTGTTTGAGCTCCTGACACTGCTGTGAAGAGCTCTGCCACCCTTAAAACTCGTGGCCAGGAAAGAAACTCTGTTCATTAAAGCTGGATGATGGAAAGGGCCCATGAGGGAGAGCCACAGTTTGAAACTGAATGTGGTGGAAAGCAGCCAAGTCTGAGCAGTGGGGGAACAGATCAAATGGCAGCAGCAAAGACACATTTCACTGCCCCCAGGGCACAGCTCCCCCTGGTAACAGCATTTGCCCCAAAAACCAGCAACTCATGGAGCAGCTGCTTCTCCAGAGCAAGAGCTTTGCACTAGCAAGGACACAGAGAGAACATCTTGCAAGTGATTTGAGCATCCATGTATCTATAACCAGAGGAGACTGCACAATAATTGAAAAATTTCAAATGCTTCCCCCATCTGTAGATCCCTCTCCTTTCTGAGCATCATTCCACATTTCCCTGAGTCCCTTTTCAGCCCAGCTGCTCTTTAAGTACAAGCTGATCCTCTCTATAGTCACATGAACTGAAAAATGTGTGTCAATTGTGAGCACTGTGGGCAGTCCAGACCACCAGAGCAGTGCACCTTTAGGCTGCAGGAAGGTATCCCATGGGATTACAGTCCATCCTCTGCAGCAGGAGTGATCTGACTCCACACCTGCATAGCAGGGAGCTTCCCATCTGGGAGAGCTGGGAACTGCATTAAGCATCTCTGGTGTAGCTGTCAGGCACTCGGTGGCTAAAGACACAGTCCTACAAAGGGTTCCAGTTTGCTTTTTCCCCAAGTGTAAAGCTGGCAATGAGCTGCTCTGGTATTGTATTAGGCAGCCACGATTTGACTCATGGCAATATACTGTAATAGCTCTGGCAATAATTCTGCCTCTATCTCACCTCAGTCCCCTCCCAGATGAAAGCTTTTATTTAAAATTTCCCCCAAAACAGTTGCAAGGACAGAAAGATAAGTGAATTTCTGTCTGCTGTGTCACTGCCTGCTCTTAGCCATCATTCTCCTTTCACTCTGACTCTCTCTGAAACAGGGCTTTGGTTTTGCCTGTTCAGACATTAAAGTTTGCAGATACTGTGGTTTAAGTACCTCCATCTGTATAATCACTCAGTTCTACTCTTTCTAATCATGTGCAGGCAGTTAAACCTTCCTTCTCCACACTCAACATCGAAGTACTTCATCTAGTAAAGGATATTGCTGATGTCCTCCCTGTGAAAAGCAGGGAACTGAAAGTCAGAAGAGGAATGATTACTCAAATATTCCCAAAGCTGCCTGTGTAACCTCTCAGAGCTCACACTCAGTGTCATGCCAAGTTCTTCACATTAACCCATAAAAGAATGTGCACTATTTCCTCAGAGATCAGTGACTTGGGACTGATGAGGAAGTCAGGGCACACATCCCAGGAGGTGAGCCTGTGAATCCTGCAGGAAGCTTCACTTGACTGAAGCTGGATTCTGTATAGACACTACTGCAGCAGGAAGGTATTTAAATGACCCCTCATAACCTCTGCCTTGCTCTCAATATTAGAAGGCATTTTCAGAATCGTTTCTCCTCTACTTAAGTGTGTTTTAAGCCATATCAAATGCCCGAAAACCTCACACCCAAGTTCCACTTTGCCCTGCTCTTCACATCTCTCTTCACTGCTTTACTTCATCAGGATTCTACTCAACTGCTTTCTCTTTTTCAACTTCTCATCCTTTGTTTCCTACTCTCCACTTTATCACCCTGCTTTCCCACTCACATTCTTCATTGTCCTGCTGTTACTTCAGCCCTACCACAACCTCTTATCCATATTCTTCTTTCCATTCTTTCACTCCTTGATTATCACAAAATGTCCTGTATCTCCTTTCCTAAGCATTGCTTTCTAAGAAACTACTCTACCATGCTACAATTAAAAAATCAAGTCTTTTCCATCAAGTCTCGATTGAAACCTTGTTAAACCCTTGGAGAGAGCTGGAAAAAGCTGAGGAACACTGCTTGGTTTTAGTTTTTAACACTGTCCTTCTGGTGCCCCTAAATCAACATTTTATGCCCACAGCTTTGATGGGCAAATGAAATGCTAACAAAATCCAGCCAATGTTAAATCAATTATCCAGAGGTCTTGACACAAGCATTGGCACCTTGACACCAAGAACACTTGATAAAGTACAGGATTTGTTCTCCCGGGTCATCTACCCAGACACGGGACACATTGTTATGCTGATAGAGATTTATTTCCTTGTCTCTGGAAAAACGGCTATGCAAAGCATTCCCTCTCCAAGCACAACACAGGTGACAGTTTGCTCTGCAGCAAGTTTGGAAGCTGAAGAAGGGAAAGAAATCCAGTTAAATCAACTGAGACTGCTGAAGGGAGACAACACATGGTACTGTCAAAGTGGGAGACACAGGAGAAGCAGCAGGAAGGATCAGCTCAATGTCTCAGACAAAATCCAGACAGCTCTGCACCGCAGGGTAGGACTGGGAGAGGAAATTAGGAAATTCTGGAGTATTGTTGGTATAAAACTGGAGTTAAAGCCTGATGGTCAAGCAGCATCACACAGGTCACCTCAAACTGGGAACTCACCATTTTACAAGGCTTTTTCCAGCTGTGTCAAGATAATGGGGTTTTTGGGAGGTAAATAAATGAAAGCCATGAGGGAGCTACAGTGGAAGCTCAGGAGTGACTCGGAACATTCTGCTGATACCTGGATGTGACTTTCACAGCTTTGGGAAGCGCTGGAGCTACAGAGAAAGGCAGGGAGCTGAGAAAAGCCCAGGGAAAACCCAGCAGCATGGATGGGAGTGTTCAGAGCCCTCTGGAAGAGCCCGTGCTCTGCTCCCAGTACTGGAGCACCAATTACTTCCAAATGCAAGTAGCTGGAACACCCCAAATAAATGAGGTGTGGAGTTGGTCCTTCACAGAAGGTGCTGCCTCAATGCAGAGAAACAGCCAACAGGACAGAAACCCAACATGCAGAAAGTTCCAAAATACAGCTGAAACCTCTCGTTGTTCAGGGATAGTCTTATCTTTGCCTGCAGGGCATTTATTTGGTCAGTCTCAGCTCTGTATCTGCAACTTCTCCTCCATCCCAGTGCTAGAAAGACATGAATATTCTGTTTTATGAGGTTTGAGTAATAATCATGGAAGCTGTCACTCGGCATCTCTCATCGTGGTGTTCACTCTGCATCGAGCAGGACGAGATCACTGAGATCCCTGGGAGAGGATTGTTCTGCTGGCACTGGGGGCGTTACTTTTGTGTTTAAACATTGGAGAAGGGGATAATACATGGAAATGTAGATCTTATGTTACATAACACAAATGTTGCAAAGCAAGAAATGCTGCTCCTGCTCCTACCCCCAAGGGAAACCACTGCACCTCCAAGCTTTAGCTCATCCTCTGATGTTCCAAGGTAAGGAGCAATTCTAGCTAACACTCAGACAGAGTGTTAGACACAGACACTCAAACAAAGCACAGAATGCATTTTTATCCAAATCTTTTCACAAAAAAATGCCTGAGTTTGTTAAAAACTGGACATAAATGCTTTTTATTAAAAGATAAGTTCTGTATTTTCTTAAAGTACAGCTTCTGCAATTTTTTTCAACACCACTGAAAGCTTTTTAACACAGCACACAGTTAAATGACAATAAAATGGCTGTTTTGAACATGAAGGAGATTATACTTTTTCTGAAAAAGAAAGAAAAAAAGATGAAAGACAAATCTAATTTTCTCTCATTATAATCCATTGATGCACAGATTTTTGTTAATTGCTTTCCTTATGGGTATAATCGAAACATTTTAAGCTATAATAAAACTACGAAGCACCACAGGAAAATAATAGAGAAAGAGCTTGGGGAATCTTAGCAGATTTTTCATTTGTTTTGCATGGAGAACACCATGTGAGAAGCCTGGGTGTGTGTTATGGCCAGAAAACATCAAAGTGTTATGGCCAGGGAAAATGGGCACACAGAAAAGGATATTCCAGCCCAGCTCCCCAGGCCCAATATCCAGAATTCCTAACACTCCCATTCCAGGAAGTGTCCAGGCCAGACTAGATGGGGCTTGGAGCAACCTGGTGTAGTGGAAGGTGTCCCTGCCCATGGCAGGGGGTGGGACTGGGTGGGCTTTAAGGTCCTTCCCTACCCAAACCATTATGGGATTTCATGATTGGTTTGTGTGAAAGGGAATAACAAGAAGCTGTTAAACACATGTACTAGAAAAACGTGCTGTAAAATGTACCAAAAATATCTCTGGGAAATAAAAACCAAGGTGTGCCCAGTGTCATTTACCCCAGAGTCAGGAGAGCTCAGCCTGGCTGGTTTGCACTGCAAGGCAAGGGGCACCCCTGGCCACGGCCTCCAAACCAGCCCTGCTGAACACGCAGCAGGAAAGCTGGTAATTGTCCCCACCAGGCTAAAAAACTAGGAATTATCCCCACCAGGCTAAAAACCTGCTCCCTCATTAAGTTTCCAGAATGTAATGAGCACACAAGGTGTAAAACCAGCAGTTTAAAACCCAGTCTCTCCTGTCTCCATGATGTAACGCTTCTAGACATCCCCACATCCACAGGTAACTGAAATTAAACACAAACTGAAAAATAGATTTAAAGCATTTTCTCAGTAATTGCAATAAACTGAGGATTTCATGTGCTTTTTGTCTTCATGCTCACAGTTCTGCAGCAGGGCAGGGTTTTACTTTAAGCACAGCCCTTTACACTCCATATTCACACAATGTAGCAGTTGATCATTTAGCTATGAGTAAAACCCAGTATTTTATACACATGCAATGCTCTTTTTAACATATACTGGACATATTTCACTCAGCAAAAAGGTGGTATGTTTACAGTTATCACCACTCCTTCCCCCCCAAGGGGTTAACATAGATTTAATGGTAACAGCTTAAATCACCAGAGCTCAGGTCAACAACCTGAAGCTCCCACGTGATGATTCAAGACCCTCCCTAGGGATACAAGATGAAGGATCTATAAGGATGCCTGCCTTGCTGCAGTTGCCTTTTAAAAACACATCTCAGTGACTGCTTGGAGTTACAAGCTTGTGAGCAGTGCTTGAGAGGATGCCACTCCAGAGGGAAAAAAGAGACTGCAGACAAACCCAGCCCGAGAAGCAAAAGAGGACACTTGTTTGTATCCTCTGTAACATCCTAAATATGGGAAAGTAACATTCCCCTAAAGCCACCTCGCTGGTCAGGCCACCCTCTCTTTTGGTTCACAAACTCACTTTAATTAGAACTGCTGCTGGCATAAATCAAGTTCTTCATAGATTGAAGAGAAGGAAGCCAACATAAGCTACTAAGTACAAGCTTTTCCTGAAAAGCACTACCTGAACCTTGGCTTAAGGCTTATACCCCAGTCCTTCAGGGGGACAGGATTTCTGAGACATTCATTGCCAGTTATTTTAAACAGATCTCCAGCTCCTATTCCATGGACGCGAGGGCTCAACAGCTTCAAAACTTCAGGACAAATAATGTCAGTAAATCAGAAAAGAATACAGGAGAAGAGTCCAGCATGTGAGTCCTTACTATCATTAAAGAAAGCAAATAAACCCACTTCTCCCTTCAATGAAAGTTATGAAGTTCCAGTCATGTCTGGGAGTCAGCACTAACTGAACTCCACGGTTTCAGCAGAAACATTCACCAAACAGAGGAGTCTGCACAGAAAAGGAGAAGAAATGAAGGGATGGGGAATAAAATGACTTGTCTGAGCACACAGTTAATTACTGTAGGATATCAGTCAGGTTTCCAAAGTCCCAGCTCTGTCTCCCCATCCCTCACAGGCCATGCTGGCTCACCGATACAGATTCCTCTTCCTCAATAAAGGAGGAAGAAAAATTGTCATGTGGGGCCACCAAGGAAGGCAGACAATCTCCCGCACATTTTGTTCAACCAGAATAAACCCCTGAAGCTCACCCCTGAGCACTCAGAGAAACCAAACAAGTAACAAATTTTTTCCTGGACTGTGAAAGGAAATGAGTGTTTCATTGAACCCAATACAACGGGATTGTAAATAGTGTAGCAGAGCAGCACGTTACACATCAGCAGAGAATCCTTCAGTAAATCACAGGCAGCTGAAGATCAGAGCTCCTACACCAACCACCAGCACTTACTACTGTAAGCAGGTCACAACTCCCCACAGTACCTGCCCAGGGTGACATGGCAAGGTAAGGCCCTTGTTCCCAGGGGAACACACAGGGATCGTGTACAGTTGTCCAGTCCCACCAGAGAACCATCAAACCTAACACCTCTGATTTCTCTCCAGGAGGAACAGGCTGTCTCTTTTTAAAGTCTCAACAATCCACATGTGGCTTTTAAGATGTCTTGAGACTCAGTTTCTGTAAGAGGAACTGAAGGAAATGAGTAAGTGACCATGTTTAAGTCAAACCTATAAAAAGAAACCCGAGTGTCAGACTCCTGGGTGACAACTGCGGGGTGGCAGGTGACTCATGCCCTGGCACAGGCACACTGTAATTTGGTGCGAAGAAGTCATCATAATCAATATTTACAGGTGGGTATTTTTATAAAAAGAGTGCACATTTGCCACTATAGATTTAGAGACTGCTTTTTGAATATAAATAAAAGCATCAGATGAAAAATCCTGCACACACCCCCCCCCCAAAAAAATAAATATGTCTTCAAACATAAATACATCTTCAAACCTGACCATACAGGTGGACATTTACCCCAGGTCAAAAGCATCACTAGAACAACCCCACAGGCACCAACACCCAAAAGCACAGGGCGAGAGAATTTCTTCACAGAGAGGGTTGTTAAACATTGGAAGGGGTTGCCTAGGGAGTCCCCATCCCTGGAGGTGTCCAAGGAAGGCCTGGACGTGGCACTCAGTGCTCTGGGCTGGGGACAAGGTGGGGATCAAGCATAGGCTGGACTCGATGGCCTGGGAGGGTTTTTCCAACCTGGATCCAACCTGATCCTGGGATTCTGTGACCACTCCGTGGGGGAATTCTGAAACTTGTTTATAAGGATCAGCGCTATTATGCAACTGTTAAATATGTTCATATTTCCAGCGTGAAAACAAACACTGCCAACAACTCCTCAGGGATGAATTTGGGGAAGCACCAGATAAATTTCAAGCACACTGGGTGATTACTTGGATGTTTCTGACAACTTCGTGCCTAAGGGCTGCAACTGTGAACCAGAACTTGTGCCAGAGCTGGTGCCTCTGCTAAGGGCCTCAGATCTTCAGTGGCAGTAATCGTCTTTTTTCTGTGTCCTATTATGTGGAAAACACACAAGAATTTTACAAATTAAATTACAAAAAAAACCCAAACACACACAAGAAACTTAAGAAAATCAAGATCTTGTAAAAGAAAGAAAATTTAAACTCTACTCATTGCACCACAATTACATGTAGAACACATTTATTTCTCAGGCTTCTAATGCTCCCTGCAGGCTCTCCAAATGATCAGCTTTTGCTTGTGGATTATCTTTCAATATATAACCTTATACATAGGTTTATATACAGGGCTTACCTGCAAGAAGGACCAATATTTGCAAATTAAAAACAAGACCATCCCCGTCGTTTTAAATCACTACAGCAAAGCTCACAGACACATGTTTTCCAGATCAAATAGGAGGACTCACAGCTGATTTCATTCCAATTCTGTTAGTGCCAAACACCCAGCATTCCAGAACTAGTAAATTGTGTGTCCAATTATCACTCAGAGTTCAAGAGGCTGCATTTAAATGAAGATTATGAAAATGAAAGGGACTCAAAATGCCATTCTGACTAGAAAAGTGAACATTGGAAGTGATAGTTGCTCAGGGAAAGCACTTCTAAAAATGTTAAGTCTTAACCAAATGTGGTTTTAATAAAGATCTAGAGATTGCCAAGGTTTTTTCTTGCTGTCCCTCACTCCCACCCCATGACAAAGTAACCTACAAGACACAAAAAAGGCCAAGAAACAAAAATTTTCAGTAGGAGTGGCTTTGTGCGTGAATGTGTGGGGGCGGGGGGAAGATGTATTAAGGGGGAGAAAAGAAAAAAGGAGAATAAATTTTAAAAAATAGATAAAAAGAAACAAGCAACCCAAACAATAGTGGAAGTTAAAAGCATTAGAAAAAGCTTGACTCTAAATGGGGAGCAGACACTGCAGAAAGAAAAGTTTGGGCACGCTGAAACACCGTAATTTATGGAAAAATGCAACTAGGCAGGTTCCCTGAGTGCAACCCCACACCCTTGTGAACCAGCACATCCAGATGCCTTTTCCTTCCTTGACACTTCTGGGGCAAGTTATTTCTTCCAGAGTACACAGTGACCAACACATCAGCCTTGGGTTACAGCTACAGAATTGCTGCCTTTTGTGTTTCTATTCCCAGAGCAGCTGTGGCTGCCCCTGGATCCCTGGCAGTGCCCAAGGCCAGGCTGGACGGGGCTGGGAGCAACCTGGGACAGTGGGAGGGGTCCCTGCCCATGGCAGGGCTGGCACTGGATGGGCTTTAAGGGCCCTCCCAGCCCAAACCATTCCTGAACAGTTCTAGGGATGGAGATCCACAGTTCCCTGTTACCCTGTTAATTCTAAACAAACAATGTGCCACAATCTGAAGTTCCACACAGGAACAGAACTTACATTTCATGCCTAGAACAGGATTTTGGAAGAGTCAGATGGGTTAAAAGTGACCCACTGGGCAAACCACCAACTAAAATAATGTTTCCAAATAGGAAATGTTTTCAATTTTTAGGCAAAAGTTTGAAACCAGCAAGTGATGTTCCTCAGCAATCTCAATCCCAGTGCCTGATTCCCAAATGATTTCCCAACATTGCCTCCAAAGCAGAAATAGCACAGAAACATTTATTACAAAGAAGATCAATTTGGCATAATTTTACTATCACAACCAGGAGAAAGACAAATGAAGAAGGAAAATGGCTACAAATACTCCCAATTTAAGTTTCTGTGGAGCAGACAAACTGATGGATTTGATGTATTCAGCAATATAACCTGTCTCTAAGAAAATCTACTCCAATAGCATTTCTGGGGCAGGAAAAGTAATGTTTGAGCCCCTCTGGAGATCGCAAGGAGGTTTTCTCAGCTGGAAGGCAGTAGCAGAGCTGAACTCAGACTCCAGTGCAGCTGAGGACTCTCTGCCTGCCAGGACAAAGCACAGGAGCCCAGCTCCAGGGAAGGAGCCGCAGTCCCGGGGCTGACACAGAATCCTGGATCACCCGAGTTGTGCCAGGCAGTGTTTTCCCTCGGGAAGATGCACAAAGGAGAGCACAAAGTGCTGTGTACAAGAGCCAACGTGGTGCATCAGCCTTGTCTGCCTTCAGTCCTGTCACACAGCCCATCTACTGGCACAGGATTTCCCTTTTATCTAAACTAAAGCTTTTAGAGCAGACTAATGCAAATGTTATCCTTGCTGTGACTGCATTCCCGGGCATGGGACACAATAAGCACTGATTTAGTCACAGATCTCAAATTAAAACCTTTACAGACTTCCTGTCAAGTGATGCAGTACTTAATTAAGCCCTTTAAGGTGGGCTATCTATGAGAGTACTACAAATAATCACATTCTGGAGAATTATTTTGGATCACAATCCTGGTCACGATCAAATAGATAGAATTCCTGCTTTGCTCCTCCAGAATTATTGCTACCATATAAACTCAGCCTCTCTGTTTTCATGCCAAACTTACTGTTATCAACAATGAAAGCAAAACCCATAATTAGTGCTGGACTGGTTCTGCTCTTTCTTGTGACTTGATCTAGATGCAAGGGATTTAGAAATAATAGTAATAATAACAATAAAATAATAATAATGAGATAAATAATCCTATTGAACATTTAAGCCAGCAACCATCTCCTTAAAATTTTTTCCCGGATGTCTCGCAATGCGTGTAATTAGGAATCTTTAAAAAATTATCCAGATTTTCAAAGTAAGTTTCTGTAAGATTCCACATGTTTTTATCATTGCTGAATATCATAACACTCCTACAGAAAAAAGAAAACAGAGGAAGAAGGAAGAGGAAAAAAAATAAACTATAGAGCTTGCAAAAAGGAGAAAACACTGCTCTTCTCCCAGAGCTTCTTTACAGAAAGGCTGATGAAATTAAGCAATATACTCCAATAGAGGCTTGAAATGCCAGTTTAATATAAGCCAAGAAAAAAAAAAAATCCGATAAAGTAATAAAAAAAAGCCCATACTACTGAGAGACTAATTTTGTTTTCATATTTGGAGTTGCAAGCTCCTGCTTTATGTGGCATCTGAGGACCCAAACAGATTATTTCAGTGTTTTCCAGCATCCTCAGTAGCCTGTGTTCCTCCACCTTCTCCCTTGCGCATCGTTCTTCAAACTTGCAACTAATCGAAAGAGATTTCTGGGATCTTCACTTCCATTTTTAGTGCTGGCCTAGTTCAAAAAACAAAGGAAACCCAGCAATAAATAGTGAGACAGGCTCCTCTTTTTTTGCTGGAAGAGTAAAGAGAAAGAACCTCTCTGTTCCTCCTTGATCAGATTATTGAGGCAAACAGGCTCTTCAAGAGCTGTTAGCAATGCACCCAGCCTGGTGTGAAGTGTGGAGGGAGGGGAGATGGGGAAGAAGGAGCTGAAATGCATTCAGTGCAGCGCCAAAGCACACACCCAGCCATGGCATTCCTGGAAAGTGCTGGTGGGACACCTTGGCTGGGACTGAACTTCCGGACTCCTGCCCAATTCACTTTGGGTGGATTGAGTTAAATTCTCTGTGTGTGACTTCCTGAACAAGCAGGTACCTGTCAGACTGTCCCAGTTTATTTTTTAAGTCCATGAAGTGTAGTTCTGTGCAGAAGGGGGATTTTCAGAACCCTCAGTTGCTCACAACACCCCGATCAATTTTCCCAGTGATCAGGGTGAATGGCTGATAACAAACCTCGACAGGTCATGTGGAGGTAGATGGCCTGGAGCAAGTGAAGCCTTGAAGAAAAGTAACTGCACAGGCACCACCAGCTCCTCCCCATGGAAATAACTGAAGACCCAGCTTTGCCTGGATAAGAATCCTGAATCTTCCTTTTCCATAAGAACCAGCCTGCTTTACGCCAGTGTACATCCAAGATGACTGAAATAAAGACTGACAAATTAAATGAGTGACAAATTAAATGAGAACACAAAAACTTGGAAATTACATCAAGAATAGATTCCATCACCACGGGATTTCACCTGCTCAGCAGCACAGTGGGATCAGGTACAGAGATCAGACACTCTGCATGTGGAACAGTCTGCATCCGATTTCTTGGGCAAACTCCGTTTCACTGTGACAACTTGAGGCTTTCAGTGTTTGGGAAGAGCCAAACTGAGGCTTCTGAAGATGGATTTGCTGAGCTGATCCCACTGTCCTGAACTGCAGAGGAGAGGTTGCGTGTGCTCAAATAACCCCGAGTGAAGGGGCCCAAACACTGCCAGGTGTCTCTTCTGCAGACAGCGCTGCCAAGGAAGTCAAGGACTGTCCTACTCTACTCTGCAAATCATTGGAAACTGGAGAAATAATACCACGGACTTCCAAACCCATCCTGAGTGAAGGCACAGGAGTAAATGAGGTGAATATCCCTGCATCATTCTGAGAGGCCAGGACACCCTTTCCCTCCTGGCATAGCCCCCGTGTAGCACCCCCAGCTCTGCTGCAGCCATCCCCACCCCTTGTGCTCTCTGCTTAAACTGCAGGGGTCTAAAATGAATTAATTACAATGTTAAATGAACCTGCATTTGAAGGAGGATCGGGGGGGAAGAAAAACTGATGTGCAGGTCCCCATAGCAGCAGCCTGAAAGGACAGGCTTTCCAATTCTGTGATCATTTCACCAAGGCAGCTCTCCTGCCTCTGAAGCATTTCTGCTGCAGCTTATCCGATGTGCTCAGCACTTCTGTTTATACAGACATGACTCACCTTACAACTGCCTCACACAGGGCTCCTCTTCCACCTTCCTTTCAAGAAACAACAACAACAGCAGCAGGAAGACACTGTGAAATTAATCTCCTCCTAGAGTTCAACCCAAGCTGGTGACAGGGCTGTAAAGACGGGGCTGTAAAGGGTGATACAGGAGGTTTGGAATGCTCAGAACTGCCATGGGGATCTGGGGCGAGCACAGAGGGGAACTGCTGGACTGGAAACTGTCACCCTGATCCCACCTGACACTGCCATATGCCCAGCCCTGCAACAGCAGCAGGAATGGGAAGATCCAAACCTCATCTGCATTCAGAACATCATTTCAAAGGGCAGACATGTCACAAAGTCTTTTTTTACTGCAGTCCCTGAAGTGAATTGTTATGTTGCTTTTATTATTATATTGAGGACATTCCTATAAAATCAGAAAAATAAGTAAGGAAACAGTGAAGCTTGGCTGGAAAGTTGGGTAGACATGTCCCTAGAGACCTCCCATCTAAAGTCTGAGAAAAAACAGCTCTAATCTCCTCTGGTACTTCTTAGACTGGAAAAGAGAAACACTTGCAGATGGTGTTCCTGAGGGGGTGTGGGAGGCAGGGAAAAATAACTTCTCCAGACTCAGCCTTCCTACAGTGTGTAAAGGTAAAGGGAATCAGATTTTTCCCACTTCCTCAAATTCTATGTTTTGGGGGTAGTTTTATTCACCCCTGGTTGCTTCCTTCTCCCAGTTCCCTGGATTCCCATCCATGTGCTCCCTCTCCACTGCACCTCATCCCCCCTCATCAAGGCAACACCATCCCAGGGCTGCAGCACCTCATTACCGAAGTCTCACAGAGCCCACTTCCCAACAGCACTTTCCTCCTAAGAGCTCCTCAGCAGCTGTACCAGGAGGGAATTTTGTCTCTTTTCTCATCTGTGTAACATGGTCAGAAGAGACAGACTGACTTGCAGGCACCAAAAAGGACATTCCAGTGTATCCTGATCTTGGATGACTCTTGGATACACAATGGAACAATTCACAGGTTCATTATCAATATCAACTATCAGCAGTAAGGCTGATTCGATCAACAACTTCACACCAAAAATGCAGTTTAGACAGAAATAAGCAGAAAACTTTCCCATCCTGTCCTCTCTCATGTCCCAGCTCTGTCAGTTAATTGCAGATGATCCTCATCTACGGCAATGTCTTTTGCTTAAAGTTATTTAGTGTCAACTGCATTGCTGGTAAAACTCCCATGTTAGGATAAGAAAAGTGTTTTGCTTGCCTGTTTTAAAAGCCCAATACAAAAAGATCAATTTCTTCCTTTATGCTGATCTAATGTCCCAGTGGGCAAAGCCTGATGGTATTAACCTTCACTGGGAAGAGGCTGAGCTGCTCTTCCCCAGTTCTCCAGCTGTAAGTAATCCTATGTCAACCACTGAGAAAGAAGTGAAATCCAGCTTGTGCCCCAAGTGAGCTGAAGTGTCAGCATTCCTCAGTGAGGGCTGGGGTCACTGGGAGCCACTGGGACCCTCCAGTGCAGGTAGCCATGTGCTGCAGTGTTGCTGTGAAGTGAAAGGCCGAGACAATCCCCCCTGAACAAACCATTTCTCCTTCTCCCTGTGTGTTATAGTGTAAAATACAGTTTTCTTGGATGCTGACACTCCACCATCAGCCCACCCTGGAAGAACTCAGTGTGAGCTCTCCCATTTCAGCCCTGCCAGATGCTGTTGCTAAGCACATTTTAAAGGAATTCAGCCACAGATACATCACTAGACAATCCAATGTGGACACCAAAGGAGCCCAAATCTATAGGAATAGGAAGGAAATGCTGTCCAGCAACTCTCACTCCTGTCTTTTCCAGCAGGATGGAGTGGAATTAAAGCTCTGGCATCACCAGAGCTATTAAGGAACCAGGAGGTGCTGCAGTTACCTGCAGACTCACTCAGAACACAGAATGACTATTCTGTTATAGATGACCTTGGATTTCCTCCTGAGGTGAAATCCCATTTGAGCTCAGCCCAATCCCAGCCTCTCCGACATTCCCAGTGCCATCACTCAGATGTCCTTGGCTTCCACGGGCAAGTCCTATGAATGGAAACAGAACCAGGGCAGAGGCTGTTGAACACCATTTTTGCTTTGCTGCTGCCTAATTAGATGATGCTGACTAATCCTCTGCATTACTTCACAGTGAAAGGAACCCAGCAGGAGTGTTAGGATGGGTTTGAAAGAGCTAAAAGCCATGAATTATTTCCTTTTACAGAGAGCATTTCACTTGTTCAAGTTGCTTCCATCAAGTGTTCCTTTCTGAGATTATATTCCCCACAAAATGTCTCTGTGGCCTCCAGTGTTGCAAGTTCAAAGAACAGCAGATGGAAACAGAAAAATGAAGAGAAAAAAGCTGGATGCATTCCCCTGAGACATTTTCCATATTGAAGCAACTACAACGAGAAGTGATTTGCAGGACTGGCCTCTTGACCTACCATTAAGTAAACAGGGGCTATGAATGTTTGTTCTCCCCTTGCAAAACTGTAGATTTCTGGCTAATGTACCCATAATGCAGCCCCTGAGCAAGTTCACAGAGAGCAGCTCACAGGTTTAGAGTGGGACATGCACAAGCACCCCTTGCAAAGCTCAACCCCACACTTGTAGAGTCCTGTTGGGCTGAGAGAACCTCAACAGTATTATCACTGCCAGAAATTTAAACCTAAAATGGTCAGATTGCCTTTGTTTCCTCAGAGATCCTGCTAAACCACAGCTGCAAAAGACACAAGGTGAAAAGAAAGGCCACAGACTGAAATATTCAAGGATAGGAAATCTTTTTTTTTTTTTGGAAGCCTTAACAAGATGACATCATCAGCTACCTCATTACCTGAGCTGGTTCTTATGGCAAGGAGAATTCAACTGCTCAAGCATTCTTTTTTTCTCCAGGCTTAGCTTGGTAAGTGATGATCCATAGGAAACACAGCAGTGCTACTGAATGGCAGCTCAGTCAGCCAGGGTGTAGGACAGCTCTGGTTAGGAACTAACAGTGCTCTACAGCCATGGGGAGTATGGAAAACATTCCCCATTTTCACAGAATCACAGAATATCTGAGTTGGAAGGGACCCACAAGAACCACTGAGTTGATCTCCTGGCCCTACCCAGACATCCAAACAATCCCACCCTGTGCCTGAGAGCATTGTCCAAACGCTCCTGGAGCTCTGGCAGTGCAGAGCACAACGTGATGCCAGTAAAGGAAAACAGATGCACTTTGTTGGTGAGTTTTCAATAAAACTCAAAGTATAACAACCTCAATGCTCCAATGTTTTACTTTCTGTGAGGCAAGGGTACATAAAAACCAGCCCCCACTGCCCTGGTTGGACAAGTCTGAAGTACATTCATAATGCACTTCTGGTGCTGGTGACTGGGAGAAATTCTACCCTCTCCAGTCAGGAGCTCAAGGCCTCCCACAGCATATCAGCCTCTTATCAGCTGCAAGTGAAAGGCTGGTGTGTGGGGTGTGTTCCTCAGGTTCCTCCATGTGCATCTCAACCTCTCTTGGAAAGTACCTCTTAGGAAAGAAGAGTTTGAATCACAGTTTTATCCTTCAAAGTAACTCCACACAAACATCCTTCTGCCCAACAACACAGCTCCTGAAAGCTGTCCAAGGTCAAATGTGCTCCTTCCTTTAGTGACAAAACCAGGGCAGAACAACTGTGGCTTCATCTCCTTACCCACAGCAGATCCCTCAGGATGGGTCAGGGCTGCACCACTTACCAAGGGCAGGTTTTTAGTCTCAGCCTTACCTGAGCACAGAAGTTGGCTGAACTGGTATTCTGTTACCAATTACACAGAAATTTGGGTCAGTGATGGAGGAGAGAACAGGAAGAAAAAGACAGCTGGGTTTACAGAGCTTCCAGGTTTGTGCAAAGTAAAGAATAAAACTTCTTTTCCTTACACTGCAGCCACACTTGGTCAGGAAGCAGAATGACTAAGCTCAGTTATTTTCAAAGTAATCTGCTTTCCAAACAGCTTCCCAGGTGTACCTGCAGGTCAGTCCCTACTGCACGTACCCTTTTAGATCTCATGTTTTTATTGGCAGATGAGCAATAATGCTCCAAAAATTGTAATGCATAAATATTCCTGCATACAATTAAACTAATAATTAGCTCCCATCAAGGACATGCATGCAGGAATGTGAAACAATAGCTGAACAGTGAAAGTGTCCAGGCATTCATTAAGTCACTACATAAATGCAGGAAGATGCACTGCTGGAAATAACTTTTTCTCAAGGTCACTGGTGAAGTTTTTTTAATGTAATTAATTCAGTAGCATTCAGAATAATAAAAACCAGCGTAAAGCACTAATTCAGCTGAAGGACAACAAGCAGCCAAGGAGTGTGTATCATCCATAAACAAAACCACGACACAGCTGGCAGTACTGGGCTGGGACAGGGTTAACCAGCCCCTGCTGACTCACCAAGCAGCTCTGCCACCATCCCTTCCAAACAGGGGGGACAGCAAATGTCCCCTGAAAGTCAGAAGCCCAAATGCAATTCCAAGATGGGAAAAGAAAGGAATTCACTAAGTTTGGTGCTAGCTGATTTCTATTTTAGTAAATAGCATGTCTTCCCCCTTGGTATTTGGATAATGTGACAATACTGAGGAAGAATTTTGGTTGGTCTCAAATGAACAGGAGTGAGAAACCATTTCAGCTTCTCCTGGCACAGACAGAAGGCTCAACAGTCTCACACCCTCCTCCTGTCCTTCCAAAGAATCTTGTCACTTTACTGCCCAGCCAGCAGACCTGCCATGGCACACAGGAGGAAGATGGGAGCGTAACAGCCAGGGGAGAATCAAACACCTTGGAATGGACTTCAGGCCCAACCAAACAGATCTATAATTTTCAGTACATATTATTCCAAACAGCATGTGAACTATTTCAGGCCTCACTCTGAGCTGATGATAATTAACTGTAATTTGTACAGATTTCAATTTAATACATGAATTGGCTTGCTAAAAAAAAAAAAAAAAATTAAAGCAGGGCAACTTCTAAAGTTAAAAGAAATTCATTTTTAAGTTAAAGCAGCATCAGAGAAAAACACATTGTATATTGGCTATATAGAATAATCTTTCCAACACAATTCCAAGGTAAATATTTTAGAAGCTTTTATGGTGTCTCAAACTTAGCACAAGGACAAAATGTGATTTCATAGACTGAAAAACTCAACCTCCCTTTAAATAAAAATGCAGTTAATATTTGCTTTCTTAGCAGCAGCGGAGGCTGATATTTCAGAATTTGGCTGGGTTTGGGTTTTTTTGCTGTGACATAAAGCACAGTTGTGTTTAGGTTCAAATGAGATCTCCAGCTCTGGTGAGACCTGTCCTTATTTCCCATCTCCAATTCTCTTCTCCTATTTCATTACTCAAGAAAACACCACCATTTCCAGCCTCCCCTTCCACTGCCACCCCCCGTGTCACACAAAATCCCAGCAGTGAAGACACAGAAAAAAGCTCTGTTTCAGAACCTCATGTGGACATTCCCCAAGGGTAAAAAAGCCCCACGAGAATAAATTCTTACTCATTTATATCCAGGCCTCTCTTTTTCTCTCCCTTCCAGGCACTCTTATCTATGCTGCAGAATTTTCTCTGCTGTAAGTGAGTTATCACAAAATCCCTTTTATAAACAACAGGACAAAACCAGAAGAACCCCACAAGGTTTTCAATCAGAACTTGACATACTGTACAGTTCCAAATGGGTATATTTGTCTGCCCTGCACCTCCCTTTTGCTACTTAAGTTGCATTCCTGTGCTTTGCATCCCTTCTTTGTTGAAAACTTTTATTTCTCTGGTAACTTCTGAAATAGACAGCAGTTTGTGGAGCAAAGAAGAAGAAACCTGTGATTTTTTTTTGTAAGGGAGGAAAACAAGAAAAACTCCCAGTGCCCTTATCTGTGTCAACACCTGCATAAAAACACCCTTGGATTTCTCTGCAGTAAATCCCTCTGATGGAGGCAGCCACGTCTGCCTCGGAATTCAGCGTCAGGCTGCTGCCAAAGTTTTCCTGACTAATGCTGCAATTCTGGCTGTGAGCTAAGCTGCAGTCTTCAATTGGAAAGCAAGTCTGATAGTTTTGCAGTGCTGTCTGGCAAGCCAGGAAAGAGATGAGGGATGGAAAGAGTGACGGAAATGGAATTCAGAAGTAGTAGATGAGGCGACATTCAAGAAGAGAGAGATGATAAAAGCAATGACACGATTCTGACTTGACACACTTCAGATAATGTAACTTCAAGCTGACAGAGCATAAATAGTTGCTGATGATGTAAAAACAGAATTAGGAGTACTTGGAAGTATTAACTTTCCCTGGGCAACTGGCATTCCTACAGTCCAGACAGAACTTCTTTGCCTCTCTGCAAGTTAAATGGCACTGTTTTGACTTTGGCTTCCAAGAAAACTTTGTTCTAATTCAGAACAGTCCCTTGCAGAGCAGAGTGAGTTCCCAGCACCTCAGTGAATGAATAAATGTAGCAAAGGCAGATGCAACTTCCACCTTGCAAGGGTGTTCAGAAAGCTTTGAATTCATTCAAACAAAGAAGGCAACGTCCAGCCAAAATCATCATGAAGCCAAGGAGAAACACAAGCACAGCCCAAACTCACCAATGGAGTATAAACCACAAGCTGAAGAGCATTGCAGAAGTCTAAGACAGTTGGGTTCCAAAGCATCCACACGCCTGTGGCTCTGAGCTGAGACCCCTACCAGCAACACAGAACCACTAAGTGGGAAAACACCACTGGATGTGCCTGAAAGTGCCAGAGGACATGTACAAAAAGGCACCAAGCTCCACAGAATAAGTGAACTTCCAGCACCCTGCAAGTGCAGAGAAGCTGAAAGGAACGATTAAATGAGAGCCAGGGCAGGAACAGCTGGATGACCCAAGATGTGCCCAAATTCCCAGCCCTTCCTTGCCCCTTGCAGCAACTTCAGACCATGAGAGAGGATCTTCCCCAAAGCTCCACAGCCGCCCCAGCAGTTCACCTTCTGCTTCTGCTCCTGCTTCCACAGCAGCCCTCTCAGGGAGTAACCACGGGCTGCCTGAAGTGTCCCCAAAACATCCACTCACAGCAAAAGTATCACCCCAAACAAATCAGAGGGAGCAGAGAGCAGTAACAAAAACATCAGGAAAGAAATACAGCACTGGAACAAGAAAAGAAACCCTAAGGAAAGCAAAAAAGGATCCAGAGATCAGAACCAAGGACTGTTCATCATAACATACTTGGTGTGGTTGCTTGTAGAGGGCTGGTAGGGCAGAATCACCCTTTTATTAAAAATGCTATGAGTGGGCTTTATCCCAAATGAATAGTGTTAATTGTTTACACCAGCAGCAATCACTGTCATCACCGTTTTCTATTACTCCTCTTGGGTTTCCAATTTTTTCTGCTCTGGTGGCAGCTACTCCTTACCCTAAACAAGGAATCCTCCTATTCCTGACTGTTTTTTATTTATGCACTCAACCCACCACTCCCAAACACAGGGCTTGTCATAGGGGTGTTTAGTAAAGAACAATGACACTTGAAAAAGATCTCCACTGAGGACAGCGTGGGGATTGTGGCCTTCTAGGAGCAGCCACCAAGGAGAAAAACTTCTTTTAAAGATAGTAGCTATTAAAAAATATCCTTGGCCTTCAGAGCTTTAATCACCAGAGTTTTGCCTTTCTGACAGTTGACCAAACTAGTGCTGTCTGTTCTGAATTCCAGCTACCCCCTTATCTCAACCAAGATAAGATTTTTATCTTTCCAGCCTTTAGACTGATACCCACATAAATACATTTTCATCCAAGTCAAATGAGTTTTCAGCTGTTTTTCTGGACTGTAGAGATTTACACACCCTGTAACAGTGATGGCATTGCAGAACTGGGACAACAGACAGGCAGAAGAGCGGTGCCATTAATTCTTTAACACACTATAGCTGTGTTTAAGGAAGGCAAAGGGCCATGTCTTTTTGAACGTCCCAGAAAAACAGCATGCTCTTCCAAACTGATCATGTGGCTCTCAACAAGCTTCATATTTTGCCCAACCAAAACACAAGCCACGCTGACCACATCACTGAAACATGGCTGGAAAATGGAAAACATTCCCCTTCATAAATGTACTCCCAGGAAATAAATAATCACTCATTAAACACAGCAACACAAACAATGGCAGTGCCCTGTTCACAGCTGGTTTGACTTGTCTCAATTTAGAGTTTCTTTCTAAATCAAGTGTATCAGCTGAACTCTCAGTAACTACACATGGCTCCATGCACATTTTTAACCTGGAGCTGCCTGGTAACTCAAGAGCCTGAAGCTCTCTGATGTACTCAATCCTTTGAAGAAAAGAAGCTGTTTAGAGGGAAGTGCAAAGGAAAATATGCAGCTTCCCAGTCCTAGAACAGACACTGCAAAATGAATGGAGTCAACCCCAATAGCAGTAACATATCACTTCAGTCCTCCTGAAGAATTCTATTTCAACTTAAAATACTAACAAGATCAGCCCCTTCTCCCAAAAGTCCAACTTTATCTTGAATTTTGAAGGGGAAAACCCCAACCAACCATACACTGATACTACAAATGCATCCCACCCCGGCATGGGAAATAAATACTAAGGAAAGTTTAGCCCTGTGATTAATCTTTGTTTCACTTGCCCAGTAAAAGCAAGGGAGTTATAAAGTCCTCTTTGCTGAACTTTGGCCCCTCGGATACAGTAATACACTTTAGAAATGACTGAACACTGATAATTTCCCATGGACCCAACACACCAGCTGCCTTTAATCTTCAGTCCTGTCTAGGCTTTGCATTAAGTTTCAAGGCAAAACAAGTTCTTGCCCCAACAGGCCTGGCTCATCCAGAGACTCCTCCTCCGTATTCCTCTGTGCTGGCTTCCTTGGGAGTATTCGGGATTCAGAGAAGCAAAAAGCACCAAGCACGGTCATTTTCAAAGCATTTAATGCATTTCAGGGAGCAAGGTGGCCAATCCCACCAGTCTCCAGCAGGGAACTGAATATTCTGTGCCCTCCTGAGGAGCTGCTCCTGGGCAAAGCACCCAAACACCTCCTCCTGCTCTGCTCCCCAGGACATGGTGGGCAAGGATGCTCAGGAATGAGGATTAGGGGATTACAGGGCAGAAAGGGAGGAAGAAGAGGGTGCAAGGAGGGGAATTAAAGGGAAGGGCAGAAGGAAGGCAGAAGGAAGGCAGAAGGGGGGAGATGGGGTAAAAAAAGGGAGGAAAAAGGGTGGCAGGAGGGAAAAGGGGAGGAAAAAAGGGAGAGAAGAGGAGGAAGAAGTGGGGGGAAGGGAGAAAAAAAGGGGGAAAATAGAAGGTAAAGGGAGAGCAGGGTCTCTGCTAGTTTGCATTTTGTTGCTGTTCTTCACCTATTGTAAAGCTGGATGATAAACATAATCTCAACACACAGGAGAACAGTTCCATCACTGATTTCAATCACATCCCAGTCTCCACAGCCTCCCCAGTTCTTCTCAAGAGGGGCAAAAGGGATTTTCAGAGCTCAAGATGAGGTAAAAGGTCTCCTCTGAGACACAGGAGAGAATTAGACATTGATATCCTGTAGCCTTTCCAAAACTTTTTTTTTTAACATACTGCTTAAAAAATCATATTTTACATGCAAACCTTGTTCAGAGATAAAGGGATGCTAGACATTTATTACTATTTGTGTAAAAAATCCAGATGCAAACTACTCAACCCTAGATTACATTTGGAGTTGGTGGAAAAATCCTGACACACTGCTGATGGGGAATTAATCTTATCCTCAGGCAAGAATTAAAGACAGGTCAGCTTCATCACCCTGGGGAGGTGCTTGTTTGTCAGCATCAGCTACTGAGGAAACCCAGAGACAACAGCCACACAGTATTTAAACTGGATGTTGGGGCAGATGTATCCCACCAGAGGAGGTGGTTTTCTAACCCCATTAATCTGGTCCAGTCACTGGAATTTTTTGGGAAGAATTTCAGGACTCAATACAACATAAAAGGTCACTCAAAGTCCTGGTACAAACTTGGCTGAAGTGATAAAAAACCCACACAAAACCAACCCAACAGTCCTAATTTTAAATATTCTGTTAGGTCACATCCATTCCTAGCCTACATTTCAGGGGGGGTTTGTTGTTGATTTGGTTTTATAAAAGTCAAGCATAAAAAGCTTCACATGTAGGGAGGGTATGAACAGCTGAATCAGGTGGATTCAGTGGCCTTAGAGATAAAGAAAAACAAAGCTCTGCAGAAGAACTTGTCTGAATGAAGTTTCTTCCAGCACAGCTGTTATGATGTCAAACGTGGTTATCAAGGGACACACAGCTCCTTCTTTGCCTCCAAACCCTGGTCTTTGTCCTGACTGTGAAAGCCAAGTGCTGTCTTCTCCAAAACAATGATGTGCTCTGTTGTCTGTCTGTATTTAACAAGACATGTTAATCAAATATCACCAAAGTTTTCTAGAAAGAATCAAATTTGCCATAATTTGTGTGTCTTTACTTTGTATCCCAAATTTACTTTCATACTAAAAACATTGATTAGTTTTGCTCCCATCTGACTACAGGGATAGGAATCTAAGTGCTGCTATTCTGTTTTCTCAGCAGTCAGAATAGAACACTGCTGTCCTTCAGACACATTTCCTTCAGCTTCTGTCATGTATTCTATGGGACCTGTTTCTACATGGGCTTCTTTGGGCATCCTGGTGAGTCTGAGTAAAACGAGAAAGGTGCAGAATATTCAGTGTCGACTCTAAAATATCTAAAAAACCCTTCCCATGGGTGCCAGGTTCATGAGGCAGCAGTTTCACCAGGTGAGGCACAAGCACAGCACTGACTAATTCAGCAGCAAGAGATAACTTTGAGGAAGGATTATTTCATTCCCCTCCTCTACATTCATTCCCAGTTGGAATGATGATGTAAAAGCCACACAACTCATAAAAGACAAGAGCCAAATGAAGTGCCAGTACACAGCCAGGAAAAGCAGGGAGGCAGAGGGACATTTCCCAGTTTTTCCACAGCTTTGCCTCCTGAGGAAGAATACAGTAGAGCAAAATATGGAAAAAGCCATAATCAAAATAAGCCAAACAAAAATAGCCCCACTAATTTAATAGAAGGTTAAAAAAAAAAACCACAGAGGAGCTCATATTAGAGAAGAGGCATTTTAGGGCACCTCAGAAATACAGAGAGATGGTTTTTAAAGCCCTTAGGGGCCCCAGAGGTTTCTTTTCCCCTCTCCCCCACACCTAATCTCTCTCAGTTGCACATGCTGTAAACAGATGAGGCTCAGAATACAACAAAACAATTGTGTGAAAGAACAAATTTGAACAAAAACTGAAAGGCAGAGGGGGAGGACTGGAAGCAGATTCTGAGATGGGAAAGCAAATGACAGTTTGGTCCCAGCAAACCCTCCTGATCACATTTTTGCTGCAATGCAAACCAGTTCCTTGTTCCTCCAGAGACACCCAGGCTGGAGCTTTGGCCCTGCTGCACCTGGGATGGCATCGGGAATATTCCCATTTGTGCACAGCTGACCAAGGCACTTCAAACCTCAACAGCAGTGATCCACCACGGGTGTGGAACTCACAGCAGCACCCACAAACCTGCTAAACCTCCCCAGGATAAATGATCTCAGCAGCAGCTAACCCAAAACACCAGACATCAAAGCCTGTGCCCTGACAAACAGTTGGTGAAAGAACTACTCCAAGAGCTCAGAGATGTGGATTAGTAACAGTCCTGACAGAAGGTAAAATCACAACTCCAGCAACAAAATGAACTCTTTGATCATAGGAAAAAGATACCCAGGGAACAGCATAGCCCACTGAAACAAAAATGATCAAAAGAAAAACTGATCACCTAAACCACAGAGTTGATGGCAACAGCACAAGTGGGAAGAAATGGAGGAAAAGGTCACCCTGTCTGTGACTTGAAGATTTAAACAGAAAAGCAATCAGTAACAATATACGGCACTCAAATTCATAAAACCTATTAAATCACCTCACTGTAGTCTTAACTACTGGCAGGAGTGATTCCTTATTAATTGATAGGGCACCTTAACTCAAAGACAGCAGTGAAAATTTTTGATACACAAGGTTTTTCCCAGAGCTTGAGTAAATTTATTTCATACCCATCCACTCCCACACATCCACAAAGGTCAGAAAACAGCAACACAGTTCTTTGGCAGCAGCAACTTACAAACAAACCAATAAAAGTAGATAAGCAAGAGATTATCTTCCTGATGAACACAATATAAAATATCTTCATTCAAAAAATGCTTTCATTTTAAAGAGAACCCTGAAGATGCATCTTGGGTATGCAATGTGAGGCAAAAATTCCACCCAATTTCGGCACTATTAAATACAACTGAGGGATTCAATGAGGCTCTGGAAATATATCATATATAGCACTGAAGGGATCCAGCAGTTGAAGAGGAGGATTCAACCTCCTGGCACTTCTCACAGATGAGCCACCCATTCATCCTCAGCACCAGCAGTGCTTCAAACTGCACGTGCCCACAGCAGAGCCCTGGTGTTCACATCTACACTTGTGTATGTGCCCTGCAATTACTTACTTTATATTTATATGAATACAAACAAAACGTGGGATGCAGTGTGGGCACAAACACCACTTATAGAAATTGAGGTAACATTTAGAAACCCTGGTCTGCAATTACCTCATTCTTATGTCCTACACTGAGACCACATTCACATGTACAGTGCACAAACCTGTTCCCAAAGTCATCCAGAATTAAATAAAATTACTACATTACAAAATTCCAGCTTACAGGTTTCATATTTTTTGAATTTAAGGCTAAGCTAAAATGAAAACAAGAGGCAGGTGAGTATTCCCCACACAGAGCTGTATTTACTGCTCAGATGCTGAGTATATACTTAGGGAACACCCTTCCTACCTTCTAAAATGGTAGAAATAAAACAGGATATGTGGGGAAGATGTTCAGAACACATCCTAGGGGAAAATAAAAACACAAACACAAATACTATTTCATTGATTCACCTGAGAATTGGAACTTATTTCATTTCCAGACACCCACATCAAAGCCATGAATCACCACATCTCGTGGCTGGAAGCCAGCGCTGCAGATCCTGTTTCCATGACAATCCCGATGCCTCCCTGCTCCAGAGTCTTACGCATCAAGGTATTCATTCAAAACTAAACAAGGGGGAATGCAAGCCAAGTGATGATTCAAGAAAATGCTTTAAAATGCTCATACAAGATTCAAAACTTGCTGAAAACACAATTAGGAAACAGCCAATCCATCACAGGAGCTATTTCTGCAACAGGACATGGCTGAACTTCCTGAGTACCTCTCTCTGGATCAAAACTTTCCCTGTGTAGGCTTCCCCTCTTCTCATGGCAGCTAATGCAGAGGAAAGGTCATTTTTAATCTTTTTTATTATTATTTTTGCTTAGACATCTATTTGCTTCTCTCTGAAAGGATACGTTGTTATCCACATGCATCCTGACCCAGCTACTAATCTACAGTTTAAATTGTTCCTAATTTGAAATCCTTGGCATTACAGGAAGAAACAGAAACAACTCCTACTCACTCAGATGAAAGGTTTAATAAAACAACATGCCTATTCTGGTCTTCTGACTGTTTCTTCCTGGATTTTACAAGAACAAAACAAGCTTAATGCACAGCTGAAAAACACAGGGATGGTATGGCCCTCTGCAGAAAGATCAGGGTGATGTTTCAAGCCTCAAGTGTGATATATCAGACCATTCCCATGAGGAAACACAAAATTCTGTCTTTTCAGAGAGAATTTCACCTGCTGTCAAAAGCTCATCAGTTCAATGAGAGGTTTCTGCAAAGTGCAGCAATGTTAAGTCAAACACAGGGTTACTCCAGATGAATCTCCTTCAAAATACAACTTTTACTTATTCCAACTGTGAGGATATGAGGAAGTCAGCAGCGCTCTCAAAAGGAGATACGTCTTGGAGGATTCACATTGTGTACTGAAGTCACGCTGATCATGCCCTAATGGAGAGATGCTCTCTTTAATCATAAGTCTTCAGTCTCATCCAGGCAACCTGGGCAAGTTTTCCAGAACAACAGCAGAAGCAGCATCTCAGAAACCACAGTGGCAGAGGGAAAACCATATCTGCTGGGAGTACAGCATGGTGACAGGCACACAGCCCACACATGAGCCTGGGGAAACAGTCAATGGGAACAATAAAAACGAAATAAAGCTGACAATTCCCATTATAGGCCCTATCTCCATGCTGCATGGGAGCACTACAGCCTTTTAAATGCACTTATCTCAGTCAGGCAACTCTGTGCTATCATCCCTGCTGTACAGAAACAGCCAGAGAAGTGCAGTTTGTCTGGGTAACAGAGAGAACTTGGGTAAGTGCATAAAGCAGGTTGAAAATTAAGGTCTCTCATCTGGAGCGCAGGGGCCACTCTCCCAGTCCAAGTCTCTCTATGGCAGCACAGAGCATGGTACTTAAAAATATTTGAGCGTCCTCCAGCGTGTTTTTAACACCCCACTGAGCAAATGAACCTAAATTACCTGGTAGCGAGTCACCTGGCAGGCAAGCACTGCCCTCACTGGGAACTCGGGAGCCTGGGAACGGCAGGAGCAGCAGCACCTCACTGTGGAATGCTCCACTCAGCTGGGCTATATTCACTTTGCCTCAAGCCCTTGAAATTAATTTCCATTATGGCAATAAACACCACTTACCTGACATAAGTTGTTTATTTGCAACGTAATTGTCTTCAGTGAGTTGCAGTGTCATTCCTCCTCATTATAAAGGGCCCCGCAGTTGTCTCTGTACAAATCAGTATCGCCATGGTTTCACACCACTCCCCATGGATCCCCCTCTAATTATTAATAGAAGTTAATATCTTCACCTCAAACGATCTGTTCTTCTCCCTGGGAAAGGCACTTCTTCTGTTGCAAGTCCCTTTTTGCATTATGGCCTCTGTTTTGCAGCAGAAGCACATCTGGCCCTCATTAGAAGCATAATAAGGTACTGCTGAATGTGTTCTCACTAAAAAATGCATAAAATTCACACTAAATAATAAAATTGCCCTTTCAAAAGGAGGCTAGGTCATTCAGTCACTCCAAAAACCTGCCCAAAACCATAAAAAAAAGCTTCCTGTAGCATTCTGAAGTGCAGAATTTCACCTGAACACGTCCAAGCCACTGCTCTGCAGGAAAGCCCTGTTTGTAAGAAACCCGACAATTAGCACTTGTCCTGGGTTGCAGTGTATTCTATCACCATCCTCATGAGTTGCTGAAACCGGGTGGGACAGTGTTTTTCTTGCCTCCTCCCTCTGGACTATCTCCCTGATTAATGGCCCATCAATGGCCCTGCCCATGGCTCATCATCCCATTGTGAGATGCTCCACCCAGAAGGAGGAACCAAGCATTCCATCCTGGATATAATCTGGGATTGTGAACATCACAGGGGGCCTCTCCACTGGATTTCCAGAGGACAGGAGCTACACAGCCACTGGACCTTCCGAGGCAGAGCAGACCCTCTCTTCAGGATCACTGCTTCAGCAGAACCATCGCACCTGCCCTGCTCACCGGGAGCTGCCAGCACCCCTGCCTGCCCTGCCAGCCCCCCTGCCTGCCCTGCCAGCACCCCTGCCAGCTGCAGCAGTAACTGCACCTAAGGGAAAAGTGCCTGACAGCCGAGAAGGCTGTCACTGGGTTTGTGGTTCTGTTACTACCATAGTTATTGTTGTTTGTTTGTTTATCTTTATATATATATTAGTAAAGAACTGTTATTCCTATTCCTCATATCTTTGCCTGAAAGCCGCTTAATTTAATTCGGAGGGAAGGGGGTTACATTTTCCATTTTCAGGGGAGGCTCCTGCCTTCCTTGACAGACAACTGTCTTTCAAACCAAGACAACACTGGTCTCATTCTTTTCTTCTTTTAAGCTTTTTTTTTAAAAAAAAACCAGCTTCAGAGCCTGAAAATTGCTTTGGCTAAAAGTTTTCCTATCAAAAATAAAGAGCTGATAACATCAGACACGGGCCTTAAGGCCTGGTAACTGAGAGCACCAGATTCACATGAGTACATGTGCTACCAGAAAAGCCTAGTAATCCCAACAATTTTCAGTATATCTGCTAGATTTAAAGATTAATGGTTTATATAATTCAATATATGCTCTTTTAGAATTTCAGCAATGGATTCTCACAGCTAAAATTACATGAGGGGAGAAGGGCAAAGCAGTTATCATCATAAGCTTATAACTTCATGTCTTATGACTAGCAAGAACTAGGAATACATTAGTTGGCTGGTCCAACCTTTTGGGATTTGCAGGGCTGGGGTGGAATTTTGCATATTTGATCTTTGTATCTTTTTTTTTCTTTTCTTTTAATGATATGCTCTAAGCATTCAGGAAGAAAGAGAAGTTTTGTCTCATGTATCTTCATATTTGATGGCACTTGGAGATATTTAATAACTGTAGAATCCTGTATTTAATTGCCAGAAGGGATGTCAACTCTTGAGGGCATCACACCTCTAAGCCCACTTTAAACAGACAGATATGTTTGATTAGTGAACACAAGGTTTAAGAAAAATACAGAAACGACATCCACTTGAGTGTCCCAACCTGCAGACACTGAAAAACATATGGAAGAAAGATAAAAAGCATCACAGCTGGTAACAAAATATTCCTGAGAGTTTACAAAGCCCAGTGGAGCACTGGAAAGAGCAGGGAGACTTAAGAGTTTCTGAAGAGCAACACGTAAACACTTTCTCCTTAGCATGGAATTGAAACATGTTCAGACAAATGGGTTTTGCCGTGTCTCATCCTGCCTGGTTTTTTAAGGCGTTCCAGGTGTGCTGCTATACCTGCATATTAAGGAATTGCCAGGTAAAAAGGAACTTTTTTTTTTTCCATTTATGAGCAATGCTGACAGTACACTGCTCAAAATGGGTTTTCTGTAGTTTGCCCCTCACAGAATTAAAGGTCAAGGATGGCAAGGAGCCAAAAATAGCCGTTCTTCTTCTAGAGAAATCAAATGTACTGAGCTGTCCACCCACATTTCAGGCAGTTGGGGAAGATTTAGAGTATGGGAATACAGGCTAGAGAGGGTAATCCTGCAACACCCAAACACAAGTACGACAGCAGATCCAGGCACAAGAAGAGCTAAGGCTGAAGGTTTCACTCGGTCAGAAGAGTTCTAAATTGGCTATTAAAATGAACAAAATTCAGAACAATAACTTCAGTGCAGTCCCTTCACTCCAATCAGGAAAAAACACAACCCAAAATCAACAAACTCGGGCAAACACCCAAACCCTGAAGTGCTGCATGAAGGGTCAGAATCTGAACTTCCAAATAGCCAACTTAAAAAGAAAAAAATAAAGCCAACCAAAAAAACCCCACCAAACAGCCTTTTGTTTTGGTGGATTTTTTTGGAGTAGTTACTCAAACTGAGAAAATTCTGTGCAAATGGCTGTAAAGCAGGAAATGAACATCTGCTGGTTCAATTTATTACCAACCCTATAATGACACCAGCAGGATTCTTGCTAGAAAATGAGAGTAACTTCACAGAGAGCATTCTGCAAGTCAGGCATCCCTGTTCAGTATTTCAAGCTCTACACTCATTTTTTGTTTGACACAGGAAAGACTTCCCTGAGCAGCTTTATTTCCCAATGACTTCAAGTGATTACAGTTTTTCTCCTATATGCCTGTGCTTTTCCATGTCCAGACTGGAGACAGCTCCCTTATTATCTCACAGCATTGTTAGCAGCTCAATAATTACAAACTCCTGGCTTCACCAAAAAAGCCATGTTGTAAGTAACTGTGTGAACTTCCTGTAGCACTTAAACTCTCTCAATACATGGTTTTACACCTCTTCAGTGTAAAGCTGTCCTCCACCAAGAGAGCAGCACAGACTCAGCACATCCCACATCCACACACACAGGGGCTGAGGAGTCAAAGGCTGTAATAGAAGTGGGTACTGTAAAAATATTTCGTTTTTATATCCCAATCTGCAATTTGGTTTGGTTTAAATTATTTCCGAAGCCGAAATCCCAACTTTCCTGAAATAATTTTGTTTTTCAGTTATCTGGGAAGAAAGCCAGACTTAGCAGGAATGGTATAATGATGTCAAGAGAAGGGACAACTTTGTCAGAGGCAAGAAAATTTTCCTTCACTTTACCATCACCTCTAACAAGGTGCTTCTTGCTCAAATCAGAGATTCAGCACTATGCTGGTTTATGGAGCAGAAAATAATTTCTAAAAAGTGTCTGGGGTTGAAATACACTTCTTACAAGTGGAGTTAAGAAAGGAAATGGTGAGCCAGGAATAATCTGAGGTGTTACTATTAATCATTTACACAGCAGCACTGTTTGAAATACAGCATTTAATGGGAATTTCCTACAAGCAATGAAAAAAATTATTTCCAAGACTAACAACGTTGATGCAGGCAAGATGATGGGTCTCCTCCTTCCTCAGCTGAGGCAGGACCAATCCTACAGTGAAGCCTTTCAGTCTCATCCTTCAGGGCACATCTCAAAGTACAGAATCTTGCAAAATAAGGCTATTCCACAAGCAGAATTAGGCTGCAAAGGACCCAGGAGTATTTCCCGCCCACATCCTACTGCAAGGCCTGTCCTGAAATGGAAATCAACAGTTCTTTATAGACTTGCTCCATCTCTCCCCAGAGGGGTGGATAATCAAGCAGGGCAGGTGAGGTCCCACAAAGCCTCTCACTTTGTCAGAGCAAATTTCTTTTGGCAAGGACGGCAAGGACACATTCCCTGCCCAGGAGGGACAGAGGACCCATTTTAACAAGCTCATAGCACATAGCAGAGGCACAAATTTCACTTCCCAGTATTTAGCACTCTACTCAGTTCTGGAGAATACATAAAAATTGGTTTTCCACCGCATTTAATTTTTCTCCCACTCTGTTCCAATCACCATCTATTTCAAGCCTCACAAAGCAACCTCAGGTATTTTTCTGCCTGCAGTTGGGAGCATCAGAAATACCAAAACACAAAGCAACCCAGAAAAGCCCTTACCCAGCTCCGACAAGAGTCAAGCCACATTGTTCTACCCCTTTAAATAACAAAGTTGAAAACTGAAAAGAGACAATACAGACTGAAGATTTTAAAATGCCAACAGCATCTCCAGAAGGACCTTCTAGGGTATGCAAAGATACTTTATTCCCTACAATGTGTCTGCAGTGAACAAGGCATTTTTGTGCCTCCTGTTGCTTGTTACCCTCTCCCCCAGCACTTTCAGTTTTCGAGAGGAAAGCATCACCCACAGCATCAGTGATTCCCCTACAGGGCTTTTTTTTTCATCCTTCAGTCTGGCCAAAACACTCTTCATATAAGATCCTTTATCCATCTCTTAACTTTTCTTGCAAAAAATCTGTCAGAAGTGTTCTTGTCTCTCCACTAAAATAAAAAATGAGCCTCTTGTCACTCCTCTATCCCCTTCTCTGACAGCCTTCTAAACATCCTCCACTGATCTTCCCTTCAGCTTTCCTCTGCTCTGGGCAAAGCCCTCCCTCTGCCTCTCCTCTCATGACCAATATTCCTCCCCTCCAGGCTTTTTAAAACCTCAAAATGCTAAAAACTTTACAGCTGTGCAATTTGCACTGGCCCTATTTACTGACAGTAAATAATCTGGTTACTAACTTCAGGAACCATTTCCATTACATGCTATCCACAATGCTAAAGCTCCCATGAAGTTTCCATGATCCAAGTTCCATACTCTGGAACCCTCTCCTTAACACAAGCACTCCCACCGGAGCAGCGATTATAATGCCCGCTTGATGTTTCACCAAGAACCTGAGAGGCCAAGTACTCTTCCCAGGAGCTCTAAGTAATCATTCTCTGTCTCGCCATAATAGAAGTCATGCCAAAATAGATGTGGAGGAAAATAGCCCACCATCCAACCAAAGTTGGTGAGTTTAAAAAGTAGGGGCCATGAACCAGCCAAGTGCAGAATCCAGCTCATCACATTTATCGAGTTCAAAGTATCACCTAAAGATGGCACAAGATGACATTCTGCAGTCAATCCAATAAAACCTTCCCTTCCCAACGAAATCCTGATTTATGACCAAGACTGCTACTCCAGCCAAGCTTTGACGTGAGAGGTGCTTTCTACTATTGAAGACTGAAAGAAAAAAGCAGGGTTAAAGTATTCATTATCCTCTGAAGGAGGGTTAACCCCCTTTATTTGCATCCTAGCAGGACAAAACAGGAAAAGGCACCTCTTACAGCCCAAAATCTTAGAATGGCAGGGGACAGAAATCATTCACTGCCTTTTCTCAGCAATGTCCAGAGGCAGGAATGTCATTGAGGGCTCCACTTAAGAAACACTCAGGACAGTGAACTCTACCTTTACAGCTACACAAAGGAGCTGATTCAAGGTAGGGGAAAAAAAAGACCCGAATAATCTGCAAATGACACAGTCTAATTTACTGCTCCCTAAAGTTCTGTCACTCTTCCTGCTCCAAATATAATCACCAAAATCTGATTTCAATAATTTGTAAATACATGTGGAAGCCCTTACCCATCTGCAGCTTCATTGGTGACTCATTTCACAGCACTGCTGAAGGATTTGTGCTCTTCCCTTCTTCCTCCTGCTAAATTCATCACTTCATTCTGCTGTGCCATTAAGCTTTTCCACGCCAGCACTAGCTCATCTGTTGCCATAGCAGCCACGAGAAACAGAATGCAACGTTAACAAAANGTAATTTATTTATATGCAAGTAACCCACTGAGAGCTGACAATAGCAACGACTTCACATTCACAACTACAGCAAAAGGGGTTTTTTTAACTTTTTTCCCACACATGTACTACCAAAAATAATTAAAATTCCTCTGAACGGGGAAAAAAATCCTGCACTGTTTAGGATTAAGGAAATGCCGTAGCAGATCTCTATAGGATGCTGATCTGGAATTAGAGCTTGGAAGCAAGGGGCTTAACACATACACTGCTTGAATATCCCTCTCCAGAAAGCTTTTCACTATTTTCAACAGCACCATTAGAACCAGTGAGAGGCTGAACTGTGGAAAAAAACCTAATTCCAAGTATTTAACTAAAAACCTATGGGAAAGGAAAGCAAGCTAACTAGAGAAAGACAAAAAGCCTTTTGAAAGGTACCTGTTCCTGATATGCTGGTTACCTTCAAAAGCTGAATTCAGCTGTTCAGTTATTAATTCCTGTAAGAACTGCTTGGGTGAAAGGAGCTGATTATAGATTGTGAGAGACAAACAGTTAAAGTGAATTATATCCTGGCCTCTGGTCCCTCAGAAAACAGTCAGACTGGATGGCAGGATCCACAGCTCTGGAGCAAAGCTCTTTGTCTGAACACATCCATGGCAAAATCTTGAGCTAAATACAGAACCTGGAACAGAGTTCTGGTCAAAACATTCCAGGTAACCTCCAACTTGTTGCCTCCCAGGTCTAGAAGATCTCACACCCATCTCTATAACATCTGGAGCCTATGCCAAAGCTGGAATTTAATGCCAAAATGAGAAATCCCAATATTTTCAAGGCATAATGGGCACCTCAACAGAAAGATCTTATGCTGCCTTTCATTTAAGTGGGTTTAGAACTTGATACATTAAACAAATTGTAAATTAATCTACACTATAGGAGTGGAACATTAAGAGAAATCAGAGCAGAACATTAAACAATGCTTTAGGTAAATGTATTCACAGCGTGTGGTTTGTGGTTCTTAATGGATAACTATAAACATATACACACAATCCTACACTATTGTGATACAGTTTTTCTAAAGACAACAAGGACTAGATCCACATCTCATTTTAGCTCCACTAAAAATCCATAAAGATGCATCAGTTTAAGCCAACTGGCCCGTGAAACTCACTGGTTTGGTCTTCTTTTTGGAGTGGGAGTAGGAACCGCCCTTCAGACACCTTCAGTTTGCATTAAGTAACAACTCAGATGTGCCTGGTGCCTGGCCAGGAGGACACGGTGCCTCCAAGGCAGTGCTGGGAGGCACCTACTCACAAGGGTATCACTGGAAAGCATCTGTTTCCTTCGGGTGTCCTTCTGCTCTGCAGATATCCAAAGTAAACCAAGGGAAATGAGACAGCACCATGCTCAGCTAAATTCCATCTCATCCCCAATCACTACTCTCCTGTCAAAGACCTTATAATTTACATGTAAGGGGGAAGTCAGCAACATTGGCTACCAACCTCTGTACCCCAAACTCTACCCCCAATTTCTCATTATCCTATTTATTCTATTTATTTTTCCAGCCGTCACATACAAGCTGGTCACTTATAGGAATCTGATTCCAGGGAGGGCAATGGATTGAAACCTCGCTACAGAGAACTTCTGTATGAGAAACAAGAATATTCCACTTCCTGCTCCACACTCAAGTCAACTGCAAAGTTTTATGTATTTTGTGTACATACTCTGCAAAACAACATGATAAGATGCAGCTGAACAGTCAGAATTTAAAATACTAGTAAATAAACAATTTTAAAATAAATATGACAAAGACTTCAGAAAAAAATATTAGTTATATGTGACTTCTGCAGCTTAACCACCACAGGTTGTTGTTGTTATATCATCTTAAAACTGGAAGCTGCAGAAGCCTGTTAAGCAGCATTCAAACAATTTAAAGCAGTTTTACAACTGAGTAGTTCTTCCTGGAGCTTCTTTATAGAGACGATATATGTACCTCATAAATATATGAAAGAGTAGTATTTAAACCAAAGAACAAGGAGCTGAGAAGTAGAACATCAACTGCTTTACGCTGGGGAGCAGTTCTCTAGAAACTTTTCTTTGGCAAAATCTCACTGAGCCAGGTCTAGGTACTTGAGTGTTTGACTTCAGTTAAATATCTGTGTTTTACATAAAAAATAATCCCAAAATGAAATAAGACCTGGACAGCCCTTGGCAGACGATGCCTCGAAACAAGGATGACGCTGCAAAGTTGAATACATTTTAAATATCAGTCTGGGAATAAAGAGAACACTCATTGGCCAGCCCAGAAATTCAATTTTTAAGCAGAAAAATTCCTATACTTTGCTTATAGTTCCCTTTGGAACATTCTGCAGTTATTAGTCTTCCCATTATTTGATTCTAAGTATCCAACATATGAATGAAAATTCTCCCCAAAGAAAATGGGTTTTATCATTGCATATCTTTTGAGTAACCAATTTCCTAAACAGGTCAATTAGAGAAAGCCTTTGAAACACCAGATGAATTTGGGATGATTAGTTTGCCAATAATCAATGCTTTCATATCTGCTGGAGCTTTTAAAACCCAAAGTGTGCTGTGCAGAATCATAAAAGATGAGCTGCTGGAGGTTTACGTTGAGGTAATGCAGAGAAATGTTTGATTCCGAGGCCTCCAGGCCCCATTTTCCAAGACACACTTAGTTTTAAGAGCAGCTCAGAATCTGTGCCCTTCCGAGCGTTTCCAACTCCAGGGGAACAGATTCCACACCCACAGAATGGGAGGGAAGGGCGTGTGGGAACCCTCATTTACAGCTGGAGATCAGGGATGGAGGAGGAACTTCGTGCAATGAACAAAAATGATTGCAAGGCTCAGAATAAACCAGCGTTCATAGCTGGAATAAGCATCTGATCCAATCCACAATCCCACCTTTTGAGTAAGAGTTTATTTTGATGTCACCAACAGCAGCTGGAAGAAAGCCAGGAAAGAAAGGAAATGTACAGACTTGCTTTTTCCTAGTAATAACTCAAAATCTTTTCAATTTTGTGTGTGCCCAGTGCTTCTTTGTGGGTTTTGAATGTAAGTGCCCCTAAAACATTCAGTGGAAACAGAAAGCAATACTAAATTTCATTACAATAATGAGAATTCTCCCCTCAAAATATATCCTTGTTCCATTTTTTCTGCAATTGAGGACATCCCTTTGTATCATAAACTGCCACCACTGTTTTGCTCTAACATCCATAGAAAATAAATCATAACTACAACATGCTAAACAGAGACAGGCCTCCAAAGTTTTTAATTTAAAAAGTTCATCTTTCTAAAGTATTTGCTGCAAGGCATAAATTATTCTACTTTTAAAAAAGAATTTTAATGCCATGATTTATTCAATGTGACTATAGGGTGAAAAATTCTGAGTCACCAAAAACACTGAAACAAAGTGGACTATTAAAAGCTCTTTCCAATATACACAAACACACATTTCACTAATTTAATAATCTAATAACCTCAGTAAAACCCAAAGACACACTCCCGGATGCGGCACTAAGGAAGAGTGAGTACAATATTCTGGCTCTATTACCCACTTCCATTTGTGCTTGCCAAATGCACGGGGCCAATTCCAAACAGCAATACACATAAAGTAGGCTGTTCTCAAAGGAATTCAAAGAGACAAGTATGCTCTTTTGCAATTCAATAACCCACTTTTTCTCACGCTCAAGTGGTGACCTCCTCTTAAATACACAAGTCCATAAAGAGAAGGTGCAGCCAAAATCCAGCGTTTGTCAGATAAAATAATCTATATTTAAAGAGGCAAGACCAGACAATATAAGCTTCAAATTTTTGTTCGTATAAAAGGAAAAAGAAGGGGAAAAAATGGAACTAGTGTTGTGGCCTGAACTCAGATTTTCAACATCTCTTGATGAGAAGAGGAAGGTCAGCACAGTAGAGTCACTCAAACCTGGCAGGTTTCTGACCTAAACTTTCCCATAACTTATCACTTGAGCTATGAAACTGCTGGGATGTCTTCCTGGTCAGACTGAACCCAAACCACTTACTTTCCCCTATGCTCTCTTGCTGAATTCATTTCTATATAGTTTGAATACAGAAATGGGGAAGAACTACAAAGGTTCCTATTCAGAAAAAAAAAAAAAAACCCAACAAAAAACCACTAAATCTTAAAAGGCAATAAAGAAGAATAACCAAGCATAGGTAAAATGCCCTTTTACTTCTAAAAGTACAGAGCAATGGGGTAGAATTGACAAAGTCCACTAATATCCTGGTTTACACTCCATTTCAGCTCAGCATATGCTTCAAGTTAAATCCATGCACTCCCTTGAACCCACGGGGCTGTGCTGATGGTTCAGAAGTGCTGGAGCACTGTCCTAAATCAAGTGCATCTGCAACTTCGATGAGCAGTGGGAACGAAGCAAATTGTTGCTGAAATGTTTGGCTTTCTGCACCTCCTGAAGTGTGAAGGCTTGTAAAGGGAGCTGAGCAAAACCCACTCACTTGAAAGCTTTCCCTTTCCCACGAAGTCAGCACAGCTCATCCCCAGAGCTGGAAAGGTCTGAGCCTGGAGCACAGGCTGGGCTGGCCAGATTCTCTTCTACTGCAGATAAACCAGGCAAAGGATTTTTAAAAATGCATTTTTAGAAACAAGATGGTCAACTTATTTAACTTGGACACCAACTGGTTCATTAGCAAAGAAAAGAAACTGAAGCAAACTATAAAAGTTACTTTTAGTTTTTTAACTAAAACCATGTGAGAAAGATGCAGCCCTGAAGTCCTGCTGGTCTTGAATGCAAAATTTCAATGACAGTGATTACATTTTTTCTGAAATGTTGTGAAAAACATTGTTCCCCATCTCCTCCATGCATTTTAAAGTTTCTGAATGTACAAATTATGTGAAAGAGTTCAATTAAAGGATTCAAAGCACTCATTATTGAAGGCTGCAACTAACCTGTCACAAAATGCAAGTGAACCAACAACAGCTCTACAATAGGAAAACAAATTGGTTTCAGGTGTTATTCATGTTGGCTCAAACTTCCTCACAGCCACAAAATGACTCATTCAGACAGTGAATTTAAAATGTCCTTCTTTGACTCAGGTCCATCATCCTAAACAATATTCTACAACATGCCCTCCTGGTACTTACACAGGAGCCATGAAAACGGTCACTGAAACTGTCACTACTGACACCTGCCTGATCCTTCTCTTTCTCTTTGTTTGAAGCTGACAAGATCTTTACTTAGGAAACTTCAGCTACACCTGAAGGCACTGTGCTTTCTAAGGCCACAAGTTACCTGGTAGCTCCTTGAAGCTTTTAAGAGAGTAACAAAAAGGGGAAAAACCACCAAAGCACCACATTAACATCAGAGGCACAGAAAATTAATTTGGTTTTAAAACTACCTTGAGCCAGGGATTTTTTTTTCCCCTCTATCATTTCAAGCCATGTCATGTTCATTCCACTAAGTTCTGCAAACCTCCCATCATGAGCCATATAATGAATGCTTTCTTCTCAAAGCAGAAAAAGACATTTAAAAGCAGTGTGCAAAATTAACAATGCCAAGGTTGTGGCTTCGATCCCTGTATGGACCATTCAATTAAGAGATGGATTTCATGATCTTTGTGGGTCCCTTCCAACTCAGAATATTTTGTGTTTCTCTGAAAAGTGCTGCTTTAACAATTCTAAAAAGAAACAACCAACAATCATCAACACCCATGAAAAGTGAAAATATCCTTTTAAAAATTATCTCCAAAAAGCAGATAACTATGAAATCCCCTGGGGGAAGATTAAATAGATAAATAAATTGATAAACAACACTATCTGCAGCATCTTGCTTGACATAGCAAAGATTTTTTGTTCCTAGCAAATCTCCATTTACAGTGGAAGTGTTTTTTTTCCAACACTTCAGAGACTGGAATTCCCTCTAAAAGTTTTCCCATGCTGACCTCTATTCCAGTACTTGGGAGACCTTGAAACCACGACACTGTTGAGTGTTGGTTTTACCAGATGCTGCTGCTGCTTCTTCCTAAATGCTGAACAATTTCAAACCCATTTGAAGTCAGCAGGAGCACAACTGCAGGAAAGACACACAGAAATTGAAGTTAATACTGAACTCAGTGCTGCTGCTGCTGGCCCAACATGACAGGAGTAGCTGGGATTTACTCCCTGGACTTCACAACATGGTCTGAGGTATTTCTAACCTAGAGAGCTCTAGCAGAATTGGGTTAAGGAGTGACAACATGTGCCAGCCTGGGGGGACAGCAAGAGGCAGTGAGAAGATGATAATCTCTCACTGCAGCTGAAATAACTTGATGGCTCATGGCTTAATACCATAACCAAACACTGGGGGAGTATCAAACCACTGGGGGGAAGAGTCAAAAATTGTATTAAGTAATAAATTGAAATTTTGTTTTCTTTTTAAAAAGAAAAAAACCTGCAACAAACCACAACTACTAATCACCTAATAGAGATTCTAAAAATAAGTCTACCCAGAGTTAAAGAAAAAACAAAAAATACCCACAGATACAGAAGAAATGAGACAGATGGTGACTCTTACACAGGAGAGCATTCGTGCTGAACAAACATAAATATGTTTTTGGTCAATAACATTTCAACTGTCAAAAACAGCAGTTAAAAATTACTTACTCCAAGATTCAACCCTCTCCGCTATCCCTACAATTCCATAATTCAGAAATATTTTTTGATAACATTCAGATGACAGATACTCTCAACAGTAAATCATATTTAAAGGCCACTCACCTTGATAGGTGTCTGCTCAGCAACAGCAATTCTTTAACATATTTTGTATTTAAAATAGTGGATTTTACACCACAGAGGTGTCACGGTAGAGACAAGGTTTGAGCTGTGCAGGGAACATGCACCCAAAATTGTTGCACCCAAAATATACACTCCCATTTCATCACCTATGAAAACACACAGCTCAGTCCTTCAAAGAACAGCAGCACAAATCCACTCAAAGTTAACCAGAAGAACTTCAGAGATTTCCACAAGGAATTTTATAAAATTTATAAATTTTATAAAACTTTGGGTTTGGCAAAGTTGTTTCAATTCTACACTGCAGACCTGCCCTTCAAAAGCTAGCAATATATTTTTAATTAACATAAAATAAAATTGCTTCAATAAAAGCACTTCAGGAATCTGCATTTGTAACTTGATTTAAAAAAAAAAAAAACAGACACAGGCAAGTGATTTATTTGTTCAGAAGCTGATTTTGGAGCATGTTGGAGAAACATTTAACATTGGTCTCAGCCTTGCTATAAATGAGGAATGTTAGATGAAAACCAGTTTATCTTTTGGCTAAATGGGAAGTTATTAAGGAAATTTGTCTCATCGGTCATTCACCTTTCCTGCTCCTCTTGCTTCAAAGTAATATTTGGGACTATTTAAAGCAACTGTGAGTTTGAGATGTCAAACCCTCACACATCAAAGGATGCACAAACATTACTGCTCTGTCAACATTTCCTCCAAAGGATGGACATCAAGGCCGAGGAAAGGCCACTTCAGAGAGATTTATCCCCACTTCCAAAACATGGCCATTTAATCCACATTTTCTACACTAGGTAGAGAAAGAAAAGCAACCTAAAAGCTTCTAATACCATGACTAAATAAATAAATAATTTTAAATTAAAAGAACATGAAATTAATTTGACAACCCTTTTTTTTTTAACCTTCAGAAAGGTTTATTTTCAGAACCTTAAGAAAATGTTCAAATTCAGCCTTCAGGTTCTGCTGAAAAAAAGCAGCACATTCTGCAGTTTGACAAAGAAATATCTCAAGGGAAGTGAATGAGACATCTCTGCCACACTTTAGTAAAGCACACAGATCTGATAAATCCTGAAAAATTGAATAGCAGTGAATGGAAGACAGGGATAGAGGTTCAAGGCTGCACTATCCAGCTGGGTTACAGCTGTGTCCCTGGCAGGCAGTTGGTGCTCCGGTGACCAATGCTCTAGAATCGGAACCGAAACTCCACGGAAGTTTGGCTTTGCAAGGAAGTACCAGCTGGAACTGGGCCTGGTGAACTTTAAACACATTTCCTTTCTGCTGATATCTTAAATTGGCTTGTCCATTGGTTTGGAGGCAGCTGGAGCCTTGGTGGAATTCCCTCCTCATGGACATACATGCCCTACAGAAAGCTGGTGGGGGGTTTAGGCACTGCCACACCTGGACCATGTGTTTTAATGATCTCCTTGCTGGGGGCAGAACTCACAGCTGAGGGTCAGCAGGGCTCCGGTGACATTTACATCACAAAGAAGTCCCTTCAACACCAGCAGCACTGAGGTAGTGGCCCTTATGGCCACTGGCAGGTGGCTGTTCCTGTGCTATCCCTCTTTTTGGGATGGCTGAGCTGTGAGCACAAGGTCTCTCCAACTTGGTGTGTCGTCTTCCACCTCCACTGAATTCTAAGATCCTGGAAAGAACATACACAGATAGGAAAAGGAGGAGACTACCAGACTGATGATACTGCAATATTCCTTCAGGCAGGGAACCCTTTGATACCACAATCAGCTGATTTTACTATGGCACCAGGTTTTTAATCACGTAACATTCAGCATGCAGAGTAACACACAGTCACACTTACCTCAAAACATTGACAATTCTCCTGATTACCAACAAAAAGGTGTCATATGGCAAACTTAGGATGGCACCAAGTTCCAGTGGGAGTGGAGTGGAATGTGTAAGGCGTGTTGGTTTATGTCTCCATGAAGGCATGCAATTGTGTTTACATTTTAAGCTTATTTAAATGTATGGCCTCTGTAAGCAAAACCAGCCCTCATTTAAACACTTTCACAAGGATGTTTTATCTCAAGAAAGCCTCCAAAAGATGTCTTCTGCATTTAAAGCATCAGAGACTAGACACCTACGTTGCCTCCTCCTTAACTGTGCAATTCTGACATTCTTAATCTCTTCTGCATGTTATAAACATTGGTTTGAAGAAACAAATTCGTAAATGACAAATCCACACAGATTTTTCTGTTTAGAATCTTTTAATCTTTGCAAAGCTTCAGGTAAGTAGAGAATACTTTTCGCTGCTGTGTGAAAGAGCCTCACACCATAAACTTAATAACCTAAGTAAAAACCCCTTTCCTTTACATGCTGCTTACCATTTGTATTAAAAATACTTTAAGTACCAACATTTAGCCTCCTGGAATAAGATTCTCTATCCATATAGCTGGGATAGAGTGGAAATACAGGAAACTGGAGGAGGCTGGATCTTCACTTCAAAATTTTCTACCACCTTAATGTTTAAGCAGCAGCTGTAGTAGTCTACACAGGTTTTTTGCTTAGAGCTTTTACCACCATTTCCTTATGACTCAGGGAAAAAAAGAAAACAAAAAGACAGAGTGGCATAGGTGAGGAATGGGGGAGGAGAAACATTTATTGCTTTGTCTCTACAGGAATGTTCACAAGGTGACTGATTGCTCAGAGGGAGGTGGGACAAATCCTGACACTGTTTTATGGGGATGTAGACTCACACTTCAATCAGAAAGTTCCCAGTGAGACTGGAGGAGGCAGAAGTAGAATCAGAGCAGAGGAAACATTCTCAAAGTGTTTGTATACATTCCTAATTTCTCTTTCTGTAAAATTGCTAGGGAAATGACACTAATATAAGCCAGAGAGATGGAAACAATCTCGGAAAACACAAGCCAACCCCCCCTGTATATTTCAGGCCCTTTTTTCATGTCTCTTTTATGAAAATCTACACTTGAGCACTTGTTTCACTTCTGTTCGTGTTCTTAAGATTTGCAGTTCTGCATATAAAAGGGAAAAGCTTTAAGTATTTGTTAAAAAAGCAATAATATAAAAGCAAATAAATAGTACCTTCATTGCAATACCTACATAGGCCCAGCTGGAAGACAGCAAACCCAACAGCAACTTCTATGGTAATCAGGAGTTGTGCCTGGAAAAGCCCAGAGCATTTTTCTCCCTTTGAAGCCTTTTCATTTCAACATCTCCCACCAGGGCAAAAAGGTTTGATGTACTCTTCCAGAAACTGCATCATCTCAAAGTCCATTTGCCCAAGTTTTAAGATAACAATTTGTCCCATGTTATTTTTTCCTCTTTCACTACAAACCAGATTTTTAACCAAAAAATGGTACCTCTTGACATCATTTCATCACTAACACCGTTTCAAAAGTTTGCTATTCCAGGGGAGAACTAGGATGTCTTGGAAAGATGATGTTATACCAGGCTGTATTAGAGAGCATTTTTCCAGTCCGGCAGCTGGCCTAGCTTCCATTTCCACATCATAGGAAGGTCTGAGACAAGATACCTTGGAAGGTGCAGGTAAAAAGCTATGAGAGATTTGCAAGTGCTTGATGCTACTGAGACCCTCAGCCCTTGAAACACTAAAATCTATTTATAGAATAAAAAAAGGAAGAAAACAGTCACAAACAGATGGGACAAGTGGAATAAAAGGAAAGTGCAAATTGACTTGGCCAGGGCAATGTTGGAAGATGTCTACAAGCACTTAATAGAGCTAAATGTTCAAAAAAGAAAATCATTTCCCCTCTAAGTTCAGACTCTGAGGTGGTAAATAGCGCCGTATGCCATGCCATATGTCAGTCAGCAAACAACCTTCACAAATCATCTCTCAAAAACCATTCTCTGAAACTACACATCGTCTGTATTTCCCCACACAAGCAGGAACAAGCAGTGACACAAAAAAATCCACACACTGTCCGTGCATTAATCCTTTCAAACATCAGGCAAATACAGGGCAGGAGTTCAATGCTCAGAAGGTGTCAATCTACTCCACAAAAAACCAGTGCCTGATACGAGCAGAGTTAAGACCACACTCACTGAACCCACACACTACTCCCACTTGAAACAAAGATAATGTTTTTGCCACCGTATTAAGCAAAAAGAACAACCCAAGTCCTTTGGAATTACTGATTTGTTGGACTTGCTGAGCTCAAGAGCTGCTGAACCAACTGGAGAAATCCATGCACCACTTCCCTGAGTTCTACGAGGCCTGTTGTACGGATTTGAACACCACCCAGATTAGTCTGATTTAAAATATGCAGCATTCGGGGAGAAAACAAGTTGCCTATGAAGTTATTTAGGGAAATTAAATATAACAGTGAGATCTTTCAAATCTCACCCATTCACTGTCTAGCCCCTCATACAGTACTTCGTCTAGAAATGTGCTAATAAAATTTCAGACAAGAAGTAGAAGGCTTAGAAGTGAATACTCATCTATACATGCCTGTGAATTAACACGTCAAATACCTCCAACTTCATTTCTAGAAGTCCTTATTGGGTAGGTAAACTATCAGTAATGCTAATGAGGAATGAGATTTTTCTTTCTTTTGAGATGATTATGAGTGTCACCACACTGCCAGAAGCTGGTTCTCATGCAGCAAGATGAATGCCTTGCAAGGAGGGAAGAAAAGACCTTTCTCAGGAGATGCAGGAGCACTACACGTGTATGCACACAATTAGGGACACAAATTAGTTCAAGGAGGAATGAAAACCCCACAAGAAACAACTCCTGGGTATTACTGTCATCTCTCTGAAGTTGCTATTTGCATAAATAGCTTTAGAAACTTGTGAAAGGTAGGCAAGTTCAATAATTGCAGTAATTTTTAACCAGAAGCATTTCTGCAGTGTGTGCTTCAGAAAGGTAGCAGATCTCTGCCTATCCCAAAGCTTATCCCATGAGATTTCACTTATCAGTTATCAGACAGACACAGCTGGTGCAGAACCACATGTTTATTCAGCAATCAAAACTTTTCCTTATTGTCACAGTACCTAGGAAACTAAAACACACTAATTATTTTCCAGCTTGTTTGTTGATGTTTAATTTATCACTCTGAACACCTGAGAAGCCTCCAGAAATGAAGTAACAAAGTCAGAGAAAGAAGACCTAGAGAAGATTTTACACTTCATGCATTGTATGGGTTACAGAGCTGCAGTTCCCTAACAAGGATATATTCTGCCCTCTGTTAAATCAAGATTTGCTGCTCTATTATATCAAAAATGTGGGAGAACAGAACGCACAAACCCAGTATAGTTAAACATGTTACTTGCAAAATTTTGCTAATAAAGATCTCAACAGAATTTAGAATATAAGATTAGACTTGACAGTTCAGAACTCCTGAAACTTCTCACAACTCTTCCATCTGGACATTTTATTTGCACCTTCCATTCAAAACAAACTGCAGTATCCATATGGACCCTTGAGTGAGCCTAAGTCACTGCATTTCTAATGAATTTTAAAAAGACATTTAAACACTTCAGAGATTCCTCCTGGGAACCCATGGGCCAAAAAATTGGCCCAGCAGGGGATGATGAAAAGACCTTCACTCGAAGAGCACTGGGAGCATCATCCTGCCAGGTTTCTCCAAGATGACAAGGTCACCAGGTTAAGTGCACCAGACTTTTCTGGCGTTTGGCTCCAGGATTCTGCTGACTTTGCTCTTCATGCTGAGGAATCCTTCAGACCTGTTTAACGGGTTGTCAGCTTTCTGCTTCACCAGCCAGTCCCACGTTCATTCCTCATGCAAATTGGTGCGACCTCCAGCAGAAATTACAACGTTAAAGCATTCACAGAGTTCAGTACAAAAACACCAGTCAGGGGCTACTCGTGACTTTGAAGCATCCCAATTTCTGAAGAGCTGTTTTGAGTTTACATAGTATTAAACAAAACATTAAACATTCTGCCCTTGGGTCTGTTATGTTAGAAGCAAACACAGATGTGAATACTGTGATACATCTCTGCATTTCTCCTGACAGCTCATGTTTTGGGTTCCTTATCTGCAACAGTAACGAGTTCTCAATGAACTCCCTCCCCCTGTTTGTGAGAAAAATGCATGTGTAACAAACCTGGATCCCACTGGTCACACGGGATTATTTCAAGACCTTACATTATAATTCCTTCTGAACTGTTTCTCCAGATGAGCTGAACAGTCTCAGTTAATTTTGCCATTCTTATTTTATTCTTCAGATGTAGGCAATGTACTAAATCTGTTCTAAAACTCCAATCAGCAATTACCTTGGAAAAACCTTGAAAATCAACATCTATTCTTCTATTCTATTCTATTCTACCTATTCTTCTCCTTATTTTAAACACAAATAATTAGGAAGATTAGGGAAGGTAGACTGAGACACACTTTCTATGTATTTATGCTGTGTCCTACACACTCTAAAGCCTCATTACCCTTTATTTTCCACCTTGTCACACCGAAGTTGTAACCCAGGCTTTCTGAAGTGCAGTTTTCCACACCTGCTCCCACACAACAGCACACACACAAACCTTCAGCACTTTCTGCCTACAGGAATATTCAATAGGGAAATTCCAACATGCATATGCATAAGTTAACACTCAGTTGGAAATCCAAAATAATTTAGAACTGCAGTTCTTTATGTATTCAAATTTTTCTGAAATTTTAACACATATATGAGAGAAGCAATACAGCCTCCAGAAGCAGCTGAAGCTCCCAGAGCCAGGAATCTCTGAGCAACTGTCCCAGCTGGCCCTGACAATGTGGCCCAGAGCAAACCTTCCAACATCTCCATGCTAAGGAGCTCCTTGTCCAAAAGGGTAGGAGTATTTTTAAGTCTCTCACAGGACTGTTATGAAGATTAATTAAGGTCTGAGCAGTGCTTTGAAGATCAAAACTGTTATGCTGTTATTTATTATTAAAAAACAACAAAGCGCATTCTTGTTGTCTATAATTCAACTTCACAGAGAAAACAGTGGACAAGCACATGTTCAAGTGCATAAATTAATTCTCCCTGCCCCAACAAGCTGTGATTTGCATAACTGCATTTTAGCCACCAAAACCCCATCAGAAAGTCTATACTTATCCCTTTGAAATATTTTAAAGGCCTGAAGGAATATAACCGATAGAGTTTCTCTTCTGATTCTTTTCCAGGATAAGCTTTTCCTATCAGATATTTCTTCCTCAGTTCAGTAATGCCTTTTATCCTATCAGGAGTCTTTGCATTATTCACAGGATAACATTAGACATATACTAAAGTGCTTTGCTGAATCAGTTCCACACCTATTCTGGATGTTTGCATTCAAAAAGAGGAGCAAGAACAACAGTATGGCAGAGGAGATATATATATTTTTTTTTTTGAGGGGGAGGAAATCACAAGTATTTTGGGATTCTGCTTTCTTCACAGGTTTCCCCATCAGAAAATGACCAATCTCCTATATAGACTAGTATTTCACAATCAAAGTATTTCACGAAAATATCCACTGCTGAAAAATACAAAGAAATACCACGTTGCACTGTGTTTGACTAACTTACACTTCCTGGAAACACATGCACAGATACAATTTGAAAACATTTACTAGAAATGCCCCTCTAGTTCAATTATAGTTGTATTCCTAAAACATGGAATCACATGTATTTTGGCAGCATGTCCACACAAAAAACCATAAACGGTTTATATTAACAAAAATTTTAAAAACAAAATTAAAAGTTGTGAATAACTACTCTCAAGCCTTGCCACCACAGTCCTGTCTTCCCAATCTTATTCACACAGCTGCAGCGGATTGAGTTCTCCACCATCCCAGCAGTGCAAATATTTAAAGCAAACAAGGACAGGAGCTGTTGGACCTCGAGGGTGGTGAGCAGTGAAAACCTGTGTAACTGGGCAGCTCCTGCCACTTTTCCACTGCACAGACACTGCTGAGAAAGGGTCCAGTGCCTGTAGGATGCAGAACACCTCCCTAGTGTGTCAGTCCCCATCACCTATCACAGGAAATACTTACACTTTATTGGATTTCTTTTTGGCTCTCCTCCCATTACCTTAGTCTGTACTCCAAATCTGCAGCACATTCTTATTAAAAACACGGATACCAGATTGTGAACTTCTGTACTTTTTCAAATGCTTTCAGAAGCAAGTTGAGTTATATTTAGCAGCCATATGGCATCCCTCCTCCACACGTTTGCTAGAGATAAGAACTGACAAATTAAGTTTTCTAAAACACCGATCTATATGTTTTCATTTCCAGTTTTAATCGTAGATGTTAACCGTGGTTTAACTGTTAACCCTGGCATTCGCCGAACAGGAAATGCAAAGGGTACCTAATAGCAAAGGATGCAATCACAGAACTAAGTTTTCTTGCAATGTAGGTGAAACTCTTAAGAAAGCCCCTAAACTGTACTCCAGAAAGCTACATTCTTTTTAAATTAACACAATATGGCTACGTAACTAAATAGCCACATGTGTATTGCCTTCCTTATGCAACTGGCAATTGTTCTGTGTATGGATGACAATGTAGGTTACTTGAGCAGCTCAAGCTGCTGCACATCTTAACAGGGGAGAAAGTCAAGAGCACAGGGATGACCAACTCATATCCTGTAAAGAACTTCAAAGATATGGGCAACCACCACACAGTTTTCCCATGCTCCTGGGAGGCGGGCTGACAAAGCTGAAATTCCCTTACAGCCACAGCCTAATTTCATGGAAACTGCAGACAAAGGTTAGAAAGAGATCAACACTTTTAAGAAGTAAGACAATACATTTGAGAGCTGCTGTTATCAGGGCAGCTGAAAAGGCAGGCTGAACATACAAGGAGGATCTACACCAGCCTCACCCTGAGTGCCACCACATGCGTGCATCCCTCAGGGAAAAGTAAAAAGGGGGGAAGGACTGGAGGCCCCTAATAATTTGAAAGAAATGGATTTTTTTCCTCTCTAGCAGCAAGAGGAATCACTGCTTAAAATACTTCTCTGTCAGCTAAATCATCCCCGATGGCTAACTCTTCTTTCTGGTATCTGGAGCTTTCACAATTCCTTGTGTGCTTTTCTGGGGACCAGAGGTGCAAGGAACAACCTGAGAAAAGATCTCACTCAGGTGGCTGCAGCCACGAGTATCACCTGCCTGCAAACTGGTGTGGAGCATCCCCTCCAAGGGTGGCTGCACAAAGATTACCAGATTCCAGGCCTCATTCTGTGCCTCCACTTGTTTTGTACCTAATTCAATTCCTGAGGGGCAAACCCAGCTTGTCCCTTCTGTCCAAAGAACTGCAGAGCAGCATAGAGTGCTTCTCCAGCAGGAGAAAGAGGGGCAAACATGCACATTACACGCATGCCTGAGCACACTTATGAGCTGCACGTCCAGGCTGAGAAATATAAATGAACAACCATGTTTTTTCCAGCTGGTGTGCTATGTTCATTACTCAAAGAAAAATAATAAACCCTCAATACTGTGGTTTCTTTCACTGTGCATGAAGCAATTTGGAGAATCTGTTCATCCAGTACAGCCCATCCTCTTCTTAAGCCTTGTAAAATTCATGAAGGTGAATGCTAAGGCACAAATCGCTGCCTGCAGCAGAACCTTCACGCTGGACAACCCACTGGAGACCCAACGTGCCAGTCAACACATTTTGCAAAGAAGAAACAATTTCTTCGGAACATGGAGAATTTCCTCCTGTCTTGAGCAGACAGCTACCAGTGAATGAAAAATAATTGTGAAGTCAGAACAACACCAGGAAGCAGGAGAAACAAACTGCTTCACATGCCAGAAGCCTTAGCACAGGACATTTGAGAGAGAACAAAATGTTTAAGGATGCAATCAATCATTAAGATTTCTCCTGAAAAAGAGAGCACACACTCATTTGTTCAAAGCTTGCCTTGGTGAAAAAGAAGTAAGAATAACCATCCCTGCATGCTTGATTATCAAATCAGAGCTTGGTGGGAAGAATAAGTCAGGGAGTCTTCCAATTAACCAACTTCTTGTTTTTTTGCTTTAAATGCGGTCATTGAACACTGCTGGAGAAAGATGTCGGGAAAAGCAGATCCCTGGTCTTCTGGCAGTTTTTCCCATTCCTGAACAATTCCTCCTTCAGATGCACAGCCACAAAGGTTCAAAGGTCCCTGCAGCCTTTGTTCTCAGTTCCAGAGTAGTTACAAAAAAACTTTTGTTCCTGTTTCTTCAATGAAATAAGCTGCAGCAGTTACCAATGACTGAACTTTACATCTGAAGCTTGCCTTGTGCATCATGCAACAGGAGGACTATGGAATCTCATTTACACTTCCAAAAATAAATTATCAGAATGCTTGCTGAAATAAAAACCAACTACTCCTTATTGATATGTACTCCAATGTACATATTACACCCCTGCATATTCCTAGAAGTGAGGAAGGGGCGATACATTTTGGTTTATAGATTGTGCCAGAGAATTCTTTTTGGTTTATCTGAATATTTATAGCTATTGCTCATTCATTTGTGAGTTTTACAAAAAACCTACGTTTTATATTTTAATGCAAAAGTGGTACCATCATCAATATCTATAAATACACATATATAAGCATTAGAAATAAATCATGATGCCCAAACAGCAATTTTCATTTCTATCCCAGACAGAGTATAAGGGATAAGATGATAATCACATGGGCAAGTTATGGAAAGCAGTTAGTGAAATGTATTCATGGTCCATGAAAAGTTGATATGGAAATTGTTGATAAAATTTGTAAAGATTCCATCAGATTGTATCAGCTGCTATGTAAATTTGGAGCGAAGAGCAAGCAAGGTGCATTATTAAGCAAGATAACAGCCTTTTTGAAGTCAAAATAAATTTTAAAAACTACTGAAATCACCCCGTTAAAAGACTGATTGCTCCCAGCAGGCAGGAGCTGACTCTCTAGAGATGCTTCTGGTAAAACACAAACACAAAAGGCCTGGCACAAATCTGGTATTATGAAATCTAATGAAGACATTCATGAATCATAACAAGGAGGAAAAGGGTAAATATCAGCAAACACTCAAGGGCTCTTGTAACAATTAAAATTGTGCACAAACAGGGTTGTCCAGCTACACTCTTCATACTTATGCCTTAGTGAAGTCTGTAAGAATATGGCCAAATTATAATATTTAGATTTGGAAAAGTTCTTGGTTTTACACTGGCACTAAAAAACCAAACTGTTTTCAAAACACCAAGAACTATATCTTCTCTTTTTCCCTCGAGAACTCAACAGGCACCTTGAGCATTCTGAGTACAGAGGCCAAAAAGTTCACCTCCCAAATGCCAGGAAACATTGTTACTGAAATTAAGGAAAAAAAGCAACAACTTAACTTTCACATTTTTATAGAAATGTTTTTAGTCAGTAATAAATACACAAAATACACAAAGAATTAAATATGTTTTTCTGTGAGAAGCAAGAATTTTCAAACCACACATAACAACCTAACACCTTTTCATCAAAGTTTTTTTTGAGAAAACTGATTTTCTCAGTCTGCCAGTAAGTGATGGCAAAGCTTTTAGAAAATCACCTTTCATCCACGTATCTTAAAAGCAACTCACTCATTGGAAGAGCTGCCACCAGAAGACCTAAGGCCACAGCTGTGGCTGACCAAGTGTCCCTCCATCCAACAAAAAACCTCAGAGATATTTAGGCATTTAATTTTATCCTGAAATCCATAGGAATCCAGGCTCCAAAGTGCTTGCAGTCCTGATTTAATGAATTGATGGTGGAAATTGAAGAAACTCCAGTTCCTCTGATTCTTAATGAGTTATAATAGATACATTAAAAATCAATGCTTTCTCCTCACAAACATCAGTACTGAGATGTGGGCAGGCAAAAGCCCTGGGCACTCTAGAGATGAGATGGAGGGGCAGCAACTGCAGCTTCTTCATCAGCAAAAGCAACTGAGATGACAAGACAGTGAATGATCCCTTGATCAGTAACTCATGCACAACTATTGCTTCAACTCAAAATGTTGCAACACAGCTACAGAAACAAGATCGAAAGAAAATAAGGGTGCCTAAAACAACGATTTTGAAAAGAGGAAATGTATTTTACTTTCTAAACTACGGGTTAAAAGCTGCTGAGCCATATTCTTATAGAATATTAAGACATGACACTATGAACTCCAGAACTACACATGTGTAACTAAGCACAGAGCAAGAACATCCAGTGCATGATAACTTCAGTGTCAACCATCACCTGACAATACTAAATACATTCAAATCGTGAGAATGTTGAGAGTTAACACTGGGTTTAATCATAAAGCAAGACAATAGCATGAGGAAGCACATACGTGGCACATTTACCAACCTGATTACAGTAAACCTGGTAGCATTGGTTTATCAGCTTAACCAATCAGCAGGTAATTAACTGTGCATTTAACAACTAGGTAGTAAAGTTTCTTCCCAGGGAAAATCAGATTCGAAAAGTCAACATCAGCTTAAACACGATTAACTTCCTGTCCCACTGCTGGCAAAGCAAATCCAATTTACTAAATAGTTTAAAGGGCGGTTTTTAATTATTTCGCACACTTCCACAGAATCCAATACTACACACAAATATGGATAAGCGGATCTACTGCAGGGAGCACAGACCCCAGAACCACGTTAACACCACTGAAATAACCACCCAGACACTTCTTAGCATGCTTAACAGCCCTAGCAGTTTGTACTGCAAGAAACCCCATATATTACTGGGGATATTATACAGGAGAGAGACCACAAACAGCTGCAGTGTCCTGTTCTGTGCCACAAAACCCTAACTTGGAGCATCTCCTGCAGATTTCTCCATTGCTTCATATTTCTAAAACCATCTTAGAAAACAAATACACAACAAGTAAATCTTGTGAATGAGATTTACATCTTTTACCTGGCTTCTAGTGGCACACACACCTCCCTAGGAACATGCACAGACTACTCAATAACCTACATACCTAAAACCTTTTACACAGCAGGAATTGAGGGCTCGTAGACAGTTTGGGAGAAACACAGCAAAGCACACACAGAAACAGGACAAGGATTCAGATGAGCAGCTCAGTTTTGCTGCCTTCCTAAAGTCTTACCCAACATAATAATTAAAAATTGAAAACTGAAGTTTTCTAACTTTAATTGTTCAGCAGCAAAGATAACAATAAGTTTTCAGCTACAACACGGATTTACAAAAATAAAACCTAAGCAAAACAAACAAAACCCCACAAAATTATTACTGAAAAGAAAGTTTCAGCCAACCGGGTGAGAACTGCTCAATGACTCCCGACCCGCAGCATCACATCCTCGGGGTATGCGATTCTCCAAATTCTGGTTGGCTGGAAAACCTAATCTGCACAACAATAAGTACAAAAAATGGCTTCTCTTTAGTGTCCCTGGTGTGCATACCCCTCCTCTCCAACAGCGCTCAGCCAGCCTGCTCAAAGGATTAGCATAAGAATAGAAATCACTGAGAAAATCCACAAGCTCCGACTGCCCAGACTTGCTGACCTGCTTCACCCCAGATACCAAAATGACTTATTTTTCCAAGGAAAGCAGTTATGGACTCTGGAAGTTGATAAACACTGCAATTTGTTTATCTTTTATTGCAATATCAGATATCCCAAAAGCAGCTACCAGAGCCGAACAGAGACGCAGAACAACTTCCACTGTTGGAAACAAACTCACACCGTGCTCAAGTTCAAATTACTGCACAAGTCTGGTGGCAAAGAATGGCTCAGTCAGTATCCGTCTCAGCTCGGATCTACCGGGTTCATCATCAGACCCATACGAGCAGCAAGCTCATCAGCCTTGCAGGTACACAATGCTGCTGCTGCACAGGGGATGGCTGAAACCAGATCCAGGAGCTGCAGGTGAGGGGCACACCTGGGAGAGGACCTGGCCCTGTGGACACCACACCTGGCAGAGGTCACAGTCCCACGGCACCAATTCGGTTCTGCAGCCAAAATTTACAAATTTACCTACATCCTCTATGTTCTTCCATTTCTGTCCTTACCCTGGCACCAAGCAGCAGCTGTGAGACAATAGCTCTTGCCTTGGTCACAGCCACTGGAATCAGAACTACTGCAAAGATAGGAATATTTTGAGGAAGTGCAAATGAAAATAATTCCCCAGTTCATGAAAAAGCCAACATCTTCCTCTTATTGGTGGAGAGCGGTTCACAAAGGCAAAGAGAACCCATCTCAATTCTTCTCTCCTACATAAACTATTCTAGCCATAATAAAGTATGAAAAACATCATTTATTTTTGGAAATATGGATATTGGGCTCCTGCAAAACACACTGAGCTTTTGTATAAACATATTACAGTATTTGTTTTGAAATGGGGGAAGTTGACTGGAATCATCCCCATAATGTGGTCTGACACTTCATGCAAAACAATGCACTCAAACAGCAAAATGACATTTCCTTTTCAGAACTTCACAAAAGAACCAGAAGCCCAGGGGAAAATGGCCAAAGTAGCACTATTCCCCTTTTTTGTTGGATTTCCTCCACTCCTTCTGGGATCTTTTTCCCAGTCAGTAAGTCACCACTGCAATCATCCCCCTTAAATTCAACATGATCATCATCATGTCCCCCACCTTGCATTACAGAAAACAGATTATTAATGTCTGTGATCCTGATATTTCACATGCAACCAGCAACAAGCGGCACAAAACCACTGCAACATCCAGCTATAAAGTGGACATAAAACCCAAATACTAAAACAATTCCCAGATGATATGTCTACTGCCTTGCCTCAAATGCATTTGTCGTGTTTTTGAAGAAATAAAGAGCACTTTAAAAAAACAAACCTCAGATTAAGACCACAAGCTGAAAGACTGGCCAATAATTTACTTTTGGCAATGGACTAATATTTCTTCTGTACATTATACACGGCATGAACACCATAGTAACACTTTCAGTTCTGTTTCCCTAAGTAACAGGTCTTGCATTTTGCCAGACTGACCCCATTTTCCCCCACTTTATTATCTCTATCACCATATGCTCTCAAATGACTAAAATTTTGATTCTTACAGCTGGCTCCAATGTGTTCAAACACTACAGACCCATCAGCTCCACATGCACACACCCTGGTAAGGCTCCGATAAGTTGCAAACAAACCAGTCCAAGCACAAGAACTATTCACTGCTCCTTTATCATGAAGATTATGTCACATTTTACTCACAAGTCAAAATAAGTTGCTCACTCAAGGCTAACCTGATTTTAGAATGAGAAGACATCTGTGCAGTGGGAAAGAAACCGCACGGTTCTCAATAAGCACATACAGGGTATTTGTTCCTATTCTGCAGAAGCTCCAACCTCAAACACTTGAAACAAGTTTGAAGAGTCTTGGAAACCAACTCATTCGGCTCCTTTCAAAGAATAGTGTCTGGTCACCTTTGGATTACACACTTACAGATGTTTCTTGAAATTAAATGGCACATTTTAAGCTTCTACCTTGTTGCCTTTCCACCTATTACTCTCGACTGCATTCTTCCCAGTGCCAGGACTAACCAACACAACAAACTGGGCGCCCAACACCCCCGGAGGCTGTCCGAGCCTCTGTCCAAAGTGCTGTTTTCTGCACCATCTCATGTGGAAAGGACAGAGAAGGAACAAAAACTGGCTCGTTCCCATCACCTTCGTACAATCCGGCAGCCCTTAGTTAGGTCGGGAGCAGCCATTTGCCATAGGAGACAGATTCCCAAGGGAGAACAAGATGGGACGGACGGTTTGCAGAAGGAAAAGAGCACCGTAGGTGGGTACACACGTGAGAGTTTCAAAGGTTCATTTACCTTTTTCCCAAGCTGCCATTGCTCACTCAGAGTCCAGAAGTGTTATGGATCTCCGGCACCCACCGTTCACCTCCCTCTGCAACTGGACGAGAAGCTCACCGAGATAATTCGGATAAAGCACCTCTGTGATCATACGGAGCACCTGTTGGGCGCTGCTCCGTGTCACACCGTCCCTGAACAGGGCTGTCCCTGGACAGGCTCGTCCCCAGACACGAGCCCTACGTACCCGCAGCAGCCCCACAAAGGGCAGCAGGACAATGAAGCCGGCACAAAGCCGCGTCCCCACGCCGAGCCCCACGCGGGGATGGCCCGCACGTGCTGCAGTGCCCATTATCCCTCCTTGCCACTGATTGTTCCCCGGCCACACGCGATTTCATCCACCGGGGAGACCCCCGGCGGCACGCGCGGAGCTCCAGGGGCGGGAAAGGAGGAGGGAGCGGGGGGAGCCCAGGGGCGAACAAAACCCGGCCACGACGGCCCCACGAGTGCTTTTATTCGGGTTTTTTTCCTTTTTCTCTCCCGCCCATGGCGGCAGCGGCC